>JANCTG010000002.1:4202500-4793648 GCA_024478385.1 Botrytis elliptica
ACTGAATACTTGAAAGCTTGTCCGTTTGCATGTTGCGAGTACCAGACTGTTTGAGGAGTACCGTTTACGAAACGAATCATATTATGTTCCCAATCTCCTATATGGTTACCCAACTCTTGACCAAGTACTGTATTTCCTTGATTGTAGGCATAGAAATACATGTAGAAGACATCGACCAAACCATCTCCATGATCGGTAAGGATGACGGAACAGGAGATGGCATCTTGAGTGCGACCGGTTGTGGAAGAAGGGACAACTCCGGTTAGGAAGGTAGGGGAGGTGGTGATATCGACTGTGGATGTTAAATAGACTTCTGTGCCCCAATTGTTTAGCTGATCAATCGTCTCGAGATTGAGAGGGGATGGTAGAGTGTCCTCGGGTATCAACGAACGGTTGACATAAGGTTTAGTATTGAGGACCTGAGCGTATATATCCGAAGGAAAATACATTTCTGATTGATCTAACCAGACGAGTGGTGCTAATGAACGCACATGTTAGTGGATACTGTGATGATATGAATGTCTGATATACTGAATGAAACTTCTTACCATAATCAAATACATATGAAGGTAGAGTGGTATTAGGCAAAGCAGCTCCATTACCAAATCTGAACATTGCCAACCCCAAGCATGTCAACATATGCTGCTGTTGGTACAACATTGTAATTAATAGAGCAATTGCTATAAGCTTTGCCGACACAAGTTAGCTGTCTGAGTTCAACTTCAAATTCTATCCTGATATTGATTTTAACCCCACCAAGCTTGTATGAGCCGAGGATAATTATAAGAGGGGGAAGTCCGCCACAAATTACAAGAGCCAACATACCTCCAACCATATCGCAGCCCCAGGAAGCCTTTTCCTCGTAACATATCTGGACCATCCACAAAGCCATTGAACAGCCAAAGCATCAGCGTCTACTACCTCGGCATCTACGCCACTGGCGAGGCCCTTCTCCTCGTCCATTCTATCGGTCGATTTCTCCACGGCCATGATGTCCGTGGCTGATTCCAAGAAACAAGTTTAAATGCAGGCTCCAACAATCCTATGTCCCACCTCGTATAGTATGATATTCGATCGTTTCGTAAAATAGTTTATTCGAATCCCAACAGGCCCGTCAACATTGATGCGCAGCGTAGGCGCGGAGAATCAAATCCGACCTCAATCAACTATTTCGAGTCCCGAGTTCCTGGCCCACCACACAATTTCTCGCAAGACCAATTCAGATCTTCTCGCAATGCAATTTCTCACAACAGATATAATGTAAAATCTTCGGAATCCAGTTCGTTGGCGTAAAGGTATCGACGTCTCTTCTTCCCCTTACTTGTCTTAACTCTTCGAATCAATAAAATCCGCAGCTTCCCTACGCCCCGCGCTTCCTCTCTAAATACCAACTCCCGTCGCACCAAATAGGTATCGTGCCTATGAAAGTACCGTAAAGAAGGAGATCATGCAGAGCCCGCTCGTGCACATATAATCATCTACTCAATGACTGAATCATGCATTCACTGCGTCCGTCAAGAATACCTTCCAACTGAGTCAATGGCCGTACCGGAGGGTAGGAAACCGGTCAGGGTCGGTCTGTTGGTTGGAAAGCTTAAAAGGTAGGGTTATACACGGTGGGATCTGCTCGTATATATTCAAGTCATCTGTAACAGTAGAAAGAGACCATACAACCATAGTTTTGTTCGTGGACATTAATAAGAAGTAGGTACACCTGGGCACACTCGACGCAGTGGAGTAGATGGGATCTGCCAAAACTGGTGGCTGATAAAGGTTTCAATGCAATCAACTTCCCCAATTGGTCTCAGCTTTCTTACATCATCTTCCACCCTAACATTTCCTCGGCAGTTTCCACTCCGCAAAGCGCCACATGGAGATCGGACTGCTAGCCGATTGGTTGGCTCTTCTCCAGGGCTATTTATATTTCGGTCATTCATCCATCAATTATCCCAGCCATGAACCGATTTACAACCCATGGTTGCTTGAATTGACATCTGACAAGGAGCTTTGATAATGTCTCTTGATCCATTTTATCATACGCTCCCGAGCAGTCATTTTAGGTTTCGCAGGTTTCAGACTTTATATGGTATAAGCATCACAAGCGATATCTAACGATTGCGTGAGTATGAAAAAAGGACAATAGCTTATAAACTAACTAGATAAGTGGGTAAACGAATGATATGCGCCATCCATGCCTTTCCCCTGAATCCTTATTTCATCCCACTCCCGAGTCTCCCAAGTAAGTAGGTAGGTCTTAAAATACCTATTCATCCATCAATCCCTTGCCATCCCTTAGCTTCTTAACCTGGTTTAATCCTATACACCCATACAAAAGAGAAGTTCATCTTTCTTCATCTATACACCTCTTACACCTACTGCCAACGCAGTGGCGAGCCAATAACAGGTGTGGTGATGTTCAAGATTACCTAGTACATAAATTACTTCCCCATGCTTGACTCCATTGCCCCTCCCACCCATCCCCACTTCTCTCATCATTAAATTGTACTATTCATTCCCTCAGGACCTGATTACCGATTCCTGTCCTCCTCCCCTCTTCTAGGACTTCTACTGCTCGATTGAGAGGCTAGACTCCCGCTCAACAAATTCATAGAGCTATCAACCAACATACTCCTCCAACTTTCTCCTCGTCTACTAGGTCTGCCAGCGCGAGTTGGTGTAGGAGGAGAAATTCCTCGTTCTAGATCTCCTTCAATCTCGTCTTCAAGATTGCGGGAGATGGGCAGTGCAGACGAGGAGGCAGTATTTACAGTTTCTGCTGCTTGAGCTTGTATATCGTCATCACTGTCATCATCATGATACGCTTCATAGCGTGGAGAAGAAGGTGATCCTCGAGCGAGGGAACGAACGACATCGCCTTTACAGATAGGACATGTCCGGCGGCGAGTTGTTAACCAGGGTGTTCTAAAGAAAAAATTGTCAATAAATTGTAAACGAGGAGAGTAAAGAAATGGGCACGTACATGCAATCCACGTGAAATTCATGGCCACAAGGTAAACTCATGACTTGACTGACACCATCCACATATTCCTCTAAACAAACCACACACTCTATTTGCTTGCCCATATATTTCTTCCATTGACTAGGTGATCCAACGTTCTTCTCGTGCTCATTGGGCTGAGGTGCCGTGAGTAGTGGTACTTGTAGTGGATTTGAATTGACTCGAGCAATATCTCCAGGCTCTGGAATCCCAGTTGTTGTCCGTGATCTCGGACGAGGTCTACCTGGTGTTGTATGTGATAGAAGTGGGGTGGATGCTGAAGAGCTAGTTGGGGATGGAATCGTTGGAGATCGACTGCCAGGAGTATTAATGGTTTGGTAAGTTCTGACAGGTAGTCTTTCGACAACCGATTTCGGTGCTCTCCAACGACGTCGCCTTATTCTAGATCTCAGAAGTAGTAATGCGTAGACCACGGTCAAAGTGACAAGTGGACTAACAACTAATACTAACAAGGTGTCAAGGAATGGACTGGCTCCGCTGGTAGGTGTCAATGTAACCCAAAGACCATCTTCCTCATCCTCTTCGTCATCATCGTCTTCATTCTCATCATCAATATCAACACTGCCCGTACTGCTTGATCCTGACGCGAGGAATTCAAAGTCCTCTTCATCATCACCAAAAATAGTGGTCAAAATACCCTTTGTCTTGCTACCAGATGGGCTTGACTTGTCTGTCGTCTCCTTGGCCTTGGTCTTATCCACCTCCGACGCAAGTTTAGGGGCATATTCTCCACTGCCAGGAGTAATACTTCCTCCTCGCAGTTTAGGCGCCGCTTCAGTCTCTTGTGTGGCACCACCTGAATTCTTTTTTCCTGCCTTTGTCGGCTGCGGCGATTGATTTTTTGCTTTATCTGCATCAAACTTTCCGTCCGTCTTTGCAATACCTGTTTTCGAGTTCTTTTCGGAATCCTTGCTATCAGATGACCCTACCAAATCTGGATCACGCCAATCCTGTACACCAATCACAAAATCATCACCTGATGCAGGCTTATTTCCACCCTTGCTAGTTTGATGTGATTTTTTATCAGCATCCGCCTTTTCTTGACCTGTGAGTTTGGCGGTTGATATTTTTTTCGTGCCAGCGTTATCATCATCCTTCCAATCGTCAACAAGAACCCAATCAAGTTGACCGCTGCTCGGTGGCCGACTACTATCCTTTACCGAACTTCGTCCACCAGTTCCATAGAACAACGATTTGAACCACCCTGGCTTCTGCGTTTCGATTATTGTGGTTTCGCCTTTCACTTTTGTAGACTCGTTCTTAGTCGTCTTCTTCAGATTTGTTCGACCCGCCTTTGTAGCTTTTGGTGTAGCTGTAGTGGCTGTAAACGTGGGCTGAGATTCCTTCGTCTTCTTCTTTTTGGTAACTTTCTTGGCCTTGTCATTCTTTTGGACTTTCAATGTCGCCTTTCCACTTTCATCCAGTGCATCTTCCATAAAGGTGCCTGGGCCTATGAGTGAGGAGAGTAGATGAGCCGTAGTACGCGATGTAAAGATAGCTGGAATAGTGACATTTGATGTGTCACCTCGAGCATACATCTGAATTAGTGGTCCGCCACTTTTGTCATCACCAACAATCAGAGCAATACCACCCCTACGCTGTACCCATTTCACTTTTTCCAAAAATCCACAGCCTCCACGACTCAACAGTACAACCTTGCCAGCTATTTCCGCACCTTCCTGTATAGATTGAATATCTGCATGATTTGCCTTGAGATCTTTAGGTTGCTGGTCCATATGTTTTGATACTGCTGATCCAGATAGTGGATGGTGAAGGTAATCGTCGGTACCATCATCAGCCGAAGGCTTTCCTGTATTATGTTTGCCTTTTGAAAAACTACTCGACGTGCCATCGATGAAGGCTTTATCGTCATCATTTGCCCTTTTATTTGTTTTCGATTTGCTTGCAGTCGTCGCAGATTTATCGTCTCCAGATTTGGCTCCTTCTGCCGCGCCAGACTTTGCAAAATTATCGACCCAACCTGGCACATCACTACATCCTAATTCGCCTTCAGCCCCGGAGGCAACAGGACCTTGTCGTATGCTATCATCCCCAAATCCACTTCCTATCCATAACTGACCCTTTAATCCTTCGTTGGGAAGTAAAGGTCCAAAGGCAGCAGGCCTTGCTAGGAAAGCAGTCGTGTTGTCATTCGTGAGAGTTATAATCGCATTGGGAGGGAAGAGCGAAAATGGAGCTCGGAAGGAGAATAACGATTGTATTCCGGATTTTGGAGTAGTGGCAGTAGCAGATACATTCTGCGGTGAATGCGAGGACCGCAGAGATAAAAATGTGAGAAAGAAAGTAGTAAGGAGAAAAGCAGCAATGATCACGATTCTTGGAGGTCGCATGATGGGTATCGTAATATTTTTGAATTTCAAAAGCTTAAATAACTCGAAAGCGCCGACATACAACACCTTCAGCTCTTCAGCTGGATCTTGGACGAGCTTGATCGCATCCGACTTGACGGAAAAGGACCTGTGTAAAATACTCTTTGCTGCAAAAGACTAACAAAACAAAATTGTTGCTGGGAAGGGGGCAAAACCAAGTTGGAGGTGGTGAAAGTTGTCGTGGGTTGGGATACCAGCAGCGGAATTGAGCCACAAGAAAGTTGGTAGGCGAGCGGGATGAATCAGTTGTCTGTGACGATCACGCATTTTTAGTTCACGCAGGGCAGGGCAGGGAGGGGAGGGGGTCTGTGGCTCAGGAATTCACGAGGTACGGTCCACGGGTATGGATTACAATACGAACGAACGACAAGCTAGGCAACAAAGAGAGAGAATGATATGGCCAGTTATAATTCTCTATTTATTCATTTATGTAAATCAGTCGTTTTTGATATAACATATTATTATTTTGTTATTAGTATAAATTCAATATATTACCAGTATATACCTACCTAGGTATATATATATATATACATGTGTATATATCTGTAATACCCCCTCTAACCCTCTAATCGCTATTGCTTATCATGCTACTCGACGACTCCTACTCTCCAACTCCTACTCTCCAACTCCTACTCTCCAACTCCCACTCCACAACTCCAACTCCAACTCTACAACTCGTACTTCCATTGTGACGGATATTCATTTGTACTCTCTTGCCAGCAAAGCAAGAGCCATGCCAACACAAAGAGGTGCAGCAAAGGTATGAAAACATGCATATACACCTGGGCATCCCTAACCATCCTCGAATTCTTTGTTACACACACACACACTGAAATGGAGTAACAAGGATGAACATCAATGAGCTCACCGGTACCAGTGAATATCGATATCCGCAACTGGGTGTCTCATTGAAATTAATGGCATCCATGTATGTCATCGATGTACCACCGGGTTAATTAAATCAACTTGATCGAAAGAGGAAATTCGTGTGGCTGTGTTCACACGATTATTACCCACCCCAGCCACCCACCCTCCACCGAGCCACCCCGGCCCACCTGGGCAGCCAGAGGTACCCGGTACCTACCGTGAATGAATTTATCGACTCTTATATCACAGAAAAGGAGTTCGAAGTCTACGGAGTTCCTGCGCAGATTTCTAGTAGGTCGTTCATATATCTTCACATAATACACGATGTCTGGAATATCACACTCAAAGTTATTGCTATTGCCTACGTACCCACACATGCTTCTTTCTCGCTTTCTTCTACCCTCAGTTCGGTCTTACCAATCAATACTTCTACATCGTTTGCGGAAGTCACTCCGAACACTTGTTGTCGAATCCTTTGAAAATTGGCCAATATCTTCCATTCCTGAATGAAGGAGATTAATGGATTCTAAAGAATGAACCCCTTTTCATTGAAAGATATACTGTGCCTTTCATGTTAGGCATTTACATTCTCTGCTTTCCAGACAGGCACTCGACAAGATTTCCAAGCCTACTTTCAATATGTCTCTGTCGTCTCCTAACCAGCCTACGAGGAGCATTTTACAGGATGTTTCATTTACTGCCAACGGATTTCTCCAATCTTCCCAGATCGCAAACAAGATATTGTTCTCTCTGTATTACACACAATCTAATCGCGCGTCCTTTGGTATGTTATTAGATACATGTTGATTCGATCAACTCGTCAACTGGGCTACATTATCAAGACAATCAAGTTCATCTGCTGCAGCAACTCGTGAGCTCTGGCAGCACTTCAAGGTCAAGGCTTCAAATACCCAAGTACAGCTTTAAATTTTGATGTGGAATTCTCTCTGACAACCTTTCATCGACGTGGTACTCATTACTCGGTAGTTCTAAGCAATTGTTTTCGCCACATCAAGCCCCCATCCGTGCTCGACCCTTCACTGCTCCAAAACTCCTATATGGAAAGTTTAGACGCATCGTGAGCCGTTGAAATATCTCATCATATCTGTTCTATGATTTTTGTAGGGTTTCCGTTCTGTTTGTGAAGTCTGTCAGACATTCAAAACCTGTTTCAATGACCTAGATTATTTGAGCCATCACTTGGCTTGACATAAACCTAGCTTTCTTCAAGCCGCAATCGTCTAGCTACGTCCATCTTAACATATCAAATTGCAAGTTTTGCCTGTGGGTGAGGACGACGTCTGCCACAATGTCATAATTTATCATTATCTTCCCGCAGTGCATATATCCCGCTGTGGCTTGATCTCCTTCCAGTCTTTAACGAACGATTGTCTTACGATACAAAGGAGTAAAATCTGCAAACTACCCTTTTTATGCTATGAAGTCCCCGGCTTCATACGTCTGACGTATATGTTATTCTGGGCTTGGGGAGGGAGATTCATCCATTCGAAACCAGTTATGCTGTTGCTTTGTAGTTCGAGATCTGGAGCTTTCCCTCGGCGGTGCGGGGTTTTCTTTATTTTAAGTCGACCCCTCGGCTCTCTTTGTACATTACATTCCTCTTTCGCTGCTCATTATATTTACTTGTATGAGCATAAGGACTCAATTATTATTTTGATTCCCATTCTATACCCATTTGCATTGCCATTGTTCATTCAATTCGTCGTCGACTCAACTAGTCATCATGAATATCAATGAGCCTCGACATGGCGGTGGTTTCGTACTACCATTTTTCAACGACAGCAAAAGGTCGCGAAAGCCTCATGCCGGCAGAGATTCATTGAAGTCAAATCGAATCCCTCTCGTTAATTGGATACCAGATACAGTCAGTTACACAACAAAACCGCTCAAAAACGCTCATAAATGGCTTCACTTACACAATAAGACCCGAAATCATTTCGTGGCAACAATGGCAGAGTTCGCGGGAACGACCCTCTTTCTCTTATTTGCTTTCTCAGGCACCCAAGTAGCTCTGTTAGCAACGCCGGCCAATAGCTCAAACGTCGTCGGAACACCAAGCAATCCAGCTCAACTTCTTTATATATCTTTATGTTTTGGTTTCTCTCTCGCAGTCAATGCATGGGTTTTCTTCCGTATAAGTGGTGGCCTTTTCAACCCTGCCGTAAGAACATTCTTCTGTTCCTTCCCGTGCTCAATGATTCCCAGGGAATGGTATTAATAAAACATAGGTCACAATGGGCATGTGTCTTGTCGGAGCTCTCCCATATTTGCGGGGTCTTCTTTTAATTTTTGCTCAAATACTCGGTGGCATAGCAGCAGCTGCTATTGTTTCTGCTCTTTTTCCTGGTCCCATAACCTTCACCACTAGTTTGGGAGGCGGCACATCGATTGTTCGAGGTCTCTTTATCGAGATGTTCCTTACCGCTGAATTAGTTTTTACGATCTTTATGCTTGCAGCTGAGAAACATAAAGGGACCTTTATTGCACCGATTGGTATAGGTCTTGCTCTATTCATTGCAGAACTTACCGGTATGTACTTTAATTCAATTCAAACATTCTGACATGCAACCCTCGTCTCCACAAACAAACTAACCATACCCCAGGCGTCTACTTCACTGGCGGATCCGTCAATCCCGCCCGTTCCTTCGGCCCTTCAGTCGTCAGCGGTCAATTCAGCGGTTACCATTGGATCTACTGGGTCGGACCTATTCTTGGCGCCATCCTCGCATCAGGCTTCTACAAATTCATCAAGATGCTCGAATACGAGACCGCAAATCCAGGTCAAGACGCAGGACGCGTTGGCGAAGTGTTTGACCCAGAAGCTCAAGCTATCAAAAATCGAGTCAGTTTCGCGAGTGAGGGGATGGTGGGTAGAGAACTTGATGAAAGTGGTGCATCTCAGGTTCATGGAAACGGAAATCATTTCAAGGCGCCACAAGAATATGGGACTAAGAGAAGACCGTTTAGTGATAGTCCTGCCCCACCTAATCCGAATGATCAATTTGCAGGGTTGAGTGAAGGGGGGATGCATGCGGATGAATTTGCTAATGGGAATGGTGTTGGTATTCATGGTGGGGAGGGAGCAGTGCATAGGAATAAGAGAGATAGTGAAGGAACCCTTGTGGAAAATGGGAAGAAAGGCGCTTTGAAGGCTGGCACGGGTGGTGCGTCTGTGGGAGGTACGAATGGTAATTTGAGAGATAATACGCAGAATAATCAGAGGATTGGTCAGGAGACGGGAGCGCAGAGTGGGGAGTTTTATGATAAATGAGGGGGTTGCGAGTGCAACGTGCGAAGTGCGGTGAAATTGGTAGTTGAATCGTATGGTATGGTATGATATGGTATGGATGGGGTTTATGCGGGTGTTTCATTACATATATGTTGTAGGTTGATTATGGGGTGTGTTTTAGTGTCAGCAATATATCGTGTTGATGCGTTATTTAGCAATGTTTTGGATAACACGTATGGATTCCGTTAATGATTATAATGACTTTCTTTTCCCTCACAATCTTTGATACGGTTAACTTACAGTTCCAAGTAGTGTGGGCGAAAATGAGTTGAAGTTGCTGATTTCAGCGTTCTAGAGGATGTTTTTCTGCGATTGGTTAAGTGTGAATATAAACAAACATACAGCGATTTCATAGCGATTTCATATCAGAGCAAATACAATAGTATGATACAGTGGAATCATACATCGTTAATTAAAAATCAGGCTTCTCTGAAATTTCCTACTGTACAGTTGTTATCGTCCAACGATATCCCCAAGCTCAGCAATGTGTCTAGAATATTCCTCTATCTGGACTCCAGTCTCTCCCGTAGACGTGCCATTATTTGTCGTGCTTTTTCCCGTGCTTCTTCCGCTTTTTGTTCCCCCTCAAGCTGGCTCTGGATTCTATCATCCTCGTCCTCATCCTCGTCATACCTCCGCAGTGTAGTCTCGCTCAAGCTGGCTCTGAATTCTTTCGCGTTCGCTTTCATTGTCGCTGACATCTCCGTGATGTGTTCCCGCTCACGCTGTTCCTTGGTTCTATCATTCTCGCTATTTACTCGCTGGTTTGCATCTGGTGTTGGTCTTCTGCGTTCGTCCTCCTTGGCATGCTCTAATCGTCTTGCATTTTCCATTCGTCTTGCAAGATCTGTCTGGCTTAAATGTCTTTTCTGGCTTGGACGTCCGATCTGGCTTGATTGTCCGATCTGGCTTGACTGTCCGATCTGGCTTGAATGTCTTGCCCGGCTTGATTGTCCGGTCTGGCTTGATTGTCCGGTCTGGCTTGAATGTCTTGCCTGGCTTGATTGTCCGATCTGGCTCGAATGTCTTGTCTGGCTTGAATGTCTTTCCTGGCTTGATTGTCCGATCTGGCTCGAATTTCTTGTCTGGCTTGAATGTCTTTCCTGGCTTAAATATCCCGCCTGACTTCTATGACCCTCTTCCCTCATTTCACCTTCTTCCATATCGATATCAAATTGGGGACCTACATGTCTTCTATCTACACCCTGGCTCGAGGATTCTCCAGGTGCGCTGGGTTGTCTCCTTGTAGGTGCATTTTGGGTTTTAAGTTCTTCCTGTCTTGCGCGTGCAGGCATCCCCAGATTCGTGCGTCTCGGTCCTTGTCCTTCCCAGAATTCCTTAACTTGTTCTCTTTGCTTCTCTTCTGCTTTCTCTAGCCTTTTTTTGTGAAGCTTCACTGGCGAACCCTGTGTCGCCTCCTTCCAGCAATCGATACATGGGCGTCGCATGTTTTCGGCAATCCGAGCCGGGTCCTTTTCAGTGAAAGTTGTCCACTTGTACTCCTCGCAATGTGCTACTTTCTTCTCCTTGGCAGTATTGCAAACAGATAGACCCATGAATCTCGTACTATCTTTTTCCCATTCAACGTACATGTGCCAGTCGCTGCATCCACAAACCGAGTAATTCTTGACACACATCTAGATTCGTTAGTTACTGGGTGGACTATGGGTAAAATCATTACTTACGATGTGATGTATATCACTGGACACTAAACGAAGAATTAAAGTCGATAATCGCTAATTTTTCAATGTACAATGATTGTCAGCTCACTGTATACACCAAAAGCCACAACGCAGTACACACCAGAAGTTTCTTCTAGAGAAACAGGGTACTCACTTAGGATCAAGCGCTTGATGAAAGTACAACAAGGTACGGAGTTTGGTTTGGAGAATCGAAAGTGTGATATTTGGATAGCTATACAGTATAAGCTTATTGTGTGGACTCCAAAATCCAGATTCCTGGTACCCGCCTGAAGTGTTCTGAACAGTATGTGTTGTTTGAGGATTGTGTGTTTGAATACTTAAGGTATTTGGATCGTTGAAAAGGTTGAAGAGCTGGAAGGGATAGAGAGAGAAAGGGCGAGGTAGAGGTATGAGTTGCATAGTCAAGTAGCGACAATTCAATAGTTGAGTGGGAGTCTTGCTCAAATGATGGAAAATGAAGAGATTATTCATATACATATTTGACTAACGGGAGAAATGCCCTACTCATCATTCCACATTTCTAATATGCAGTCACCCCCCTTCTTATGAATCAATATATCTGTCTATTACATGTCTTTTCACTTGGAATTTGAAGGGCTCAGGGGGTAAGCCATATCTAGCCATCACACTTGTTGGCTTGCATTTTCCAGTCTAACAGTGATATCACATTGGCAAAAAAAGAGCAAGTTGTTATGAATATGTCATATTTTCTAAAGTCAGGCTATCTAATATTTTCAAGCATCAAATGCTTGTTTTTTCATATGTGAAATACTACTATCTTACACGCACACCTATTTTAAATCCCTCCTCTATTCATTTACAGTCCTCGCGATCCTGCTGCGCATCAGCAATATTTGTCCTGAGTTCTTCCAGATGTACTCTGGTATTCTCCACGCATCCTTGACAGACCTGGTTGATTCTTTCGATCTCACGATAATCTGTTGGTAAGTTGTTGGTGGTATTGGCATCGTCACAGAAATAATCTCCGCCCCAAATCGCGGCGGCAGGGCATTGCCTCTTACGATTGGTTGCGTAAATGGCCGGCTGCTGGTTAACGACGTGTCCCGGCCAACAGGTACCGAGTTCATAAATCCAATTACACATCTAGCGTGTATTGTAATTAGCTATCGTCGGTCACTACATGTTACCCATGAAAGGAGAAAGCCACTTACGATGTGTTTTTTAATATTAGACAAAGCAATAGAATTCGAGATCGTAGATCAGATACTTACTACAGTTTATGTTAGCTTGTGATATGCCAGTATCAGAGCTCAATACATACAAGTATGCTGGATTAAGTAGAACAGAGTGTTCGCGTGATGTGGAGTGATGGAGTAATGTCGAAGGTGTTTGTGCAACGTCAAGACCGTTCTGAATTTGCGGACTGGAGAATCAGAGTATTTGGAAAGCTTAGAGTGCTGACGTAGAGAAGAGGGGTCGAATAGGATAGATCGTTGTTGTAAAATTAGATTGAGGGGCAGAGTATCGACGTAGAATAGATAGTATTGAGTTATGAATTCGAGAAAGAGCTGGGTCGAGTACCTTCAGGGTTGATTTCGCTGGCGAATGTATCTCTTTTTGTCCAGATTATGTTCTGTTGTATGAAGAGAAACTGTTGTGTAGAGAAGAAGAGAAAAAAAGTACCCCAACTCGAGGAACCTCGACCCTTAAGAGCACATTGGAGAGGCAGATTCTGCGCTAACTTCTGCAATCATCAATGGGTTTTCTGACTGGAAATATCATTTGAAGCATATTCATATGCCAAAAGAATATGAATATGCATTTTACATTGATATGAATCCCATTTCGAGTCACTGAGAGGGAGGGAGCCTTTGACTAATCTTACCATCTGAGGTGATTCAAACGTGGAAATTCCTATGGAATGACACTTCAAGCAGCAAGAACAGTCACTTCGAGCCATACAGACGGATTTTCAATATGAATATCTGAAGGTTCATTTGTGAAGCGTAAAAATGTGGCAAGACAAATTCATATTTTCTAAAAGTCAGGCTATCTATTATTTCCATGCGTCAAACGCCACTATTCCCATCCGTGAAATCCTTCTATCCTATACGCTTACATATCCTCAAATCCGCTCTCGGTCCGAACTCACTCTCTATTCCGTCAATGCTTTGATATTCTCATTGCCTACATTTGACATATCATTGCATACGACCAGGCCCCTTCGACACGCTTCGAAGAATCTTTGGCAGACGCCGCAAATCTGAGGCAAAGTCTCGATTACCCCTTGCTCTGCAGGTGACGGTTCTCTTATATTGCCGCAAGGTTTGTCTCGACGTGCTTTAGTTGCTTTAGTGCATTTCTTATATCCCTATCTGATTTTACCCTCAAACCCATTATCTAGGTGCTCATTGCTGCAACGGAGCATGACATAATGCCAATAACACATCTAAGTTCGTCAACATTAGTTATTTTCCGTTCTTGACTATTTGTAGGCGAGAGAGCCACGTAAGATGAAATATATATCGCTTAAGTTCAACAAGTAAGTACACCTTGTAGCGGCAATTCTAGACTTGTTGCTAGATCAGATATCAGCTTGTGGTATTCTATTCTCAAACTCGATACGTACCAAGGGTTGATAATCAAAAAAGAACCAAGTGTTCGCTTAATGTAAAGTGTTGAAACAGAGCAGAAGGTAGACTCGCGAAGGATGTGTAGAGAGATTCGATGCAGGAGTTTGTTGAAAAGAGTATTGACACAAGATAGAGAACCGAGAATAATGCGTTCTTGGTGTAGAGTAGATTGTTGGTATAATTTGGTTGTTGAAACGATATTCAGAGTTGTCAGAGTGTACGTTATAGAGGCAGGAGGGTAGACCAGAGTTCTCGAGATTTGGCAGCGGAGAGATGTCTGGTGCTATCGAGAAGATATACTGTGTGAAGAAGAAAGGTTCTGGAAAAGGGGGATTCTCGAGCCTCTTATGCGCTTGGAAATAGCAAAACTTATGACTGAATATAGCATTTTCGGTCATAGAGAGGGTTTTGTGAGTACCTAGTATGTACACACTTGATATATGATTCATGTGTCAAGATGAGTGTGAGAGAACACTGTGATGGGATCAATCATCGAGAATGAATTTATATATGAAATTTTCACTTGAAGTACTACTGATACATTAAGCTGGATATAAAACAATGATTCCAATTATCAAGAATAAATTTATATATGAAATTTTCATTTGAAATACTACTGATATATCAAGCTGAATATAGAACAATAATTCCAATCATCGAGAATGAATTTATATATGAAATTTTCACTTGAAGTGTTACTGATATATTAAGCTGAGCATGGAACAATGATTCCAGTTATCGAGAATAAATTTATGTGTGAAATTTTCACTTGAAGTGCTACTAATGCATCAAACTGAACATAGAATAATAATTCCAATCATCGAGAATAAATTTATATATAAAATTTTCACTTGAAATACTACTGATACATCAAGCTGGGTATAGAACAATAATTCCAATTATTGAGAATGAATTTATATATGAAATTTTCACTTGAAGTGCTACTGATGCATTAAGCTGGGCATGGAACAATGATTCCAGTCACTAAGCAGGAATTATGAGCATAATTTATGTATCAAAAGCAATACGAAATGCCACTTCCGCCGATATAGCCACCATTCTCAGTCATCGACAGGAACTTATGAATAATGCTACTACCGAAAGACTTGATAGTACGTCAAAATAGGTATGCAATGATATTCCACGGATATGAAGGCTATCTCCAGTCACCCAATTATCAAAATGGGTATGAAATGACCGTTACATCCAAGTTTAACTGACTATTTAAAGAATCATTTACATGCCAAAATAAATATAAATGACTGTAGAAAGACAAATCATTACCTACCTTTACGAAAGGGAAGTCCGAGTAACGACTATCCAAAGCACTTTTTGTGCGTAAGAATGCGACTTTCGCATTCATCACCAAGAATCACATCACACCATGAAGGAAATATCATCATGACTTTCTTTCTGACTCCTACAGCTCTTCTCCTCTCCCCTGATACAAGCACGGAAATCCATTCCATCTCGAAGCCCACCACGCAGTGCAGACAAAGGAGTATATAATAACCCCTAATAACTAGCCGTAGTTATGAACATCCAAAATGGATATATAGACGAGCTACTACATGGTCTTATGAGAAAGACGAGCAATACTCTGAATTTATGCATCTAAGCGGACCAAGTCAAAAGTTCTCGGATGCCTAATCTGGAAACTTCCAAAAGATGCTTTGCAACTTCTTTGCCCTCTTCGCGTCTCTTAAATTTTGTATACACTGCTTTCATCACATGAGAATGGAATAGTGAAAACTTCTTTTTGATTGGTCGTTATTTGCATATTAGAACCTATTATTGCTCTATTATGCGCCTACAATGCAAACAAATCTATAAACCAATACCTAGTATTTTGGCTTAATTAGAATACCTTTGAATGCTTTTAATATCCCCTTTGATTTGAAACCTTTTTACATAACCTCGACCTGGTTCTCGTCACTCTCACTCATGCTCTCATCTCCGCTAACTTCGGCGTTTTCACGTTCTCTCTTCTCCATGAGTGCTTGCAATTCAGCATCATCGTTCTCAGTAACCGCCTTGGGTTCCATCTTGACGATCAATCCACCTCCTGCGGCTTCGATGTTCTTTCTGATGTCCACGATTGCGGCTTCCAAAGTCGAGATACCGACGGATTTTTCCAGACATGTACTTGTGAGAACGTAGAGTGGTGGGGATACGAGCTTGACTTTAACTTGGTTATCGGCGGTGTTTCTGGCTTCAGCAGTTCTTAAAGCGGTCTTAACGGCATCAATTCCCTCATATCCAAAGCAGGTAACTTCGACATCAGCACGGACTTTTGTTGGTTGTGGTGTAAGACGTTTTCCAATATATGATTTTAATTCCTCGGCGACAACATCGTTAGGGAATTCGACATCATTCCAAGTTTCGGCGTTTCTGCTTTGACGTCAGTACTGCATATATAAAATCCAAGTGGTTCGGAGTTTCCATACGTTATCGAGAGCTTGAAAGCATCAACAGCATGTCCGTATTTCTTGTTCAATGGCCAAACAATTTTCTCGTACAACTCTTCGATAGGATGCTTGGTCTTTTCCGCAACGTGGCGCATAATCGAATGAACCATTTTACCCTTATTGTATCGTTCCTCGCATCTTACAATATCTTCAGGTGACACTCTTCGTTTGGAAAGATCGATATAACCTGCAATTGACCAGATCAGCCTTCAGCCACAAAATGACATTCAACAATTTTCTGCATACCCTTCTCCTTGTCGACTCTGAGAACAACGACAACCTCATTACGTCCAACACGAATAAGTTTTTGGATACTTCTAATACGACGTCTAGATAATTCGGAGAGGAGAATCATGCCATCGATGTTATCGTATTCGAGGAGCTTGACATAAGCACCCATCTCTGCGATCTGCGAAGCTGGAGATTAGCATTTACCCTATGCCTACGAGTGCGCCTCTGATTCCATACCTGCTTGACATTCACCATGACGAAGCTATCGATCTCGGGGTATTTTTCTTCATAGAAACGGCAATTTGTGAGAGACATGATTGCGATTGTTGCGCGGCTGAGCGCGAGGTGAAAATGTGAAGGGTTTTGTTTGGCTTCGTCGCCGAATATGAGAAGCTTCTTTAGATGTCAGATCCGATGTTGTGAATTATGTTGATATTGTTATTCTTTGTACAAATTCAAATTCGTGATAGATTTCTCCCCAAGTTGACAAGGCTCTAAGGTTGAAAGAGTCACAATCTTTCGGTCGGGGATTTGGAGAGGGGCCGGTGGTGGTGGTGGGATGGTCTCGCTAAATAAAAAAAAGAGTTGGACACTTCTGATTGGTGCGATGACGTCTAAGTATCGAATGTCTTACATAACCTTGTTGGATTTACCTGAAGCTTCATGAATTTGTTCCCTGTCACTCGATTGTCTATGTGTGATCTGATCGATTGATTGTTTTTCCATAACAACGACTATTGGCCGTATCAAACTATGGAATCTTTATCGATATGCCAAAGTGGAGTATTTGTGAATAGCAGTCGATTCTGCTAGATAATTTACAATCTTTTCATCCGGAATCATGTCTTCTGAAACTGTTTCCTCCCTTGTGGGAAGCTCTGTGAGCTCCATGGACTCGACAATAGCTCCAGCCATGGCATCAGTTACTGGTATACCAACAAACCAAACAGATGTTGCAGTGGCAGGATCAACATTTGGAGTCTTTGGAAAAATGATCATGTTCTTCATCAGAGTGATTCCTGGAATTCTGTACTGGGTTATAACTTTCACGACAATTACAATGCCGACTTTCCTCTTTACGCTGTTCTCAACTAGCTTGACATTTACCATGAATGCTACTACTTTGTATGTGCCGCTCGGTTTACTATGCTGTGTTTGCTAACTGCTTGTTTCAGAATGTTGATCATGGTGGCATTTGTGTCAACCATGAGTTGGTTCGTAAGATATCGATTTCTCAACATGTATTCTCGATTACCTCCGGAACCTCAGCGAAAGGAGCCCCAAATAGACCTCTATCCAGACACGCAAGATGAAGGATCAAAGTCAGGGTTTTCCAATTACCTGGATGAGTTTCTGAGCGCCATCAAGATCTTTGGTTATTTGGAACGCCCAGTCTTCCACGAACTCACACGCTCCATGCAAACGAGAAAGCTCATAGCTGGTGAAACCTTGAACCTTGAGGAGGAGAAGGGATTTTGTCTAGTGGTTGATGGATTAGTGGAAATCTTTGTCAAGTCGGCTCGAGAGGGACGTGGATCGGATACCGATCCTATGTCGTACGAACGAGAAGATTCAGATAGTGGATCTGGCCTTCACCGAGGTAGTGGGCACCAGGGCTACCAGTTATTAACTGAGGTTAGAAACGGTGCGCCTATGTCGTCTCTCTTTTCTATACTTTCACTTTTTACAGAAGATGTCAAATTGAGACATTCTGATGATGACGACTTCGATGGAAATGGTACTCCTGATCATCAGGAATATAGCCACGATGCTCCTCCATCACTTCCCACAAGTCCGATATACGGGGCTCCTAGTCAGGATGGCCAAAGAGATGATAGGAATCGTCGTGCTTCTTCGACAACCGTTAATGGAAGAATACCCCCATTGTCATTAGACGCTGCAGCCGACATTTACCCACGTCGACCTAGGCCTAAGAGATTAAATACAACTTCTGTGCACCCTGATATTGTGGCCAGAGCTACAGTTGATACTACAATTGCTATAATTCCTGCTAGCGCTTTTCGTCGATTAACCAGAGTATACCCTAAAGCTACAGCACATATCGTTCAGGTCATTTTGACGAGATTGCAAAGAGTCACTCTTGCGACTGGTCACTCTTATCTTGGTTTAACTAGTGAGGTTCTGCGCACTGAGAAGCACATGAATAAGTACACAACCTATGAACTACCAAATTTCCTCCGAGGCGATGCATTGAAGCGGTTGAAGGAGAAGTTTATAAGAGAAAAGGAGAGAATTGGAGCTGAAGAAGGTAGCAAAGGTATTGCTTTGCATAATGCTGGGGCTGGAAGACGGCGAAGATCCAGTCATAGCCTTAGAAAAGAGGCTACCATGCATGCTTCGTCAGTCAGAGGGTCCATGTCGATGTCCAAACAGACGTTTGAAACACCTGGTGGAGAGTCTGCCGTCAGTCCAAGCCCCGGAGATCTTCTTACAAATATTCAGATGTCACGTCATGCTGGTAGGAAACCTGCTTCAAGTGTAACTCAAGGTTCTAATCCTCAAGTATGGCATCATGATGCTCAAAGTCCACTTTCTCAAAGAACATCAAACCCGTTCAATGGCCCAATGAATGCACGAGTTCCTCTTCACCGTCAAGAATCCATTGATGAAGATGGCATGTTCAGAAAATCCATATTGGAGTGTATTTTCAAAGCTATTGGTCTTACAAACACTAAAAATGCCCTACGTATGTCAGATTCTGTCGAAGGCTCCCCTCGATTGCTTTCGTATGATCAAAGACGTCAGAAGGCAATTTTCGGTAGCAACTCTTTTACTAGCAATGCCTTTGGCCTTATTGACCCCTACGAAGGTTCTGTAGATGACACCGAATCAGTGACATCTGGTGGAGTTAGTGCTGGTGGCTATCCAAGTACGCAAGGCCTCGCCCAAGAGCTCAAGGATGAAGTCGAGATTGTTTACTTTCCAAAAGGCTCAGTCCTTGTGGAACAAGGAGAAAGAAATCCCGGACTTTATTACGTTATTGATGGGTTTCTAGACGTTAGTGTTCCTGTTGACGAGAAGTCAGACTCTATGGTCTTGGGCAGCTCTTTCCGACACTCTTCGGCCGACAAGAATGCAAATGATCCAATGCCTTCTCTATCTAGGACCAAGACTGGTTCATCGCGTGTCTCAGGAATTAATGCTTCAGGGCACGAGGGTAAAAACCGAAAATCCGCAGATCGAAAAAGTCTAGCGCTTATCAAGCCAGGCGGTATTGCAGGCTACATCGGTACGATATCTTCTTATCGCTCGTTCATTGATGTTGTCGCAAAAACAGATGTTTACGTAGGATTTTTGCCACGAACTTCATTGGAAAGAATCGTCGAGAAGTATCCAGTTGTGCTTCTAACTATGGCTAAACGGCTTACCAGCCTATTGCCTAGATTGATCCTACATATTGACTTTGCACTTGAATGGGTGCAAGTGAACGCTGGACAAGTTATCTACCATCAAGGAGATGACAGCGATGCAATTTATATTGTTCTGAATGGCAGACTTCGACTTGTAGTCAATAATGATGAAGCTGGAATGAAAGTCATTGGCGAGTATGGACAAGGCGAAAGTGTTGGAGAACTGGAGGTTATGACAGAATCCGTAAGACCCGCTACACTTCATGCGATTCGAGATACCGAACTTGCCAAATTTCCCAAGACACTGTTCAATAGTCTTGCGCAAGAACATCCAGGTATCACGATCAAGATTTCCAAGATTATCGCATCCCGTATGCGAGCCTTGGTAGAAGAGCCAGTCTTCGTGCAAACTAAAGAGAAAGTCACCGGTGCCACAAATGATAAGGTATCTTCGACGGTCAATCTTCGCACTGTTGCTGTACTTCCCGTCACTGCTGGAGTTCCTGTGGTCGAATTTGGCAGTCGTCTAATGAATGCTTTGACTCAAATCGGGGCACCGAATGGTGTAACTTCTCTCAACCAAGCTGCTATTCTTAATCATCTTGGTAGACATGCTTTCAGTCGTATGGGGAAGCTTAAACTCTCACAATACCTTGCTGATCTTGAGGAGAAGTATGGGTTGGTTTTGTATATTGCCGGTCAGTGACACCTTTTCTCTAAACGCTACAATTCATGCACATCCCCGCCTGAGATCATCACTAACACTTTTTTCCAGATACAAACGTGAACTCGCCTTGGACCCAAACTTGTATCAGCCAAGCTGATTGCATTCTCCTAATAGGTATAGCAGATGGTTCGCCTGCGATTGGAGAGTACGAACGATTCTTATTAGGAATGAAGACTACCGCAAGAAAAGAATTGGTATTATTGCACACAGACCGCTTCTCCTCGCCTGGTGTGACTCGCGCTTGGCTTAGAAATCGAGTCTGGATCAATGGTGGACATCATCATGTTCAGATGGACTTTAGAACTAGTCCTATTCCAGTGCATCCTCAAACAAGGAAATTTGGAACCGCATTGAAACAGCGAGTACAAGTGATTCAAGCAGAAATCCAGAAGTACACATCTCGTCGCGTACGGCAGTCACCACTCTACTCCGCAGAAACTCCCTTCAAGGGCGACTTTCATCGAATTGCTAGACGCCTTTGTGGCAAATCTATAGGTCTTGTGCTTGGAGGAGGTGGTGCACGCGGTATAGCTCAGGTTGGAATAATCAGAGCTATGGAAGAATCTGGAATTCCCATCGATATCATTGGAGGAACCTCTATTGGATCCTTCATCGGTGCATTATACGCTCGCGACGCAGACGTTGTTCCAATGTATGGACGCGCGAAGAAATTCTCAGGTCGCATGGCAAGTATGTGGCGCTTTGCATTGGACTTGACATATCCATCTGCTTCTTACACCACTGGTCATGAGTTTAATCGTGGTATCTTCAAGACTTTTGGCAATACTCAGATTGAAGATTTCTGGCTCGAGTTCTACTGCAATACTACTAATATCAGCAAGAGTCGATCAGAAATTCACACCAGTGGATACGCATGGAGATACGTAAGAGCATCCATGTCTCTTGCTGGACTTCTCCCGCCACTATGCGATGAAGGCAGTATGTTGTTAGATGGTGGATACGTAGACAACCTAACGGTTTCTCATATGAAATCCTTGGGGGCTGACATCATCTTTGCTATTGATGTCGGCAGTCTTGATGATAACATGCCACAGAATTTTGGCGACTCCCTCTCTGGATTCTGGGCATTCGCGAATCGTTGGAATCCATTCTCATCATACCCAAACCCTCCTACTTTGGCTGAGATTCAAGCACGCCTAGCATATGTATCCAGCGTCGACGCCCTAGAACGAGCAAAGACAACTCCAGGATGTCTATATATGAGACCTCCAATTGACGATTATGGAACTCTAGATTTTGGTAAATTTGATGAAATTTATCAGGTGGGATACAAATTTGGACAAGAGTATCTGGCGAAAATGAGAGATCAGGGAATTCTTCCGCTTGTTGATGAGACCGAGGAGAAGAAGGCATTGAGGAGAACTATGGCACCGAGAAGAGCTAGTATTTAGTTCATGATTCTGTATGAGGTTTGGTGTGGCACTCGTTGCGGTCGTTGCAGCGAAGTTTTGCAGGGCGTTTTGGTGTAGGTCATTGATGGCAATGACGATGATGGTGATATACCCAAGCATATATTGGTATGGAAAATGATCTGTTCATAAGATTTGCATCTATGAGAGAATATTATTCAAAATATTTAGCCATTACCTTGAGACAATACTTACAAATCTAATCTTGATATTGTTGTGATTGCAGATGTCTATTGTGAATGTGATTGATAAGGATACCTACGTAACTATCCAGGTGGCTATACAAAGTCTATTTATGGCAATTAATGAGCCTCCAAATTCACCAGAGAATAATGATTTCTACATAGAGTTATAGAGGCTGGGGGTCTAAGGTCTGATCCCGTGAACCTGGGCGGTGGGATTTCAAGCTTAGAGCCGGCTTCCGATAGGCTGATTTTGGGTGTCGGAGACGGCCGAAATATTTATCATTGATGATCCACAGACAAACAAATCGCGAGAACAAACATTGAAGAGACACAACACCTTTATATAAGAGTTTTGAATCCCCAGATTTCAATTCAAAAAATATTACTTATTTTTATTACTTGCTTGTTAGATTTGTCTACATTGGAAGTTTCATTTTGGTCTGAAAATTCTAGGATTGGAGTTTTGAATGAGGATTACAGATTTTAGATTTTAAATCCTACAACTTAACATTGAGATAGCCTTACAACTGACGCCTGATCACCTCAAACAAGACAAGTTCTCAGCGACATTTCAGAGAGTTACTCGCTGAGAATACATTGAGAGTTGCAATTCCAAAACCAGAGATAGCATGACCTCTACGCCCAGCATGACTTCCTCCTCGTTGTCACCACCAGAGAAATCATCCATCAAGAGACAGGTTTTTCATGGGACATTTGTCCACTCTAAAAGTCTTACAGATTTAGAGATTCTACATGACACGTATGTGTTTGTGGATGAACATGGAGTTATTGTTAAGATTTTGAGTGGTGATGGTACTGGAAAGCCAAGGGATTTAAGAGAGGATGTAGGAAATTTGGGTTGGGATACGGATGTTGATGATGAGAGGGAGATTTTTGAATATGTGGGTTCTTCGAAAGATGAACATGGAGAACATGGAGAGGAACGATTTTTCTTTCCGGGGTTTATTGGTATGTTTATATTTTGTTGTCTCTTTGTTGTTCATTTGTACGAGGAATGATATACAAACACCTGTTATGAGAGAAAAGAAAAAAATTACGAACCCGATTAACAAATCATCAGATACACATATCCACGCCCCCCAATATCCCAATTCGGGTCTCTTCGGCTCCTCCACTCTTTTGAACTGGCTAAATACATACACCTTTCCCCTCGAGGCCTCTCTCTCTGCTCTCCCCAAAGCCCGCGCTATCTATTCTCGTGTAATCCAACGTACGCTCTCTCATGGAACAACCACCGCCGCCTATTACGCTACTATTCACGTCGAATCCACCAATCTCCTCGCCGATCTCTGTTTGCAAAAAGGTCAGAGAGCACTCGTCGGACGCTGTTGTATGGATAGCGATTCTGGCGCCAATCTAGACTACTACCGCGACGACGATCCCACTCAGAGTTTAGAGCGAACGAAAAAATGCATCTCTCATTGCGAAAATATCGATCCGGATAGGAAACTCATCACGCCTATTTTGACTCCGCGCTTCGCACCGAGTTGTACCCCGCAATTGATGAGTTCTTTGGGGAAAATTGCACGGGAAAAGGATCTTCCGATTCAAACGCATATTTCGGAGAATCGCTCCGAGATACAGTGGGTGAAGGAATTGTTCCCAGAGTGTGATAGTTATACGGATGTGTATGATAAGTATTCCTGCCTAACATCGAAAACAATTTTAGCGCATGCGGTGCACATTGGAGAGGATGAAGCGGCGTTGATTAGAGCGAGAGGAAGCGGTATTGCACATTGTCCTGTGAGTAATAGCGCGTTGACTAGTGGGATGGCGAGGGTGCGATGGATGATAGATAGAGGATTGAATGTGGGACTGGGAACGGATGTTAGTGGAGGGTTTAGCGCGAGTGTGTTGGCGGCGGCAAGAGAAGCAAGTTGTGTGAGTCGGTGTGTTGCTGCTGGGATCGGAGGATTGGAAAACGAAATCGGAAAGGAAAGGGATACGTTGAGTGTGCCTGAAGTACTGTATTTGGCTACAAGAGGAGGGGCAAAGGTTGTGGGGATGAAGGATAAGATTGGTGGGTTTGAGGTTGGGAAGGTGTGGGATGCGCAATTGATTGGGTTGGGAAAACCTCTTATGCATCGAAAGGAAGGCAAGTGGGAAGGACAAGAGGAAACGCATGAAGTAGATGTTTCGCAAACAGGACCAGTTGATATTTTTGGCTGGGAAAATTGGGATGAGAAAGTCGCAAAGTGGGTTTTCAATGGAGATGATCGGAATACGATGAAAGTTTGGGTAAATGGTAGGTTGGTTCATCAGAGGAGGAATTGATTCGTTTGTTGGATACAATGAGTGGAAAGACAATTAGAGCTTAGATGGAAATGGGAATGGGAATCGGCAATCGGTGGAAAACACATTTAGAATTACTATGATAGATATTACTGTTATGATAGATTGAAAAGATACATTCAAGCATGCAAATCTTACATCGACTTTTGATTATTGTATTTTGACAGGTGTTGATTATTATATTATAATGAATGTCTGTATCTAACACTCAACCGTACACCCATCCTGGGCACATAACACACTCCAATATATATTCCCATAGAGAAGTAGAGTATATAAATCCAACCCTTATTGGATTTCAATTCCAAACGCCTTCCCATCCATTTATCCCTAATATTTCCTCGTCCATATCCCCTATCCACCTAGACCTATTTCACCACCCCCTTCTCATCACTCCCAGAACTTCCTTACTCGCGCTCACACTCATCATTATCAACACAGAAACTACACTCCACGCCCGCAACTGCAAGAATCAACTCACTCGCGCGCTCTCCCGCCGCCATAACCGCAAACTGGGGATTCGTCGTCACCGGCGCCAAGATACTCGCATCAACCACATGTACATTTTGCATGCCCATAACCGTGGTATTAGCATCGACACAGCTTCCCAGTCGACAACTCGACGACCAGTGATTAACCATTCCTCGTGCGTATGCTGAGGAAGTGGTGATGTACGTTTCGATTTCAGCTTCTGTGGCGTTTTGCGGGATGTTCATGGATGTGAGACCGGAGTTTGGGAGGGCGGAGAAGAGCGTGTGGATGAATGAGGCGATGTCCTGGGCATCGCGGGGATTGGAGTAGTAGACGTCGTCGCTGGGGCCGGGGATGAAGTTATCGTCTAGGATGACTTTGCCTGATGAGAGGAGACCCGAGGTTCCGTAAACGTTGAGGGTAATGGTGTTGTTGGTGGTGAAGTCGGAGTAGCCGGATGAATCGATGGTTCCTTGGAGACCTGCGATGGAGCCGTCGGCGTGCGCGATTGTGGTCCAGAAAACGGAGGTTTCGGATGCGAATGAGTAGGGACCGCTGCGGGAATCGAGATAGAGGGCTTTGTCGCCGGCTGGAGGGGAGTCATAGGAATAAGTATAGGACTCTATGGAATCACCTTGAAGTTCGATAAATGTGTTTGGGTTGTCGAAAAGACCGGCTCCAATTGCTGTGCTGTTGATCCATTCTGCACTGGTAAGATTTGGGGATAGTTTTCCTGCAGCGGAGAGTTTGGAGAGGGTTTCTGCATCACCGATTCCGGAGTACATAAGGAGAGAAGGGCTTTGAATGGCGCCAGCTGATAAAACTACTCTTCCTGTTGGTGTAGTTGAGATGATAGTTTCGACGCCGTTGATCAAGGCTGTGACTCCAGTAGCGGTATCTCCATCGCGTTCAACTCTTACTACACGGACTCCGCTTTGGAGACGGAAGTTACTGCGTTGAAGGGCAGATTGCAGATATGTGGTAACGGGACCTCCTCTTTGACCATTGTCATAATCGAAGATTGGATAGCCGAATACCTCAGTTTTATCGTCGGCTTGAGCATTGATATCAACGTCTTTGTAACCCAATCCATCAACCAACCATTTTCTTGCAGCATCGTATCCAGTTTGAAGGTAACGAATGCCATCTTGAGAAGTAAGATTGGTAGAAGGTTGAGTATCATACAGACGTTGAATGGAAGCATCCATGCTTGTCGAATTCCACTAGACACTGGGTTAACATATGAATACTTAGATATTGGAAGCATAAGAATTCGTCACTTACTTCAGCAGGGAAGTATAAGTCCCAATCCGAAGCCGGAGGTTCAAAGAATAGTCCAGCATTGATAGCTGAACTTCCTCCAATGGTACATCCTCCATAAGCATTTGCCTCTGCTCCACACACGAGACCTCCTCCATCTGCAAAAATGGATTTATAAAGTCCAGGTACGTCGACTCGGGAGAGATTTGTACCACTGAGCCATTCCTATTACACATTAGAAAATTACTCGTCAATGTCAATTAAGAAGGTAAAGACTAACCGGTCTTCTTGCGTCTAGATCTCCACCTGTGATTCCATAAGATTGATTACCTCCTTCAAGCAACAAAGTCTTGAGACCTGCTTCCGAAAGTCGTGATGCAACTATAACATAAAAGTCAACAAATGGACTTTTATATCCTCTCAAGAACAAAAACTTCAATACATACCAACAATTCCCGCAGGTCCAGCTCCCACAATAATAGCATCCCATTGCTCCTGAATCCAAGCATTATCCGCCTGTCCCCAAACGCCACTCACCAACCCAACAACTAGAGAAACTTGACATGAGACCTTCATTCTGACTTTGACTTATCGATTTCGATTTACAGAAAACTCAATAAAGACACAAATAAAACAGGAAGTAACTTGGCTTGATACTTATATATATTGACATCACACACAATTACACCAAACAAAACTTACTAACCACTGCATGACTTCACACAGCACAACCAAATTTCCCTCTTCACCTGGACTCTGGGCGCCAAGCCCGCCTGTTGTCGATTAAAGCCCCTAAACGATCTTTCCACAGGCATCACATCGGGGCGCTCCTCGGCCTCTACTGAGTTGCCCCATCAGATACGAGATTTAGAATTTTAGATGCTATAAGCTTGTAGAAGGCTGACCATGTACCCTTCAACTCTGCCTGAAACGATACACAATTACCGTATTGATGCCGTACAACTTACATAAGTAGTCCCAGTTGTTACACTTTGGCGTCCTTTACCAGAAATATTGCCGCTGAATCTCAGAATAGGTTGTACAAATGAAGTCATGGGCTTTTCGTATCCGTGACTTAGTGACAGCTCGGTGGCGGAGTTTGTGTGATAAGTGGAGAAGAATGGGTTGAGATTTCATTCCGAGGCTTAAATCGACTTCAAATCCCTATTTTCGTCTCTTTTATCGAAGAAACTAGATGGAATGCAGCATCAAGAAGCAAAAAGCCGATATCATGTTGATCGACGTCAAACCCGTATTTAGATGTTGACCAGGCCAGGGCCAACAGAACCCTATGCTCGGTACTGAAGAAATTTCAACCAATGAGAATTAAGATAAATGTCGTACCTAATCATTCTCATTCTGCCTCTACATAGGAGAAAAAACAGGCCGGAATTGACCACTGCTCTCTACACATTGTTTTGGTGAGGGTGCACGTACCATTGCGCAATGGTCAATTCCGGCCTGTTTTTTCTCCTACGTAGAGTCTGCATGCACAAACAGATGGGTACAGTAATGCCGAGTACGAGATGGTGGATAATAGGAAATTTAGTCAGAAATCTTCCGAGAAAATCCCCCCTTCTAGATTCCGTCGATGGAATACAATTTCTTCGGTATCCACCAACTTTAACTTGCGTATTCATTTCCAGGGGAGACTCGTGAGGGTGAACAATATACAAAAAAGTGAAGATCATCTATTCGTCTAATCTTAAGACCTCCCAAAACGCCGCCCAATGCAACCATATTTTTGCTGTACATAATCCTACATAGTCCTATCATTTATAACCCTTGATATTCACTCAGTTCTCTCCATTATACAATCGATTCCTGATCCCGCTGCGAGTTAGAATTTTCTAGTCGCTTCAAGATGTATTGATATAACACCAACATACAACTACTTTGCGTACTGGTCCACACAAATCTAGGTCCTACTCCTCGAAATAGTCCCGTTATCCCTTCTGTTTTGTAGATGAGTTTGAGGCCAGTCGGGACGGAAGATGTATCGAGAATTATGCTACCAGGGCGAGGTGTATGCGTGGAAGGAGATGATGTGGATATTGATCGAATTTGATGTTTTGTAGGTTTTGCAGGCTTTGTAGATTTTGTCTTCGTACGATTGGATTGAGAGGAGTTTTTCGTAGATTCCGATGTCTGTTTAGGAGTAGACTCTGGATTGGAAATGACCTGAGTTTGAATCCTTGTCTTCACAACATCCAGCGGACATGTAATTACTCCTGCCAAACCTCCAGCTGCCGCTCCTGTCAAGAGTTCCAATGGCAATCCAATTTCTCGGCTTTCTTTCCATCTTCTCGCCCAAGTTTGACCTTGCTCGTAGAATGCGAATTGTAATGCCGAAAATGGTAAATCTCTAACAATTGTTGCTCTGTATCCATAAAAAAGCGCAGAGAACCCTTCTTGCTTAACTATCGTTCGGGCGGCATGCGCTGTGTTTTTATAATTGTAACCAGAGTGGAAGAATGGGTTGTTGTATCGACCTTGGAGTTGTAGGCGGGTTTTAAGGACTTCAGAAGGTACGTAGACGAAGGAGGCTGCGAAATCGGCGACAAAACCTGAATTGTTAGTTTAATGTAAATTAAACCCAAACTTCTTAAACTTACCACTGGATAGATATGCAAGCCATGGCGGAATGCCATGGTCTATCAGATGCCTCTTACTATACTCATATGTTCCGAAGAATATAATTGTGCCAGGGAAAGATCCCAGAAGAGCAGGAACCCAACCTCCATATAAACCTCTCCGTATTCCTTCTTGTCGCAGAATGGTAGAATATGAGGACGATAGCTTGGTATACTTTGGCGGAACATGCGGATCACCTTGCTGGCGAGTCTTAACCGTATCTAAAGAATGCATGAGAAGATCCCCCGTGGTTCCACCAATACCTCCAGCAATCATGGCCTACAAACAATCAGTAATTTGCCTGTAGACCAAAAACTCCAAATCTCACATGTAAGTAAGGTGGTCGTCCCTCCTCTTCGACCTCTTCCTGTGCCATGACTTTCGACCCAAGTAGTCGTTTTCCCACTCTAACATTGACGTCTTCTTCCCCTCCATCATCAACAATCCCGAATTTGGTGCGATCTTCTGCTGGCGAGCCTGCTGATCCGGAGGAAAACAGGTTGACAACACGAGAGGTCAGGGACATGGCCCTTCCTCAATTTCCGAAGCTGGTCGCCTTCCTAGTCCTCAAGTATTCAAAAGAGCGAGTTTTCTGTTACAGCGTTGGTAGGCAAATACAAATCATTTCAGTTGGGTGTCACAAATGTTTTTGATGCACTTCAACTTTTTTTGCCGGAACCTTCCACATACGTGTGTGCCTGATTAAGGTTAAGGCACTTTTGCATGAAACGTGGGGTTATCCCCCGGTGAACCCCTCCTTCTCTGAGCTACATCTTCTATTTGCCCTTGATTCTGACCTCCTACTACTTATTTTCTCTTATCATTGACTGGCTAAGTTATTATTAGAGACAAATATAAATCTTTATCAATATTATCATTAACTAAGGTTAACCTTTCCTTTCACTCAACCCTTTCTCATCGTTCCGTCCGCCCGTGCGGAATTTTTCCCAGATCCAAATCTCCTCTCTGTCCTCCTCTTTGCCCTTTCGCCTCTTTCCTTGACCTTCTCTTCATCTCCTTAGCCGCCTGTTTCCTATTTCCAACCACAAGAATATCTCTACTATACCCTCTCATATCATCTTGAGTAAAAAAAGACGAGCCGTGGCTCAGCATCAAGACGCGCACGACGGTCTTATTATCTCGGTCTGAAAGCTCTTTGAAAAGCCCAAAGATTCCGGTCGGCCAAAAAAAACCATTAGATGACTCGGATGTGGACGTGAACAGGAGTTGAATGTCGATTATGATGTATAGAACTGGGATGCCTTCCAGCACAGATGCGAGAAGATTCAACCAGTCTGCCTCGGTTTTGGCGGAGAGGTACATTTGTAAGCGAGAGTAGAGACTGATTTCAGCATGGAGAGTTGTATTGAGGTTGATTGCTTGGAGTATGAGGCTTTTGATAATATCGATTGTGGTTGTGTTGCCCATTGGTGTCGGCGTCTGAGGTTCGCTGGTCTTCAGTGCCCATATTACAGGTATGTTGGACTCTCGAAGCAGTTGTATGGCGTTTGCAGAAAACTTTTTCATGTCATTCCGCAGTCTGTGGCTTCCTTTTACCATCAAAAGTGAGGATACTATGCTTGAATTCCAATTCTGCATTTTGGGAGCCAACCAGAAAGCTGAGCCGTCTGCTTGACGCGCGTGTTGTCGTTTGCGAGCGAAGAAATATATCTGGAGACTCTTTGTTGGATCCAGAGTAACATTTAAGCTGAGGTTGTTGATGAAGTCCATCAGCTGCAGTTGGGAAAGCTGTTGTTGCATCGAGACTTGTGCGCTCGAGTTGAGAGTCTGGGCAGTCACCACAGCGGTCTTGAGTTCACAAAGCTCTTGGGAGATCTTTGTGAACTTGTCATCGACCTTATCTTCTAAACTCTCTTGCTTCAACATGATATTCTTCATCACAGAGTGCATATCTCGCTGTTCTGCAAAACTACTGAGTTGAGCTGTAGTGGAGATACTTTGCGACAGAATTACAATCTTCTCAACGAGATCGTTGTATTGAATTTGGGGAGGCCGCGTGACTGAATGGATAATATGAAGAGCCCTGCTCTCTTTGAACCAGGATAGTGAGACTGTGAGAAGCTTTATGATCTGAGCATTGAGCATGATCATATAATTACGCATCTGCACTGTGGGGTATAAATTCACTGTATTCTCCATACGAGGAAGGACGTCTGCTACTTGGCACAATCCGTCCGTAATTATTGCAAGAGACTTCTCATGATTTACGACGCCCTATATCAAGTCGTCAGACAATTCTCAACAGCGTTTGAGGGGCTCACACACGACTAACACCAGCTTCATGGCACCATATACAAGCGAAACATACTCTGGTAACTGTTGCACTAACGCATCCATGACAGTGCCATAGCAGTGTACCTTTTGGGCAAAGCTTGTGAGACATCGTCGGATTCTGGAATCTCCTCGTCGGTCTTCATATTGCAGTTGTGCTGTTGACACACACTTGACTATGTCGTCAAGCGTGCTCGGTTTGAGGTCTAAGAAAGATTCTAGCTGCGAGGACTTCTTAGGAAGAGTAGCAATAAACTCGGCTTTAGCTTCCTCGAAGATATTCTCAGCCCAAACAGTGCTACTACCAGAGATTAGCGCGGTTTTCACGGCCCTGGGAGACATACTTGTTGGCGCCGCTATAATAGGAAGCATATGCTGCAATATCAGACATTCTCGAGTGTACAGTTTGAACTTTGACATTGTCTCATAAAATGTTCGACAGAGAAGTATATAATCAATTTCTTCAGCCCGTCGTAAGGCTATGCATACCGCAACTGCGCCTCAAGAATGGCTTTTCAGCCTAATCATGAACGCGTTATGTGTAGACAGGCTCTAGCCAGACTGAAAAAACTGGCTGCGGCAGATATACAGCTCATACGTGGCAAGCCTAAACAGTGAACTCGATTCAGTAGCTCATGTGGTGCGATCGCAACTCATTCCGGTCTTCGGAGAGTGGTGGATTGAATCCGCCTTGTGCAGCTCGTAACACTTTTCGAGAGGAAAAAAATTCCTGCTGGATAAATCATTTGAGTCTCGAATCTAGGTCAAGTTATTACGAAATCTCAACGACTTGTCAGATAATTATATAAAGTCTCTAAACTATTATATAAAACTCCTTAGTTTATGATAGCTGTATTGTGCTACTCTTTCAGGCCCCAGAGGGTTTTATTCGTAATGATCATATCATAATGACCTGTGGACAAAAGTAGTAAGCAAAGTAGTACCAAACCCGGTATACCCCGTTTTGTCTCGCAGTCTTTGTCCTCCATGTACTCTACTAATACATAGGCATATGGATTCTGAGATAGCCCATATCTCGCGCTCCTCGCGGTTGAACAACCCAGTAAAGCTCGATACAAGAAGTAAGGTGGAGGTACCGGCAGAAGTATGGGAACCGTACAGAGATGGCCGGAGCCTTGGTGGTCGCACGAACCCTGAGAAAGCCAAATCCGAGAAGGACGAGGAGGTCCAAAACGACGAGGAGGGTCAGACCTGGGACGAATACGACGATGAATACGACGATGAATACGACGATGAATACAACGATGAATACGACGACGAGGGCGATGACGAGTGCCAGGAAGATAGACCAGATGAAAACGAAGACCAGGGCACACCCGCAGGTAAAACCATCAAGCATAGCAAACCAAATTTCATCAAGGATTTCTCAGATATTTCTAGCACTTTAACACCTGAGCAATGGAGACCGGAACCCGAGAGTGCAAAACTGCCAGCTCCTCTGTTGAACGTTGGGAAGACTCGGATTACGATATCTGATAATTTGAGCACCGACGAGAACAAGAAGAATCGGCGTCTCTTAGCTTTGAAGCCCAGATCACCAAAGCCTGCTTCTAAATTGAATCTCGACATATCCGGTGAGGCATCCCATCCTTTTTGTACTAGTTCGAGTGATTTTCTAATGATGTGCACATAATAGACAATCAACTCGAAAGCTATAACCCTGGTGAGATAGGACCAGGAGGATTACAGGAGACCCGGGCAAACCACGCATCGCCGGGGAAGTACTCACTGCCGGATTATCAAATGCAACTGATGCTCCTAGAGCAGCAGAACAAGAGACGACTTATAATGGAGAGACAGGAACAAGCGAACGAAGTCTTTGGCGGCAGCGAATATCACGGTCCGGTAACGTATGGCTCTGATATACCTCAAGCCAACGGTCATAACTCCCTCAATCACAGTGATCAGATGAAGAGAGGACTGGCCCACATGGATAATTATGGTATGACATCATTGCCTCTTCTCGAAGGGCAATTTACCGGCTCGTATAGCGGCGACAACAAGTTTAGTCCACCTGGCGGTCCAACTGATCCGATTACGAACTCTCCATACTTGAATAATATGAGCCCAACAAATATCGATATCTTCGGTATACCTCCAAGCTCTTATCCTGGAGCTACCTCCAATAAAATGGCACCACAACAAATGACCTTGATCCAGCAACAACAGGCGGCCATGGCGCGTCGGCAAGAGAGCGCTCTGCAAAACCAACAGCAAATGGCGATGAACCGTCCGCAAGCTGTCTATCCAATGCATGGCACTTCCTCCCCTATCCAAAATAAACCTCTGGCCCCTCAAGTGGATTCCGTTGCTGATTTGTTCTCAGCCTTGGGGATCGATGCTATCGCGATGGGCATTCCTTCAGAATCTTTGGAAAACGTCCAAGCTTTTCGAGAGTTTCTGCAGCAGATACAAGTCAAGGAGCCAAGCCGGTGCCTGATATTACATCGCATCAAGGGGAAAAAAGAGCAAATATACTTTGATCCCCCAGAATGGGTTATGGGACAGTCTCAAACGAGAATTATGAAGTCAAGGCTTCCACTATCCAACTTGACGGGTTATCTTGAAAAAAATACCGACATTAGCTTTGTCGTGTTTCGTGATTACGAAGAGAACCACATGCAAACGAGCGAAGAGATGATCGCGACGGCAGCAACGGACAAGAACACTGGTATTGTAAAGTCTCCAGTGCATGAAGAAGAGAAAATACTTGCAGTGTCAGAACATCTGACGGAGGCGATCAAGTCGATACTAAACTCGAAGCCGGAATTTGCAGATCTGCTAACATGGTTTGGGAAAAAAGGGGCAGAGCTCCCGTCACCCTTTGTCTTCATCTATCATTCGCGAGAATTTATCCAAGAGTTGATAGAGGACACCTCTGATCCCAGAACGGTCCGACAGCTGAAGCTCATGATCGAGTACATCTCCAAGAACTATGGAGAAGAATATGACACTGCGGATGCCATGTTTGAGGAATCCCGCGTTGCTATACCATATTTCAAGTACCTGTTCAAGCCAGGAGACGTACTGGTGGAAGGCACGGGCTCTGACATAAATGGTTATATGTTTGTAACTTGGCCGCATGATAGTACCTCAATTACAGCAAGCCTGAAGGAAGATGGGAAGAACAAACCTAGCTCACAGTATACCATGGACGTCCGCTCGTGGTCTTTTGACGGTGCCTTCAACCGTGTTAGCACTCGGCTTACATTAGAAATAGATGGAAGTGAAAAGACAGAATACGCTATAAGAGATTTGAATATCAGACCAATTGCATATGCCAGTGATGAGGATAGAAAAACACTTCAAAGTCGTGGAGAAATGTTTTGGAAGTGTAGAGAGAGGCACTTTGTGTCATATCAGGAGCATGGTCGTGGCGATTTACACGGTGCCAGTGAAGAAAGATATATGATCGACATGAAGACATTGCGCGAGCTCCACCCAGAAGATGAGAAGAAAACGAAGGCGCCCTACCCAGAAGATGGGAAGAAAAAGGCCTCCAATACTTTAGATGAAGACGCCATGGCGCAAGACGGCCCCCCAGATCCGAGTTTCGTGTACTTGCTTCCTCAAAAGATCACTGGCTACAACATGCGGCGCAAAGAATGGGTCGAGCTCCATGCCAATTGGTTATCCGAGGTGATTTGGGACAAGAAGGCGTTCAAAAAGTTGGTGCTTGCGCGGAAGACGAAGGACTTGGTTGAAGCTTTGATTGTCAATCAAATTGCAGCCGAGAAATCGACGGATCTGATCAGTGGAAAGGGCAATGGTCTCATTCTTCTACTACACGGAGGGCCAGGTACTGGCAAGACTCTAACTGCAGAGAGTGTTGCCGAAATTGCAGAGAGGCCTCTATATAGGGTCACTTGTGGAGATATTGGATCAGAGCCTGAAGAAGTCGAACAGTACCTCTATTCAGTGCTAGACTTGGGCAAAGCCTGGGGTTGTGTCGTTCTGCTCGACGAAGCCGACGTCTTCCTTGAAGAAAGAAGTATGAGCGACATTAAACGAAATGCACTTGTATCTATTTTCCTCCGCGTTCTAGAATATCATGATGGTATCATCATCCTCACTAGCAACCGTGTTGGCACTTTCGACGAAGCGTTCAAGTCGCGCATTCAACTTGCCTTGCACTATCCATCACTGACAAAAGTCAAGCGCTACGAGATTTGGACAATGTTCATAACGCGGCTCCGAGAGCTTGGAGAGACGCAAGTCGACTTTTCAGACCTGGAAGATCATCGGTGGGACTTGGCGGACTATAAGCTCAATGGACGACAGATTCGAAATGCGATTCAGACATCGCGGCAATATGTGTCTTGGAAGAACGCGAAGGAGAAGACGACGTTGAATTTTGATATTTTGAAAGAGATTATCGAGATTTCAGGAGAATTTGATGTCTATATAAACAAATTGAATAATGGGATGTCTCCGGATCAATTAGCTGAGGAGGATGGGCTAAGACTTGCAGAAGTCAGAGAGTGAGAATACATATCTATGTTTAGTCATATCGAGTTTTAAAAGGTTGAGATTTACGAGTAGCTTGTCTAATCTTTTGGATACTGGAATTATACAGCCTGGCAAAACCTTGCAAGTCTTTGTCCTAGTATTGGTACCAACTTGGTTAATAAGTGAAAAGTAATATGTCAGTACAAAATACCGTAAGTAATAATGAAAGGGTTTCAGTGCACAATCGATAATTATTTGATTTTTTAACAATCTAAATAAATCCCAAAATTATATGAAATGATATAAACTCAAAACAAACTAATCATGGAGTAAATTTGGTTAATCCAGCTATTGTTCATATATATAAAATTATGTAACCAAAAGTAAGGATGGCACCAGCGAGGGGGGGAGTGGGTACACATAACACGCTCTCTCGCCTCCGAGCTACAAGTTTCAGGCTTTGTGTGCATTTCATATGCCATATAGTCTATGGTTGTAATCGTTCTTGATCATTGTTAACTATGGGAAGCTAGTACTTATATAAGAAAGCGCTATCGCCTTGCTAGCTAATACAATGCCCTCTGTGATCACATGATCGATATCCCGACACCTAGGAAAACCTTCTGTCACTGAATTCTCTTGATGAACTCGAAGAGTGGTTTTGGAGCACCCACTCTTGCTGGGGGAGCTCTGTAGACATGACGGCCATTCTCCCAAACCAACGTATCTGCAAGATAAAGTGATCCACCCCAAGCCTGATTCAATTCCTCAAACAAATCTTTGTAGATTTGAATAATCTTCTCCTTAGGAATATTCCGAAAATTGTATTTTAGGGGCATACAAATATGATCGAGAAGATCTATGTAACTTTCGGAATATAGTATTCTTATAATCATTTTGCATGACCAAGTTCGTGCACTACCGAGCGATCGCAATTGATCAAACTGGAATTTGCCATTCAATTTCTCTTCCAGAATAAGCTTAAGTTGGAAAGGCGGTATAATGATAGTTATAGATTGCAAAAGTCCATCTCGAGCCATTGCGTTCATCGTTGAGATTGATTTGGACATGTTTGACAGATCAATTTGAAAGCGGCAATCAAATTGTAAAGTTATTTCGATGTTTCTGATGAGTCTACGAGAGATCCAACTCATAGATACGAGTGAATTATGTGCATTATTGATGCACCCAAGTCCAAAGATAGCACGATTCCATAAAAGTTCCTTAACTTCTCGATAAATTCTCGGGTGAACTCGTAACAGCGGTGATTTAAACATCTTTCTTGACAACTTGTTGGTTGCACAACGTTCAGGTAGTTCAAGGCAACATTTCGAAGGATGACAACTCGAACACATTACGTCAAACTCAGATGGGAGGAGAATGTGATCATAGATCATGAGGCGAATTTCGGGAGTGATACCCACTAAAGAGGCTGGTTTATACTGTGGTCTCGACCACAAAGCTTTCGAGGGTAGATCGGCAGTGCTTTGCCTACGGCTAATCTGAGATTTGCTACTGTTGTAAATCGGTAATGAAGAATTCGAGGGCCAACCGGTAGTGCTATATCTGCGGGCGATTCGAGGTTTCTCATGAAGTAACTTCAATTTCGCAATGATTGACTCCAAAGTCTCAATCATTAATTCCAAATTCTCACGCCTCTTTTCAGAGTTAGATTTGAATCCGAATTCCTCCATGATTGACTGCAAGTAAGAATACAGAGCAATTATAGACGATATTGCTGCTTCTAAAGCCCAAATTACAATTACAAATGACACAAATAGAAGACATAAACTAAGATTTGATCGAGATGTTATATAACGATAGACTAAGAATAAAATATCATGAAATAAATTAAAATCCATTAGGTCGTTCGAAGTCTGAAGGGAGTGCTAAGATTTTATATACGATTATTTAAATTCAATGATGGAATAGAAAGGAGTTGAAGTATTATAAAGATTAAAGTATTAGAATATTAAGTAGAAATGGATAATGAAAGAGGAAAGGAAGAAGCAACAGAATAGAATAAGAAGATTTTTGAAAAGATTAAATAGTTTGTGGGAAAGTTTAAAGAAAACTAGATGAAGATTCCCCATGGGAGTCATATTGGCTACTACCTATGTAAGCTTAAATATCTAGCTCCCGCTTTTAGCGTAGATAAGCGAGAATCCATCTTGATTTCGAGAGACCATCCAAGATAGAAGTGGGAATTTGAAGAAAATATGGAAATTTAGAAAATTCTTCGAACAAACTAGATACACCCATAAAAGTTAGCTTCTTAAATTCTGGCAGACGCAAGTGTCTAGCTGTCTGCGATCAGGAGATACCTGGTGTCATATTGTGACTGGCTATCACGTGATCAACGCTATTTCTTATTTCGTGACTATTCGTCTCCAAAACCAGCCATTCGTGCTCCACCGACCTATAAGCTCTAGCTCTATACTCGCCATTTCTCTATGAAGTCATGAAGCTCCCCCTTCGTACCATTTTCCGATCCGCGTCAATCTTATTCCAACCAATTTCACGTGCATCTTTTCCAACAACCTTTCGACAATCAAATTCTCCCCACCAAATCCGCGCTTTCCTAGTCTCCACGCCAAGAGCTCTCCATACAGAAAACCTTACATCGAGACAAAAAGCCGCTGAAGGAGAGAAATCCCGATCAGATGTAGCCCCACAGAACAAATTTTCAGAAGAGATTGACGACTTTGCAAAAAAGCATACCGAAGATGTCCCCCAACAATCTACGCCCTCTGACACAGCAGTGCAGGAATCACTTAAACCTCTCGTGAGAGAAAATGGCGGGAAATGGGTTTTGGCAGATGATGGAATGTCTGTGGAGAGGGTCATCACATTCAAAGGATTTAAAGATGCCTGGGTTGGTTCTTTCTTCTGTCTTTTCTGAGGGCCAAAAAGCATTTGTGGGAATATGCATTTGGGATGCAAACTGATGGGTTATGATTTCAATGGCCAGAAACCATATAGAGATTGCCTCCTTCGAGGACAACAAGATGATGAGTAATCATCTGATATCTCTCTTTCACTCTGTTCTCCCATGGAAATCTACGAAATCTCCACCTCTTCCAAACCCATTTGCATTCTATTCCTAAATCCAAGCCCAAAATATAAAAAGATCCACTTCACTAATCCAATACACACTCCACAGAACTTCATGAACGCCATCGCAGCAAAATGCAAACAAGAAAGACATCACCCGGAATGGGTTAACGTAGGTCTCTTAACTTCTCCCACTTACAATCCTTTCTCTTCTCTCCAATCGTCTAATACTCCCCAGATCTACAACAAAGTGTTCATCCGCTGGACCACGCATGATCTTCCCGGTCTAACAGCCACTGATATTCTCATGGCCAAGTTTTGCGACGAGCAAGCTACAATACACAAAGAAGTATACAACGTCCCAAAGGAACCCTTCTCGGAAAATACCCAGCACGAAAAATTTCTCAATCAAGCTCATCAGATCGCTAATAAGTTATCGTCGAAATGATAAAGATTAATTGAACATGCCCAGACCTTGAGAGAAAAGAAAATCCATGGACATATCAGGGAGTAGGTGTAAGAATACATGTAACAGAAGATTCATTGAAAAGGTATTTCTGGGGTCCAGGCCGGGCGTGGAAAGATATCATGATGAAAAATGACGTGGGAAGAAGAAGTAGGATGAAAGAGAAAAACCAATACGACCGAATTGAGGCTAGAAAATATTGATAATGGAAAATCATGAAGGGATAACACACATGAATTGTGAATATTCAGGAAACTGTGGTACATAAAAGAGCAATAACTGCATAAATTACGAACATCTATCAAGAACCCATCCCATATTATATTAACTCAGAGCACACCTTAGACTTCTCCCATAACGCCTGAAATCCTCAGCTGGAACCAGATATCCTTCTGCAAATTAGACATTAACAAGACACAGTTATCGCTGAGATTCCTTCTCCCGGGATTCCTTCTCCCTTCTAGCTGCAATTTCATAGAAAAGACTTCCATCATAAATTCTCCTGATATCATCTTTCTTCATCTTTCCATCTTTAGGGGATAACAAATGCCACGTTGCGCTCCCTAACATTCATTAGTACTAATTCCTCAGTCTCCACTCCCAAAGACCCCCCTCGACAGAATAAGAAAAGAGATCAAACATACATTCCAGAAGCGCAGCTGCCCAACCTATCACATCCAAGACATTTCTCTGACTCTTTACATACGCAAAAATCTCCGCCTTAGTAATATCCTGCTTATCACGGCCTGCATATTTACTGAAGAGATCTTCAAAATGCTGAGGGATAAAACGTCCTTCGTGATCAAAGGTTCCGGAATCACTCCCGTGTTTACCTTTGTGGATTCTCTCTGTGTGGATTCTGAGCTTGAAATCTGGAATCCATTGTCCTGGGGGGAGAGTCGGATATGAGAAGATGCTATTGATGATCATGGCTGAGCCGACTGCGAGCAGAGGGCTCCAGCCGAGACGACGAAAACCGTTGTAGGTATCGCGGGGAGAAACGATCCCGTCTGAATCGGGGTCGAAGAAAGCGACGTGTTGTTGGAGGACCTGGGTTGAGGTTAGGAGAAGTAATAAAGAGGGGGTGCGCATGGTGTCCAATAGCCTGGACTGGCAGTCTAGATGTAAGCGATCAATACTTTGAGTGAAGTCAGAACTTCAAATTAATCAAGTGTTCTGATTTGATTGAGATATTGAAAGCATCGAAACATCAAACAGCAGTCCAGACTATTGAAACCCATAGCACGAGAGAAAACGAACAGTCAAATGCTTATTACGCTCTGCATAATTATCCTTAGTCGTCCCATGTGGTGATTCATAAGATGCCGCGATAGTTGCTCTTGCAACTCCTATATCATTGCCTCATATTAGTAAAACTCCCTCATCCGCACCGAATAACATTGCACAGACCTGCTTGACGCAACCGCTCACTTCTGTGCTTCCCAATTGGAAACCCCTCCTCGCAAGTGTCGTCCTGCCAAAATGGCAGTCTCTCCTCTGTAACAGGACATTCTTCGATCGCCATCTGGAAATCGGGTCCTGGATTCTCGTGCACATCAGGTCTGTGCCAAATTGGAAATCTCTCATCTGTAGTAGGGGGTTTTCTGAATGGCATCTCGGAACTTGGTCCCGAATTCTTACGGTCGTCGTCGAATGAGCTTGAGTCGGTTCTTGTTGGCGCCATGATGTTCAAGTTGTTAATGGTTTCTTTTTAATTGTTTGTAGATAATAGTATTTTCTATCTTGTTTCGAGGAAGGAGTAAAGGTACATCCATTTTATATATTTTCTTCGTTGCCATTACTTCTCATTCTTTTTATAATATGACTTCATCAAAAAGTCCGAACGAAGGAACAACCCAAGTAATGTGATGTCAAAGAATTCGTCAGTCAGTCGCACTTAAGACAATGGGTAACGATCATTTGATATCACATGATTGGTTTAATGAGCAAGACACTCGCTCGGATACTCTGGTGTCTACTGAGTACTTTTAGAACTATAACTAATTAGTCTATGACGTAACCTAATTAAGCTTAAGCCAACTCCTTAGCACGAATATAGGTATTACATGATACCTTTTTTGACATGTGATGTAAAACTCTGGCACGGTGCACATGTGTGAACCTTGAGGTTACAATAAAGTATAAAACCTTAATCGCTTGTAAAAATGGATTTGTTTGGCAGGATATACCTTTTCCCCCAATCGTTTGAATAAGTTCCGTCTCCAGCATGTGAGGGAAGTGTAACATGATACCAAGTAGTAAAAGTCACATATATTTCTCCGATGACCTCTTACACATGTACCAATTCAGCACCTGGTAGAGTTTCGTAAGACTTTACATTCTCCCCCAAGGATTGAAAGCTGTTATCACTGAAAAACAGGCCCGAAAATGATAGCATTCTCATCACATCAGAGTTTCTCAATGTCTGAACCGTTATTTCCTATCGAAAGCAGGTACCTGTCGATTTGGAAGAGGAGTGACGCCCGAATCGAATTTTGTTGCAAAAGAATGGCCTATGCTTCTTGTTGTTCCATTGTTACATTCAAAGTAGCCTGAAAATCTGATTCTTCCCTCACAACAAAATATGTTCTCGTTGTTCCCCGATTAATTGTACAACGAAATCTCAAGTCTTGCCACTATTCCCCTTTGGCCCACCTCTCAAATTCCGCCACCATTTCCGGGGTTATTTGCCTCTTAATCTTGTTCATTGCCGCGAGGAAATCGTCCATAACCGCTGGTTCCATTGTCCCATGCTTTTTACGTCGTTCAATAGCCTTATCAAAGGCTTTCTGGCAGATACTGACCATTTCAGCTCCTGAATACCCCTCTGTTAGGCGAGCAAGTTCGGTTACGTCAACATCTTCTCCCATCGTAGATTTACGTTGTCTAGCACGAATGATAGCTTCTCTGCCAGCGAAATCTGGTGGTGCAACGTAGATAAGTTCATCGAAGCGACCTGGTCTCAAGAGAGCTAAGTCTAGATCTTGTGGTTTATTGGTTGCTGCTAGTACGGTAACGCCCTTTAAACTCTCAATTCCGTCCATTTCGTTAAGTAAAGTGGTGAGAACGTTGACTCCGTTATTCGAATTCTTTCCATCTCTTTTGCTACCAATAGATTCAATTTCGTCAAAGAAGATAATACTTGGAGCTGCGGCTCGTGCACGAGAAAAGACGTTACGAACGGCTCGTTCAGAGTCACCGACATACTTGGAGAGCAGCTCTGCGCCTTTGACGGCAAAGAAATTAAAACCCATTTCGGTAGCAACGGCTTGGGCGGTGAGTGTTTTGGAACATCCAGGAGGTCCATAGAGGAGAAGACCTTTTGTTGGTGAACGGCCAAAGTCTAGCATGATTTCTTGGTGCTGTAGTATTGTCAGTATGAATTGAATCTTCCAGCTGCTTTGAATTTCTCAAGACGTTTGAGCATCCCGTTTTATTTGATCATCTCAAAATATTTGAGTATCCCAGTTGATTTGAATTTCTCAATCCACTTGGATGTTTGGATAAGGGTGAGACCATGAGATGGGCAATAACTTACGAGGAAAGGCGTTTCGATAGCAAGCTGAATAGCTTCTTTGACTTTGTCTTGTCCTCCAATATCACTCCACTTGACCTTTGGTGGTCTTAAAGTAATATCATGCATTGCACTTGGTCTGACCTCCAGAAGTGCATGCTCGATATCCCCTTTAACGACGAATGTCTGCTGGGGCAAATTATCTTCATCTAACTTCTCTTCTGCAAACAGTTGTGCTTCGTCCAATAAACGAGAGAGATCCTCAGGTGTATATGCATGTGTTCGTTCTCCAAGATCATCGAGAATCTCATCGCGAGTTTCAGGGCACATTTGAGGATCCAGAGACTTGAGAATAGCTTTCCGAGCAGCTGCATCTGGGACAGGTAAAGCAATAGCTGTAGTAAATCTGCCTCGTTTTCGTAATGCAGCTGGTAGTTTAAGCATGTCTGATGTCGACGCTGCCACCAGAACTTGTGGCAAAGAATCCGAGGGATGATCTTTCATAAGATCTTCTAATCCTTCGCAAATAGCATCTGTCATATCGAGTAATGGTTCACCCCCTTTTGCGACTACAGATTCAATATCATCTATAATTATAATACTTGGCTGGTTGACTTTTGCATCCTTGAAAATTTTCTGGACTTCAGATGGCTTGGTTTTCCGGTCAATTCTGCGAACTTTCCCCCATTCTGTGCTGGCGATTTTATCCAGGACGAAACTCTTGCCTGTTCCGCTTCCACCATGTAAAAGAACGGCTGGTGATCTACGAACTTTGGTAAAATGGAATTGGCGGTTAAAATTGCTCAGGAACTTGTTAAGCTTTTCGAGTGCTTGATCAATGCCTGCAATATCAACAACTTGAAGTGGTTTTTGCTCAACATTGCTTGCAGCTAACATGGCCCCGCTGATTTCTGCAATTGTTCCAATTTTGAAGGATGATACCCCTTCATGAAAGGCAGCAACACCAGATTTCGAGCCGTCGATAGAAAAGACTTCAAATGTTCGCCTTTCCCTTCTGAGCATCACATCTCTGAAGGTCATGCCAGGGTAAACCAACTCAGCGCGAGCTGTGATCTTGTCAGTCATGCACTGAGCAGAGGAAATGTGAAATCAAGAATTCTCGGCCTGTTGAAGGTACAAAATCATGAGATAATGGAAGAAAACTCCTACCTAAGAGATCGTCCAGAACAAACTTCCAGGCAACCTCAGCATCTCCTGTCAATTCCCGCATAACCCCTTCAACCATACCGACATCCTTAATTAGAATCTCCTTTGCAACCTCCAACTTTGCTCCTCTAGCAACAATCACATCGTCACTTAATTTGAACCCACATGCCTCTTGGAAAGCCTTGCTGACTTGCACAACTTTCCTACTTAGTTTTTCTGTGGCCAACCAAATTACCGCCTCTCTTCTTGTATGTTCGCCCTCTGAGCTTTTCCATAAATAGCACGTTTCTCCATTCTTAACTTGAAGATCCAAAAGAACATCTGTACAAACATATACACGTGCTACATTTCTGAAATCCGGCCTTTCTTGAGATTGCGCTTGGTATGGACGAACTTTTAATTCTAGAATTTTTTCGGCTGTCATCTTGATCTCTTGTATGAATGTCCCAGAATTTGCTGAACAAACAAAATTGCCAATCTTATGGATTTGAAGAAAAAGAAAAGATGAAAAAGGAAAAATATAAAAGTCTGCCCAAGTGGTCAATGGAGGGGTAGAAAGTAAAATAAAATTATGGTCAGCCTTGCCAAGGAACATGGGTACATCTTTAAAGTGTGTTTACCGCTTTTATTCTGCCGATCAAAGTTCCCCAAAACCAATTAATTTCCCCCATCCCCTCCAGCCATGGCCCCCTCTTCAACCATCCCTCTCACGACCAATGCACTCCTCTCGCCTTCTTCCCCCCTCATTCCTCCTCCCATCATGGAATACCCGACAACTACAATGTCTCTTTCAACGGCGTCACGTATACCAAAAGACACGCATTCGCAACCGCGGCGGAGAACCTCCAAAACCAAAAGGCGAATCTCTCTTTGGAGCACGACGTCTCGACCTTACTCCAACTATTAAACCACCTACTTCTCTTTTCGAAGAACTCTTCCCAGAAGAACAACAGAAACCTCCTTCATCTTCACCGCCCTCCAAACGTTTCAAACCCCCACCTCCGAGGTTTCCAAAACTGCCTACATTTGACTGGATATCTAATATCGAGACATTTGACGAAGCGGAAGTGCGGAGACGAGCTGCGGAGAAAGAGAGGAAGGATTGGAATATTGTGGGAAAGGAGAGAGGAAGTGAAGAGGAGGATGCGGTTCAAAGGCGGGAGGCTAGTGTGTTGATTTTGAATTGCGCGAGTAAGACATTGGAGGAGAGTGACTTTTTTAGATTGAGTCCGAAGGGTGAACATATTGAGGGTTGGATGAGTGGGATCATTAAGAGTGCGTACTCCTTGTTTTATATTCCTATTTTATGTCTACATGGAAACGTAGCTGTGTTTACATATAGCTAACTCTATCTTCAGTTATCCCTGGGCGCGATCCCCAAACTCTCGAGTCCCTAGGTCACTACTTCGTTCTCTTCAGTTCGCGCGCTGCGGCTCTGGCCTACTTCCACCGAACTATTGAACTACACACCCTCTCTCGAACCTACAGCCCTAACAGCATCCCTCTCCCACTTCAAACCTCCAATCGCTCCTCTCGAAGCCCCGATCGTCCCCCTTCAACTCTCCCTCACTCCCCAACCGAACTTCAAAATCTTCTCAAGAACTTCACCCTCGTCCCCCCATACACACGTCTTTCTCTACGCATTCTTCCAAAACCTTACCGACCAGCGATAACCACCCTTTTAGCAACCGGCGCTCCCACCACGCTCACACAATCCCGATCCCAATCCCACACCATCGACACTGTCCTCTTCACACTCACCATTCCCAGCATTGGACTCAGTTCCTGGGGTCTCCAAGAAATCCTCAACGCAGACGGTAAACGTCGCAACCTACATTGGCGCTTTGCTCAATCTGGGGCCATCATTCGTGTTGGCGAAAAGATCGATCCTGCAACTGGAAGTGAAAAAACAGAAATAGGTTATCGAGGAGAAAATATTATCGAAAAGAAGAAAGCTTATAATACGAGTGGAAGATATATAATCTCGTTTATGGATCGAGCCGAAGCGAGAAGATTTGTGAGAGAATGGCATAAGAGACCTTGTCCGTTGCAAAAGGAGTATAAAGAGGGAGATGAACCACCTCCGATTGCTAATGTCGAGATTATGTGGTAGTGGGTGACGGGAAAGGAGAAGGCGAACGTCTTGGAAGTGAATGGAGATGTGAGAAAGAAGAAAGGAGTTCTACGGAAGTGATGTTAGTAATGATGTGTGGTCACTCATTTTGAAATCGAAAGAAGACACCTTTTGAATCACATCTCGCCACACCGTTTCACATCTCACCCCCTCACTTAGGCGAACAAATAATCAATAGTGAAGCCAAGATGGGATAAGGAATTCTTGGGAGGAAGAGCATCAATATCATGCCATGATATAACATACTACAATATATCAAAGATAAGAATAAACATCACTACAGAAGTACAAATCCTACCTATGTTGTACTGTAATCATACAATCCAATTGCTACTAGAAGAGATATATCTAGTTGCAATCTATCTATTCATTTATCTATCTGTCTGTCTATTTTATATTTTAAATATAGTTGTCTCTACTCATATGGATATATATTTTAGAGTTATCCCTAACATACATATTTTAAAACACAGTTCATAACTGGAAGCTGATTGGTCTAGAAAGTACGTAAGGTCTGTGCGGGAACACTATAATGTAGTATTGGATTGATATTCAACAAAAGGAAGTAAATGAATTTATGAAATGAGATCGAGAGGAATTCTAGGATTTTATGAATTGAGAGCTTTTTAATGATATAATTTTTATATTGATAAGTTATAGTTGATAGGAGAAATAATTGATTAGAGAGTAGATTGAAGAGATTGAAGATTTGAAGAATTGAATAAACGTTTCTGGTTGGTTCGGATGTCGGAACTTGCGATAAGAGAGATAAGGAATTAGAAAGGGGAGGGGAATTAGAAAGAGAAGGGGATTAGAAAGAGGAGAGGATTAGAAAGAGGAGGGGGAGGGGGAGGGGGATTAGAAAGAGGAGGGGGATTAGAAAGAGGAGGGGAATTAGAAAGAGGAGGGGATTGGAAAGAGGAGGGGGAGGGGGAGGGGATTAGAAAGAGGAGGGGAATTAGAAAGAGGAGGGGAATTAGAAAGAGGAGGGGGATTAGAAAGAGGAGGGAGGGGGATTAGATTTATTAGATTTATTAGATTTATTAGATTTATTAGATTTATTAGATTTATTAGATTTATTAGATTTATTAGATTTATTAGATTTATTAGATTTATTAGATTTATTAGATTTATTAGATTTATTAGATTTATTAGATTTATTAGATTTATTAGATTTATTAGATTTATTAGATTTAGGCTTAAAGACGCCTTCGGCGCCCTTATACGAGCTAGAAGCGAGAGGCTAGCAAAATCTAATTATTATTATTATTATTATTATTATTATTATTATTATTATTATTATTATTATTATTATTATTATTATTATTATTATTATTATTATTATTATTATTATTATTATTATTATTATTATTATTATTATTATTATTATTATTATTATTATTATTATTATTATTATTATTATTATTATTATTATTATTATTATTATTATTATTATTATTATTATTATTATTATTATTATTATTATTATTATTATTATTATTATTATTATTATTATTATTATTATTATTATTATTAAGAGTTCGGGGTTGAATAAACCCCACTTAAGCCTGTGCACAGACCACCACTTCAAAAAGCTTATAATCTCTGAATAGCTTCAAAAGCTTCAAAATTCACATTTTTATAGAATATAGGATTCTGAAAGCTGCGCAGCACGAGCGTAGGCGTAGGTCCTGAGTGGCGTTAAAAATAACTACGGAGAGCGCTAGCGAGGCCGTTGTTATTTTTAGCCACGAAGGACCGAGAAAAAGCTCGTTTTATATAGAACGAAGAACGAAATAAAAGTAATTAGTATGTATAAATATATTAAGTAATAATTATATATATTATACAAAATGATATACTATACCTTTTTACTTCTTACTTACTTATATATCTATTTTCAATATATAATATATAATACCTAGGTATATAACTATACTTATTATAATTCAATTCAATCTCATCTCGTCCTATCTCATTTTATTCTATCTCATCCCATCTCATTCTCTTTTATCCTCTCTCATCTCACCCCCTAATATCAAATCCATCTCCTAATATCCTATTCACCTATCTATCTATCTATTTATCTATCTATTTACCTATTTATAACTATATATCTATATATCTCTACTTCTATTTATAATTCATATTATAAACTAATATTCAACCCTTACTTCCTTAACTTTCTATTACCTCCTTACTTTCAATCCTTACCTCTTTATTCTTATCCTCTTACTTTTATTCTCTCCTTTCCTCTCACCTCCCCTTCTCTCCTCTCCTCTCCTATATTTATTTCCTTATCTCCCCTTTCCTTTCCTTTCCTTTCTTGCTATCTAGATAATAAGTATATATAAAACCTATATATAAAACCTATAGAAATCTATATAAACCTACAAATCTATAAATCTATAAATCTAAAACCTATTACGATCGAATCTGTATAAGGATTAATAAGAGTATATAAATAGATCCTATAAATTTATTTCGAGCTGATACTAGTTTATATATAATTATAAATTATAGAATTTTTATAATTTAAAAGAATTAATGAAAAGTGTTTATATTATATTATATCTAATTGATTTATTATTAATTTTTTTTTAATAATTCTTTTCATTTTTTATTAAAAAGTAATTTATTAATTCTTATTTATTTAGTTATTATTAATATTATTATAATTTTAATAAAAAGAATATCTATAAAAAAAAACTTATATAATATAATTTCAATTCAATTAGATAGAAATATTGATTAATTTCTTTAAAGTATTAATAAAAATATTCAAATAGTTCAATAATAATAATCTGATAATAAATATAACAGAGTATAATATAGAGTTACTATCTGATAATACTTTTTTGAGAGACAAAGGGTCGAGGTCGTAGGTAGATAATTGAAGCCGAGGTAAGTTAGTTGCAACCAAGATGATTGTAGTCAAGGCATTCGGGTCAAAACCCGTCTAGTCTATACTTAAGATCTATACGATCTCAAGACCCATGCAGTCTCAAGAGCCTTGTTCTGAGAATGGGGTGGTCTTGAGAGAAACTTCTTGAAACCGCATTGGTCTCGAGATCGAATGGGTTTTAAGAACAGACTCACGTGCTGATGGAATGCTGTGACGACAGCAACCGCTGCAGCCTGCATATCTGATACCTCCAATCGTGATTGCGCCTGCTCGGCATAAGAGCCCCTCGACATGACTTCAATCGTCGACCCCACCGCTGTTGCCTAACGAGCGATTAACATAGGGAGACCTTAAAGCCCACATCTTCTCCGCACCTTCCTCTAGAAGAGTCTAGCATATCTTAAGAGGACCATTACTTCTAGTTTTATCCCCTGTCGTGTCCTGATAGCTTGGACCTGTTGCATGTTGTAATCGTCTCAAATCAACCATCACCTCACTCTCAACGAGATCATTGCCAGGTATCTGGCCTCGTCGTTCAGCTCTGTCACGTGACCTTGTTTGTATTCTTCCCTCTTTGACCAAGTATCGTGTTTCTCATGTGTATTTACTCAGTACCACAATGCTTTGTGATGTTTGTCTCAAAGCATTTCCTTCAGCCGAGCCTCTCACATGGACGGCGCCTGAAGATGCTCCATTCGACATATTCCCTGACAGCAGGTTTTATCGAAAAGTACAATGGGTTCCTCATCATCCAACATTTTTAAGCCTCAAGGCATCCACAGACTCGGGCTGCTTGATATGCAGCGCGTTCTGGATACGTCAGAGGGCCTCCGTCATTGCCGCGCAGTTAGCTGCTGAGGCATCCAGTTTCAACATCATCAGGCCAGGGACTCGGTTGTTCGTCCACACTTCGATAGAAGGCGATAGAGAGCCAACTGTTGGCCATGAATATGAAGTCCACCATTCGCTTATGATGGACCGATACGAGCCAGAGCAGTCGAACGAGAACGATGAGGACGGGCGTGGTGAAGGAGTCCACGAAGTAGTTCAGCCAAAAAACGATATCCAGTTTGATGATCACATTGAAATCAGCCTTGAATCGAAATGTACCTGATGCTCCACATTCAAAATGGGATTATTTCAGGATCGCTAACAAAGTCGTAGCCAAATTCGAAGCTGAACATACATTGCAATGTTCTACAAGCCTTGGGTCACCCGAGACATTTTCATTGGCTCGACGCTGGATCCAAGATTGTGCTGAGCATCATCTGGATTGCGGCTCTCTCTCCACACCCACGTGGTATCCTACACGCCTTCTCAACTCTGGGCCGTTAGACTCGGAGGAAAATATCCTGGTTCGTCTTTGCGAAACTGGCTCTTCTACGTCAATTACCAAAGGACCATACATGACTCTTAGCTACTGTTGGGGCTTAGAAGCTCCCTTCACACTTACAAAGCAGACACATTCTGCATTGATGTCCGGTATTCCTCTTCAGAAACTGCCACAGGGTTTCCGAGATGCAATCTGCATCTGCCGAGGGGTTGGAGTACGCTATTTGTGGATCGACGCCCTTTGTATATTTCAGGATAAATACGACCAAAGTGACTGGCAACGGGAAGCCAACCAGATGCATCATATTTATTGCAATTCTCTATGTACTATCTCCGCCGCAACGGGTACAGGAAGCTCGTCTCCTATACTCCGATCTCGAACAACAGATACGCTCCGTCAGGACGAATTGATAATCAATTGGCGAAATAAAGATGGCACGACTACCGAAACCACATATCATGTGTATAGCAACAGGCTTTGGGAGAAGCACGTTGTTCACGCGCGTGTCAATAGCCGCGCCTGGGTTCTGCAAGAGCGTATGCTCTCTCCTCGGGTATTGTACTTCGCAGAAAACCAGATCTTCTGGGACTGCTTCGAGAAGCAAGCATGTGAGACTTATCCTCATGGATGGGTCGGTCTTAGGATCTACACCCACGAGGGCAAGAAGTCTTTGCCATCCAAGGACAACGATGGAAGCAAGCCTAGGAGCCAAACATCTCTGAGGCAGCTTCACCAGCAATGGTTCAAGCTTATGGAGACGTACTCAGAATGTCGTCTGACGTACCAAACCGACAAGCTGATTGCAATTTCAGCCATTGCGCGCCGATTCGAGACTTACTTCAACGACGACTACATGGCAGGTATGTGGCGACAGTCACTGGAGAACGATTTGGTCTGGTGTGTTTTATCACCAAAGCGGGAGCCGTCACAACCGGCTGTTTACGTTGCTCCTAGCTGGTCATGGGCGTCTACGAATTCACGTGTGATTATGCCTGGCGGGTCTAGTGTAGGAGGATGGCCTCCAACTAAAAGCGACGAATGCTTCGCCTCCGTGGAAGATGTGCAACTTGATTATACATTTAATGAGAATCATCATGGTTCCCTGCGAGGTGGTCGTCTTCGGCTGAGGGGCATTCTCCAACGTCTTCATCTACAGGGTTCTGAGTTTCCCGACGTGAGTGGTCTCAGCCAAAATGAGATAAATTTCATATCACAGAAGAGGGATAAGCATGATGATAGAGTTTTTATCAACGACATACTGCTCGAACCCAATCGGGGCTACGATGTCCACTTGGATCGAGATCCGAACAGAGGCTTCGATCAGGAGAACCGCGACGGCGTTCTTTTCTGTATACTGGTATACAAGTTTGGGTCAAGTCATGTGGCGGTACCGTGGAACTTGCTGCTGCTTCAAGTGGTAAATGCAGATGATGGTGTATTTCGGCGCCTGGGCGTCATGGGTCTTTTGCGGGGAGAAAACATGGAGAGAGCGGCGCTGTCAAGACATGATGCAGAAGCAAACTTTCCTTGCATCGAGTATCGGGATGGAAGGCATTCTATTTGGATAATTTAATGGACTGTGTGCGCAGTTCTGTAAATCTTATGAATATTCGCAAAATTCTACTTTTATTTAAAGTCTTAGCTAATTGTAATCTAGTAATTGCTTTCGCCGTTCTAGTCTTCAGATAAAAATTAAAGAGTAAAGTTAGTTAAGTACGATTGTAGGAACTATGACTTTTCATAAAGCTGGATGTTATTTATAAAAAAAAATGAAATGTATTCTTTAAATAGAAGGCCACAATTGCAAGTAGGCCTCAAGTGCAAGTAGGCATCGAAAACTAAGTGGCTTTCAGGCATATGCTAGGTGGGATGGCGGCAACTAAGAGCGCCACTGCCTTAACTATCATGAGATTTTTATCAGCTTTTTCCTACTTGAGACTAAATCAAGAAAGAATTGAAGTATTTTATAGTATTTCATTTCCGATTTAGTTTATTCAAATTTCTAATTATATTTTTCGAACTAATAGAAATACCCATTATATTCAAAAGGTCTATTAATAATTTTTTATATAAATACCTGGATATATTCTATATTATATATCTAAATAATATCTTGATATATAATTATACTCAAAAGAAGTATATCTATTATATTCAAAAAGTTCTATAAGTATTAAAAGAAACTAATTTATTTACTAAATTCGAAAAATACGAATTCCTGAAATCTAAAATTATCTTCCTTAATCTAATTATATAAAAAAATATTTAAATAAATCTAAAGAAAATATAAATTATTGTAAATTAATAATTATTTATTATTATAATAGATATTTAAATATTTATTAGATTTATAAACTTTTATTAACAATTTATTAAGGATTTTTTAAACATAATTAATTCGATCATAAATCTAATTAAAAAGAATATCTCATTTTTATAAAATATTATTTATTAGAATGCTTTGAATTAATTAAAGAAAATATTTATAAAAGTCTTTATTTTAAATTTCCTTAATTAAAAAAAGGAATTTTGGAGATTAATATATTCGATTATATTTTCATTAAGATTTTTTAATATAATAAAAAGGGAATCCTAAGATTTATAGTATTCTTTTCAAAGAAATATTCGACTACTAAATATAATTATAAGATCTATAATAAAAAGCTACTAATTATTATTTGTTATTTTAGAGAATAGTATTTTAAACTAAAGGATATATTATCCTTAATCCAAGTAATTATAAATTATAAAAAATTGAAATACTTTATTATAATAAAGCTATTAAATTGTTACTAGATTTATTAATTTAAATTTCTATTCTAATTTAATTTCTAAATTATTTATTATCTTGAAAAATTAAATACAAAGTTTGATATTTTAATTAGAAAATTAGAGAATCTTTTTTAAAAAAGAGCTATATATAAACATTTGTATAAATCTATATAAACCTATAAACCTATAAACCTATAAACCTATAAACCTATAAACCTATTGTTACATAAGCGGACACAATAATAGTTGTAAGCTTTATTACTACACTATATATACAATCTATTTAAAAAGTATAGTATCAAAGATCAAAGTCCTAATAGCTTACTATTATATATATATTTTATAACAAAACCTTCCTCTTTAATCTTTTCGTTTCAAAAAGGCTAACTAAATGGGGATTATTATTAATAATATATAATCAATCATATGATTTGTAATAATAGCTAATCCAATTTATTATTCAATATTCTTACTATTAATAATTCCTGTATTAATGAATTCAGAATATCCAATCATTAAGTAGATATATTCTTATTTCTTATAGATCCATTATCTAATTGATTATTAACCAGCTCCAATTATTGATTATTAATTTTTTTAATCAAAGTGTAATTAATAAGAGATTTTAAAACGATATCTACAAAATAAGATTCCTAATATTTTGTTATATAAACGGAAATACAATAGAAGTTGTAAGCTTTATTACTACGCTATACACACAATCTGTTCAAAAGGCATAATATCAGAGATCGAAGTCCTGATAGTTTATTACTATATATATACCCTGTAACAGAGCCCTTCTCTTTAACCTTTTCGTCCCGAAAAGGCTAGCTAAATGGGGATTATTACTAATAATATATAGTCAACCATATGATTTGTAATAATAGCCAATCCAGTTTATTATTCAATACCCTCACCATTAGTAATTCCTATACTAATGAATTCAGAATATCCAATTATTAAGCAGATATATCTTCGTTTCTTATAGATCTACTATCTAATTGATTGTTAATCAATTCCAATCATTGGTTGTTAATCTCTTCCAATCAAAGTATAACTAATAAGAGATTCCAGAACGATATCTATAAGGTAAGATTCCTAATATTCTATTACAAAAGTGGAAACACAATAGGAGTTATAAGTTTTATTATTATATTATATATGTAATCTGTTTAAAAGGTATAGTATTAAGGATCAAAATTCTGATAACTTATTACTATATATATACCCTATAACAAAACCCTCCTTTTTAACTTTTTTGTTTCGAAAAAATTAATTAAATAGGGATTATTACTAATAATATATAATCAATTATATGATTTATAATAATAGCTAATTTAATCTATTATTCAATACTCTTATTATTAATAATTCCTATATTAATGAATTCAGAATATTCAATTATTAAATAAATACATCCTTATTTCTTACAAATCCATTATCTAATTGGTTATTAACTAGCTCCAATCATTGATTGTTAATTTTTTTCAATCAAAGTATAACCAATAAGAGATCCCAAAACGATATCTACAAAATAAGATTCTTGATACTCTATTACATAAACGGATACAATAATAATTGTAAGCTTTATTATTATACCATATACACAATCTATTCAAAAGATATAATATCAGGGATCGAAGTCCTGATAGCTTACTACTATATATATACCCTGTAACACCTATAAACCTATAAACCTATAAACCTATAAACCTATAAACCTATAAACCTATAAACCTATAAACCTATATAAAATCAATATATAAAATCTAATACTATAGCTCAAAAATCTATATAAACCTATAAATTTAAAACCTAATACTATAGCTCAAAAACATATACATTCTTATATATATATTCTCATATATATTATATATATATATATATATATGTATATATATATTAAGTATTCGAGTAGTTAATTCAATAAATCCTCAATTATAAGATATAAGACGAGATGAAATAAGATTTCCAACTCAGAGTTGTATACTATATACTATATAGGTAGGTATCTAATAACAAATTAACAAATACTTACTTCAGTTCCTATAATAGCTCTCTCAATAATCTAACCTTCAAATATATATATACTAGGTAGGTGATCTTTTACATATCTACTCTTTCTTCTAAATCTTTTTTATTATATTATATCTTTATTATATTATAAGTAATTAGTAAAATAATATTATTTATATTTTTGTTTTTCTCTCTCTCTTGAATTGTTTATTTAGTTAAGATAATTAGTTTATTCGATATAATATTAACTATCTAGGTACTAGGTAGGTATATATGATTAAATCTTATCTAGTGCTAGCTATAAGGTTAGCGAATAAAGAGTAGAGAGGTAGGGAGGAGGGTTTGTATTTATAGATATTTCTTTATATTTATTTATTTATTTATAGTGATTAACATCTACTATTTCCGTAGGGTATTCTAAATATACTAAGGAGCAGGCCTACGGACTACTGATAATCCCATCGCTCATAATAATATAATATTAGCTAATCAGAGCCTAATTGCCTTTAGTATTCCTCCACTTAGTATTACTTATAGTAATTCTATAGCTATTTTGTTTAAGGGTTTGTAATTCTTTATTAAAGAATCTTATTTCATATATTATCCAAATAATGGTAAATAATTAGATTGATTGTTTATCAATTGGGAGTGTATATAATATGTGTATAGCTGATTAAAACGGGTTTTAGGTTGTTTAAAGCGAAAAGCTTATTTTCAATGTATTAGAGCAAATTGTTATATATACAATTCTATATGGTTTAAATATATCCTAGTATAAAATCTGAATTTAATAAAGAAATTAATAAAACTATTTTATATTTATAGAATATATTTAATATATATTATTACCTTTTATTTAAATCGAATATAATTAAATGCAAATAATCAATTACTATATATCTAATTATTAATTAAGTATTAAAAAAAATACATTAGGCTTTTCTTACTATTATATATATAAGTATTTATACTATTTTTATAATTGAATCTAATATAATAGACTATAAAATCTCTATATCTAATTCTTATCACTATAAATCTATAAAGTATTCTATAAAGGAATCTGAAATTCCCCGATTTCAAGGTATTATATATCAATTGCTATATATTATATATCTTAAAGATTAAACTTCTTTTTTTTCTTTTATTATTTACTTTTAAAGTATAAATATTTAATATATAGAATAAAACAGGTATTACTAATTGTAAAGAGGTAGAAGGGGTTAAAATCAAACAATCTAATTATACTTTAATTGGTAAGATAATTAATTATTTCATTATTTTTAATCTCAATGTATCTAGAAAACTATTTAATTATAATATTGTAATATTTTATTACTTGATAATACTTGTAATATATCTATTAGAAAAAGGTAATTATACTTCCTTGTATTTTTTAGATTATTAATATATTATTAATGTATAGCCATATCTTTTTTTGATAAAAGTAATTAATAATATTCAAAAGATATTTTAGCTTTTATTATATATTAATTGTTTTAATATTAAAGATATACAACTATTCATATATTCAACTATAATTATTATCAATCTACTACTTGTTATAATATATTATAAAGCCGTATTCTATATAATAATTATTCTCATTATACTATTCAAATTTATCTAAAAATATAAAGTAATTATCTTAAGAGATTAGATTCTATTATTTTTTAAATATTTTTATAATATCCTTTTTACTTATATTATTTATAAAATTAATATAGTATTTAAAGGAGTAATATAATTATAAAAGCCTAAGGCACTTGATAATAAAGATTATCTATTTTATTCTTTATAGTTTTATTTTAAATTCTTTTAGAATATCTATACCCTATTCTTTTTTCTAATACCTAATTTCAGTTGATTTATAAATAAATATTGTATATCTATAATCTATAGCTAGAATACAAATTACAATCTAATTTACTTTAGTATAATAATTCTTATTAAAAAATTAGTTTTTATAAGAAAAGCAATTATTAAAGTTGTTTTATATATAAATAAAGCTTTTTGTATTATATTATATAATATTTTATTAATTAAATTAATATATTTCTTAATTCTAATGCTAATTGGGGTGTGGCCTGTATCTGTATATGGTTTATATAGTTTATCAAACTATACCTCGGAGTTGTAGAAAATAACGGGAAGTATATAGGTGATAATTACTTTTTATAGGTAGGCTATAAAGGGATTATAAACTATATAAACTATTAATCGAATATATACTGTAATATATATAATCTTTATAATATATATTTTGATATATTATAGAAATATTAAATATTAATTGAAAAAGATATTAAACTAATATAATATTAGTTATACTTTACTAAAGAATTTTAAAGGGATTAATATAATAATTAGATTCTGATTTATCCTTATAATTAGGTTTACAATATTATATTTTCTTAATATATAGAATAATTCAAATTTTTTTGAAATAAAAAAGATTTTATTCTAATCTTCTTATTTTAAAATATATTATATAATTTAATGAAATACATATATATTCATGGATAGGTTTTTTAATATATAATATAAAACTATATTATTAATATAGCTAAAATGTTGTATTTTATTTTAATTAAGAAACTTTGTAAGATAGAGAATATATAGAATTAAAAAAAACAATAAGCCTTATAGGGTATTATATATAACCGGAAATTTCTTTATTATAATCCCCTTAAGTCTTATATATATATATCTTTTAGTTAGAAATAAATTAATAAATTATAGAAACATTATAGGCTAGCCCTGTTTCTTTATATATTATAAAAGCTGTTTTTTAAAAAATATATTGTAAACTTCTTATATATCCATTGTTATTAGTATCATTACTTTGCCTACTGTTAATATAAATTCAACATTATAAGTGAAAATAGTTGTAAGATTAATACCAGCTTTTTTTAATAGTACTTTATAATATTAAAAACTAATAATATTGTATTTTATAATTATCTATATAATTTGATTGATAATATACCTTTTTAATTCTTTTTCAATATATAATATTAATATAATTAGTCTTTATAATTTTGGGAATAATTTATTTTTCTTATTAATTTTGGTAGTATAACTATTTCCACAAGTTTTCACTCGTTGGGGTAATAATTGAATTTAAGGTAAACTGTAAAGATATTATATATTATATTTTTGATATTTAGTCAATATATTTTAAAAAAATAAATAATAGCCCGATTGACTTTGAGTAATATATTTTTGATTCCTATTATATATTTTTCTATTTCCTTTATAATATTTTTTTTTATAGTAAACTTGCCTAATAGTCTTCTCCTGTAATGGATTATACTATAAATTATTCATTACTTTGAAATAATTAAGTATTATTATAAAAAATATTTTGGCTTTCTTTTTAATATCAATAATCTTCTAACTCTTAATTATTAAAAAGAAAATCTTGAGATTTACTTTTGAAATTAGCTTATATTAGTTTATAACTTTATATAATTCCTAATTGTTTTGTATATTATTTAAATGTTTAGTCCAGTAGATTTGTTTTGAAACTTGTATTATCCTTTGTAGATTTTATTGAATAATAATTATTATATTATTAGTTAGAATCATTTCTTTTATTTATATATAAATATAGTATATCTTTTTATATTTATTAATTTATTATAAAAATGATTAATAGGATTTATAACCTTTCTATTTTACAATTTCTATAAAAACATTTAATATATTTGTAAATCTAGTAATTAGTTTATTAATATTATAAGTAAATTGAAGGTTGGGATTTTAAAGGTTTGTTAGATAGTTAATTATTATATTTACTAGATAGAGTAAATTCAAGTTATAAATTCGGGTATGTATTTATTTATACTTAAAGATTCCTTTGTTTAGGATAATAATAACTTGAGTAGTATAATCGAAGCTGTTATACAAATCATTATTAATTATTATTATTATAATAATTATATTAGAAAAGATTAGATTTAGGATATATTCTTTTGTATGTATAGAGGCACTGGGAGTTTTGATGTACTCTATTCCCTGTTTGGTAACTCAGAATGTAAGTATATCTTTTTGATTGGTAATTGCTACTTTGGGTTTTTATAGCTTATATTTAGTATTGAAGTTACCCTTGATAATTGTATTAGTTTTTAAAGTAATCTTTAATCTGAGGATATAGTTTATTATTATTGAATTAAATGGGGTATAATAAATATTAAGGATTAAATATTTATTAATATTGATTTATAGTAAATCTCTATTTTTAATCTATCTTATTTATCTGATTTTCAAATCGTTTTCCTTGTATATATAGGTGATTATTTAAGATTTGTATTTAGAGCTATTGATTATTCCCTAGGTATTGATTAATTGATATTGATTATAAATAGTATAGTTTTGAGTTGTTGAATTATTGTATAAGTAGAGCTTTTGGATACAAATAATATTTATTCTAATTTTCCCTATAATCTGCAAAAGAATGATATGATTGAAGTGTTTATATTCTATATTTATCTATACAATTATAAATCCCTTTCTTTTTATTAAATTTATATTAGTTATATAATTTATATAAGAGTGGTAATAATATTGTTAGTATTTAATTTATTTCTTTTATTTATTTTGAAATTAAAAAATAAGAAGGTTTTTTTAATTATAATTATTATATTATAGTTTATTTCTTTATTAATATAATATAGGGGGTTGTAGTTTGGAGTGTAGATTAGGTTATAGAATGAGCCTTTTCCTGGTTAAGTCTGTTTAAGTAATTAATTTATTAATTATTATTTATTTTTATAGGTAATAATATAAATCCCTGATATAGAGAGTCTGGGGATAATCATTTAAGGCTTTTTAGTTAGTATAAAGGCAGATATTGTTTTTTATATATTTTCTAGATTTCTCTTTAATCTATAATTCTGATTATTTTGATTTATTAATAAATAAATCTGATTAGTTTTCTATTAACTAATTATAATATTGCTAGATAATTATTATATACGGATTAAAAGAATTCTAAATATTCTATATATTGAATATTATTTTGGTATTGCTTATAAATCTTCCTATCAATGTATTTGGCAATCAGTTTACTGTACCTAAAGTAGTAAACTGAATAATAGTATATATATAGATTACAATATAGCTGATACCCAATAGAGTATTGTTATAATTAAAAGCAATACAATTTATTAAGAGACTTCAAATATTTGTTAATATTAAATAATCAAAAAGATTTTATTATTTTCTTAAAATTAATAATTTAATTAATTTTTTTTATAAAAAGGTTTACTTTATATTTAAAAACTCTATATTATACTGATTCTTCTTTTGATTATACTTTAATTTTTTTTTGAATAATTATATCTAAAAGTGTTATAAATATACCTAATATATTATAAAAAACCTAGAGTATAACATAATTGTATTAAGTTTCTGTAATTTAAACATTATCCATACTAAATACAATAATAATCTATATATAATTGTCTTCTTATAAAATATTTTTATATATCTCTAATATTTTATATCCTAATATCCACCCTATCCTATTACAATGAAATAAGGGAATTAATTCAAATCTTAATTCAGAAATTATTTTTATAATCTTTAATTATAATTCGAAAAGATTATTAATAATTATTTATTACTCACTCCTTATTTTTATAAAGATTATATAATTATTTTACTTTCATTATTTATATTTTTATATTATTTCTATCACTTTAAATATATTTGTTTTAATACTTTTCAATATTTAAAGCACCCCTTTAGTCTTAAATATATTGATATAGAATTTAATAATACTCTCTAAAATTGATTTTGTAATTAATATAAAGATTCTCTATATAAACTTAGTTTATTCTATAATCTTGATTATACTATCAATACATACAAACTTCAATACATTAATATAACTGAATTCCATTTTACTTAAAATTTTGATATATACATCAATCATACTCACAATCTTTAAAGTAATTTATCAATTTCTATCCTCCTTATAAAATTGATTAATTATTACTTTATAAACTAATCATATATTACCACCTCCAACCACTTCATTTGTTATTATAATTATTACTATTATTATTAAAGTATTAGAATCACAACCCAATACATCCAACAATACAATAAACTACTTACAATCATATATTATCAATATTATAGTAATTTCTTAAGGGCCCAGAGTATATAGAACAAAGTGATAATGAATTGTCGTATATCGTCGTTGCTATGTGAATTGTAATATATATATAAAATATATAAATAAAATATTATAATATAAAATATTATTTATTAATATATTTCTTTATATATTTATATATATTTGAGTATAAGGAAATAAGGAAATTGATATCTAATCTGTAAATACCTAGATAGATACAGATACTATAATTATTCTCAATTAGTTATTATTACTATAATGAAATAGTTTTAAAGTGTAAATTATCTTAAACTAATAGATAGAAAATTTATTAATTAATTATATAATAGCTTTACTCCTACTATTAAAAATCATAACTCAATTACTAGTATCGATGGAGTATTATTTTTTATATAATATATATTACTAATGTGAATATTATATATCGTATTCTTTTGAAAACCTCGCTAAAAGCTTACAAGGGTTAATAATTTAAGCTTATTATAGATTAGAGTTATAAAAACTATTAAACTTGTTTGATTCGCTCAATTAGTAGATTATTCATCAAATATCTTGAATTTCTAATGAATATTTCTATTTCGAGGCGTTTTGATATCTTTAGGGGGAAGCTAATTGGTCCTAAAATTGAGTATTCTTGCTAGCTTTGAGCGAGGTTTTCAAAAGAATACTATAACTTTTCCGAAGCTAAATAAATCACGTGTAACACTAATTTAGTCATATGTTAAACTAAACGTACTAGGTATTGATAACCTTAGTCTAACCCACCGATACAAACAGGTTGAATTTTTGATATCGGTACAACCAGGTTCTATTGTTTTATACATCTACACACTCCACGATACTTCACCCGCATTAGAAGCCAGCACAACATCACGCCATTTTCTCATCGCAGAAAGTTCGTGACGATGGGTCATCTCGCAACCCTCGCAACATGCAATCTTAATCAGTGGGCGCTGGATTTTGACGGCAATCAAAAGCGCATTATTGAGAGTATTCGACGGGCGAAGAAGGCGGGGGCGTCCTTGAGGGTTGGCCCGGAATTGGAGGTTACGGGATATGGATGTCAGGATCATTTGTAAGTGTTTTGTTTTGGTATTGGGAAAGAAGTTTGAGGGGGAATGGGATGAGCATTGTGGGTTTGGGTTTGGGTTTGATAATGACTTGAACGGTTTGAATGCTTTGAATGTTCATATTGAATTCAGAGATCGAAACTTCCTGGTTATCGGACTTGCCATCTGGACTTTTGAAGGCGCTTTTGAAGAATTGAATTTGAGCTAATTCATAGTAGTCTGGAATCAGATACAGAATTGCATTCGTGGGAGTCTCTAGCGCAAATCATTGCTCATGAGGAGTGTCAGGAAATTCTACTTGATATAGGAATGCCAGTTCGCCATAAAAATGTAAACTATAATTGTAGAATTATTGTTTATAACTCTAAGGTCAGTGAGCTGTTGGTAATCTTCTTGATAATGAGCGGAAACTAATGAAGGAATAGATATTACTCATTCGACCTAAGCTCTCGTTGGCTTCTGATGGGAATTATCGTGAGCAGAGATGGTTCACACCATGGAAAGGAGAGAGGATCGTTGAGCAGTACTATTTGCCAAGACTAATCACGAAAGTAACGGGACAACATAAAGTTCCGATTGGAGATGCTGTTATCAGTACTTACGATTCTTGCTTTGGTGCTGAGACTTGCGAGGAGTTATTCACGCCAAGGGCACCACATATAAATATGTCATTGGATGGTGTTGAGATCTTTACCAACAGCAGTGGTAGTCATCATGAGCTTCGAAAGCTAAACATTCGTCTTGAACTTATCAAGGAAGCTACTTTGAAGGCCGGAGGCATATATTTATATGCCAATCAGCAGGGCTGCGATGGAGATCGCCTTTACTATGATGGATCCGCCATGATTGTTGTCAATGGTAAAGTTGTCGCTCAAGCAAGTCAATTCTCTTTATACGACGTAGAGGTGGTGACTGCCACTGTTGATTTAGAAGAGGTGAGGGCATATAGAACCTTCAGATCCCGCGCCATGCAATCGAGGGAAACAGCGGCATACGAAAGAATTGAAGCTGGTATGAGCCTTTCGAGTGATGCTGAAGACGTGAATCCTTTGGTGCAACCTACCAAGGAAATTCCAATCAAATATCACGTTCCTGAGGAAGAGATTGCGCTCGGTCCAGCTTGTTTCTTATGGGATTACCTTCGTCGATCTCGCCAGGCGGGATATTTTGTGCCACTCTCCGGAGGTATCGATAGTTGTGCTACTTCAGTCATAGTTCATTCGATGTGTCGAATCGTCTATGCAGCAATTGAGAAAGACGATAACCCTCAGGTTGTTGAAGATCTACTCAGAATCGTTGGAGAAGAGGAAGACAGCACATGGCGTCCATCCAGCGCACAGGACATTGCCAATCGCATCTTCCATACTGCTTATATGGGATCTGAAAATTCCTCAGCAGAGACACGAGGTCGCGCCAAGCATTTAGGTGAAAAGATTGGTAGTTACCATCTTGATTTCAACATTGACACTGTTGTTTCAGCGGTCACCACACTGTTCACAACCGTTACCAGTTACACGCCGAAGTACAAGATGTATGGAGGAACACCGGCATCGAACTTGGCATTGCAAAACATCCAAGCTAGACTTCGCATGGTTTTAGCTTATCTGTTTGCCCAGCTCTTACCTACTGTCCGTGGAAGAACAAAGCCCGGATCCTTATTAGTCCTAGGATCTGCAAATGTCGATGAATCACTCAGAGGTTACTTCACAAAATACGATTGTAGTAGTGCAGATATCAATCCCATTGGCGCCATTTCCAAAACGGATTTGAAAAGATTCATTCTCTGGGCCAGTACAGAATTTGGAATGCCGCTCCTCCAAGACTTTATCGACGCTCCACCAACTGCTGAACTCGAACCTATTACCGAGGATTACGTACAGAGTGATGAAGCTGACATGGGTATGAGCTACAACGAGTTATCAATCTACGGTCGTCTTCGCAAAGTGGATAAGTTAGGACCATATGGAATGTGGACCAAACTTTTGCATGAATGGGGTCATATCCTCTCCCCAAGAGAGATTTATGAAAAGACTAGATGGTTCTTTTGGTGCTATTCTACTAATCGTCATAAGATGACTACCCTTACACCGAGTTATCATGCTGAGCAATATTCACCCGATGACAATCGATATGATCTGAGACCATTCCTTTACCCAGGCTTCTCGTTTGCGTATAGAAAGATCGAAAAGGCGTTAAGTGCTATGGGGGTAGCTGCGGATAAGAAACCGGAGGTAGAGGAGGGAAAAAAGAATGAATAGATAGATGGTTTCCTAGATTGACAATTACTATGTCCGGCTTAGATAGTATTAGAAGTCAATTGAAATCCGCTTTCATACTTTATCCATCCTTTTGGTGATACAAATCAAGAGCCCGTATCACCACAAGACCCATTGGAAGAACACCAGATCAATCATCCAACCAACATCAAGCTTCTCAACCATGTCCGGATAGTAGATCAGGCTCCACCATTCCACCCCTTCACCACCTTCGTCCTCCCCTTCCACTGCTCCCACCTAACTCTTCCCCTACTCCCCCAAGGCCAAAGGACATGTGTCAGTTTTCCAGTAATCAAATTTATCGCAATCGGTCCGTAATGATTACTATCTAAAGTTTTCCTCGAATCGGCATTATCGCCCTCGACCCAGACGTGGCCCGCAGGTATATCGGCATAGGGGTAGGGATAGGGAGCGTGAGTATAGACGCGGTCACCTGGGAGGGCGATGATTCGTTTTATTGCTAGAGTTTCGGGGTGGTAGGGGGATCTGTATTGGGGAGGGAGGAAAATTAGCTTGGGCATTATATTTTGGATCTTGCATCTTGTGTTTGAATAAAATAATGGATGATGAAATATTTCACAATCAATTTAGAAAAATAGAGAGGAGGAAAAAGAAAACCTGCCTAAAAGAAACGAGCATTCCCCTCTCCAAATCTCTTCCCTTCCTCCTCTTGTCTACTAAACATACATCGCGCGTCAAACTCTCATTATACCCCGTATTTAGAAACGGATACATAGAAGCGCCATTGATGATGTGCAGCTCGGCGATGTGATCTTGGAAGAAGATGGATGCGGGGATCCAGGAGGCGATGATGAGGGACCAGTAGGTGAATTCTTTGAGGAAGGGAGGGATGCGGGAGGATGTGGGTGTGGATGTGAGAGATGAGGTGGAGATTTTGCGGGAGATTTGCTTTTTGAAGAGAGATGAGGGTTTGAGAATTGAGGGGAGGGGGAGGGAGAGATTTTTAGGAAGGTGAGGAGCCGGGACATGGTTTTTGGAGGAGGAGGAGGAGGAGGGGCATTTTGAGGGAGGGAAGGCTGAGATGAGGGTGGGTGGGAAAATGTGGTGGTTTCTCAGCCTTGTGCGTGGGTGGATTGTGGAGAATTGGTGCATTGACCTTCTGGATATCTATCTGTCTATCTGATCCGAGTATCTCTATCTAATCGCCTCTATTGAAAAACATCTAATAAAACAGTATTTTATTGTTTTGTAATTATATTAAGATCGATTTGAATCATTTAAACGATATATCAAGAATAGATTTCTGCCTAATACAAAAAGAATCTATATAATTTGTATAATATATTCATAAAAATATTAAAAAGAAAAATTGTATTATATATACTACTATACTAAAAAAAAATTTCTCATAAGTATACTACTAAATTCTTAAAACGTTTTTAGCTTAAATAGAAATCTTTTTTGGGGGTTTTGTCCAAATGATTCAAATCGGCCACGGTAACAGAGGCCGACAACGCGCATTTGGACAATATACTAAAAATCGCTGCAGCTCCTGAACACTATACTGTCCATTGTAGCAAGTCTAGTGACGAAACAAGCACCCTTTACCCTCGATCAACAGATGCTAGATTATATCTTCGCAGCTAGTAATCTTACCTAACAGAGTGATCTAGCAGAATGTCATACTCGATGCAAACACCGAGATGCTTGTAATCTTACTATACAAGACTCTTGAGATAGAAGTTGAATGCTTAAAAACTTCTTACAAAAATTCCTCTGTCTATGACTATGCGTTGTCTACTCGTATCTACCAAGGCTATATAAAGTAAAACTTGCATCTCGGATCAAGTCAACAAGGTTCTAACAGGACATATACTTTTATTTCCCTTTAGCCAATATCTATCTACATTACAAAGCTATTACCGACTTCAAAGGTTCACTGTTTAACCTTACCTAGCTTCATTTACATGTCTACTCAATTTTCACATCTTCTTTTCTTCGCCGACCAGAGAAAAACAGCATTTATCTGTTCCCAAGTTGCATTAGACTACCTAGGTTGGCTCTTGGGTACATCAGATTGGCACGCTGACGTCTAAGGAAAATAGGCGAAGCTGGTCCAGCACTTTCCTAACCTACCCGCCTCCCGAAGAGGAACATCTAATCCGCAGCAAGAGTTTGCCGCATCATCAAATCAAAAGCTTCAAATTGCACTTGCATTCTGTGCCCCATACACAGTCGCCATCGTGTGAGACCGATAGCTTTCTGAAGATGACATCGTCGTCGGTACTATAAAACATTATATCCCTATGAGCTTGCGCATCCATATTGGGAGTGCGAAGGTAAATTCCAAAATGCAGATCTCGTCTTGATTTGGGCCCTCCAAGGTGCAAGAAACAAATTGAAATTGCAAAGGACCGATTCTGTAGATGTAAATTTCATCTATTTTAATATGTACCCCTCGAGTCTGGAGTCTCTCTCTTCAGACTTACATTTCTTCTTTTACCATATCCAAAAATAATCGTTTCGTCACTTGCAACTATGCTTTTCCAAGACCCATTCGTCTCTAAAATCATGGTACTCAATACGAAGTACTTCCTTCCTCTCAAAACTCCGCTGCTGGAGTTGGAGCAACCTTATTTGTCTTCTCTGGTATAGAGTTTCTTCAATCTAGGTACAATGCTTTGCGTGGAGTCGCACTTTACAAACGAATGAAAGATACCAATCATCCCACCATCATCCCCCTTCCATCATTTAAATTTAGGACATAGATCAGAAGTCTTGAGCATGAATTTTAAGTATTTTTTTGAATTATATTAGATTATATTTAGATCCTATCCTATCCGGTGATGTGTTATCATCGATTTATCTAGGTAGGTACCTATCCATTGATATCTCTTCCTCTTTTTCCCCATCTCCTTCTTTCTTCGTCTGCATAGACGAATGATCAATTATCATTACTCTCACTCATCTCCTCGAGTATCTAATCTTGGATATGTGATATATCCTCGTCTTCTCCTTTTTCCCTTACTAGATATTTAACATCTAGCATCTAGCATCTAGCATCCATCAATCCATCAATCCATCATCAAACACAAATAGAAATAGAAATAAAATCTCAAAAAGAGCGACAAGAAATAATTATATAAACCCCCCAAATCTAAACTCCCGAATCCTCCTGTATCACGGCATGTCCAGTCCACGCCGCACACGTATCCTGCAACTGCGTGGTATCCAACAGCTTTGGGATCTCGCTCGCGCGCTCCAAGAACTGCATTGCGAATCCCATGCTGGTGTGCCATCCAATATGGCAATGCATGAGCCAGGCTCCGGGATTGTCCGTCTCGAATGCGAGAACGAGGTATCCACCTCCGGGTAGCGTGGCCACGTCTCTTCGTGGGGGGTTGTTAAGATTGTATGTGGAAATGGCGGTGCTGGCATCGAATGTGGTGGCCTGCTGGCTGACGACGAAGAAGTCGTGGCCGTGGAGATGGATGGGATGGGGAACAGGGAGCGCGCTGTGGATAACGAGGTAGATCCATTCATTCGCGTTGGGTACCTCGACGAGATTATCTGGTGTTCCGAATGCGGTGATGTTGTTTTGAACCATGAGAAGCGTTGGATCTTCCCATTCTGAGAGGAAGGTAGAGTTGTTGAGATACCATTTGAAAAGTTTTTGTGAATTTTGAGCAACGGTGACGGCTTCTTCGGGACTCTTAGAAGCGGCTGAAACGGTTTTTGGGAGGTATGGAACGAGCGAGGAGACAGGTTCGTCAACACATTCGTCTGTGAAAGTGTAGCCGGTGGTTGTAGGGAGACCGGTTGAAGATCCGTAGTGGAGAACACCTCGGATGTTATCTGAATTATCGTTTTCAGAGCAGGAAGATTGGGGAATAGCGCGGATGAAGAAATCGGAGGCGACAGATGCTTGGTTTGCGGTGATGACTACATCGTAGCGTTGTCCTGTGAGAAAGGTGTTAGTGGGGATTTATATGATGAGGAGCGAGGATAATACTAACCAATAGCAATGTTGAGAATATCAGTTTGATACGGAACAATAGGAACAAAATCCATCGCCATAACGGTCATGGTATGACTATCGACGGAGAACTTGAACTGAGAATCGATGGCACTATTTACAAGACGGAATCTGTATGATTTGCCTGACTCAACACTAGTTGAGAAACGAGAACCAGTTTGATTACTAGCACCATCCGCTCCAAAAACATTGGTACCATTGATAAGACCTGTAGTCATTGATTGAGGACCAACAGTCTGAACCTTTTGATATAGCTCATCAACAGTTTGATGACCCCAATCACTAAGCATGAGCGTTCCCTTATCCTCGTCGTAGTTAGCTGTGGCAGGACCATTGATGATAATACCACCAGCAACACCTTCCCATGCTTGAAGTCCGACATGAGAATGATACCATGATGAACCATATTGAGTAGCTCTCCATCTGTAGGTATAAGTATTTCCATATGCAATAGGACATTGGGTAACTGCTGGAACTCCGTCGTTTTGGTTGGTATTCTTTTGATGAATACCATGGAAATGAATAGTTGAACCGTTGGTAGCGAGGCTATTTGTCACATGTACCACGACATTATCACCCCAATCGGCAATAATGGTTGGTCCTGGGATGCTTCCATTGATAGTTTGAACATATCTTGAGAATCCATCAGGTGAAGCAACGCCATCTTGAACGTTGAACCAGTACTAAAATTTGAGATTAGAGAAGGTTATTGATTACTTGAGAAATTTCTTACCTCGCGAGTGACACCAGTATCTGGCACTTCATTGTAGTAATCAGTGCTTGTGGAATAGTCACACCACTTTGATCTATCAGCAGCGGTATTGCCTGCGCATGGGGTTCCTGATGCTACAGCTGAGCTTGAAGTTTTGCTGGTCGAGGACGCTGTTGAAGAGGATACTGGAGAAGTTGTGCTAGTGATCGAGGATGGCTTGGCAGTTGAAGACACAGTATTCGCAGTTGTTGATGTTGAAGTGACACTTGAAGTGCTCGTAGGCTTAGCCGTTGAGGTAGTGAGACTAGTAGTAAGAATGGGAGGAAGCGAAGTAGTTGTAGACAATAAGCTCTGGAGCGAACTCCATTTAGATGAAGCTACAGATTGAAGAGAAGAGAGGGAACTTTGGACAGCTGCGGCACTGGTAGTTTTGCCGCTTGTTGTTGAACACTTATTTGATGTAACGGCATTGGTGTTTCCACTGGTAAGGATTGATGGGATATAAGAAACTTTTGTGGAAACTAAGCACTCGGCTTGATTGATGATATTGAGAAGGTCTGCCTGAAGAGTGGCAATTGGATTAAAGAACCATCCGAAAAGGGGACTTGCTTGAATTTGGCAAAACGAAAGGCACAAGGCCAAAAGAATGTGAAGACGCATGATGTAGTTCCCTGAAACTTTCTAATATATGAAATCCGGTGTTGAAGTTTGTGTAGTATAAAAGATTGTTATGGTCCTCAAGTGAGGTTACCAAAGGAAAAAAAAAGAAATCGAATGTAGAAGGGAGAGAATGAAAAACGGACTGTACTGGATTGTAAAGAATGAAGTTGTACCAGTGGGAATGAATCTTCCTTAAGAATATTTTTGCAATCATGAGATTCAACACCTTGAGCCGGGTAAGATAAACTACTTAGGAATCACATCGATGCTTACCGTCAAAGTCCTCTGGACCCGAGCACCGAAGTAGACATTTCCCTTGGTACAGTATTCGTACAAATCCTCAAAGAGACTTAGGACGCAAAATCTTAGTGCAATCCACCACACGGATCTCCACCATGGCAGGCCTCAAGTTCGTACTAGATTGACAGTGCAGATAACGAAAATATCCTAGTGCTTTGATCATCCCAAGGGGGATCCGAAATAGTATTAGGATGTACATATGTCAAGCTCAGCAGTCAATAATCGATGCCACCAGCCGAATTGAGAATCAGGCAGAAATGTACTTGGCGAGAAATTAAATTGAAATAACAACTCTGAGCCTCTGACAAGCACACAACTTAGACTTGAAAAGGAGACCTGCATTTGAATCTGTCCTAGGTCGAAGGCGTGAATGGTGGATGTTGTCTGTGCATCCATTTTCAAATGTTTTACCAAGTAAGGCACGAGTAGCTAGAGTAGCTAAAATAAATTCGGGGTCCTAAGGTTAAGCGACGTACAAGCCTTGGTATTAGTTCTTCATTTGATTAAAGTGATCGGACATTTTACTTATTCTCGTACCTGACTAGTTTTGTTTGTAGGCTCAACTTGTCCTAGTGGCAACTGATGTCCAAGGTCGAATAAGAGAGAAGCCATTCCAAATAGAGAGTACTGCTACGGCATCTTTTCTCTCTCTCTGAACTTATGGTACGATGAGAAAGCTTTGCAACTCAGTAGTCAGGTACAATAGTTCGCATCGTGTGGCGATTTAATACCCTAGTGGCATGGGTATCGGTGGCACCTCATTGTCTTTGTTGGACTGATGACTTGCATGCTCTGTGAGCTCTGGAATAGTCACTCGATCATCCGTCCGTGGAAGCGTTTTACAAACGGATGTTTCAGTGTGTCTTGCGTATGAATACATGATATCTTCAAATCGAGATATCATGTCAGAAGATGATGATAACAATAACGCCACTCCTGCTGAATACGTTCTTCAAATCCAAGTCTCGAATGCATGGATCTGGATCTCGCGTCTGTTTCATCTGACATGTAGTAGTGGGAGATCGTTAGACGATCAACGTTGCTTAACAGGTAGGCGTAAGTTGGGAGAATGGAAAAAGATACAACTCATCTTAGGTAACCTCAAGAGGGACCAATGAAGTGTGTAATCGAGGACGTAAAGGAGAGGCTGAAGAGGCTGAAGGGAAGAAGAAACGAAAATGGATACCCAGGGAAAGAAGAATGTTTGAAACACAATGGGGGATCTACTTACGGGAGATCGTCGTTGCATTCGTATATCGCTCGATCATGCCGAACGATACGAACAAAAAATGGAATACATTGAATTGGTTAGCTTGATATCGGGTGACCAGGTCTATGGATGTAATTAGCACAGCCATTTCATCTATCCTCGAATCATCATTGATCTGAAGTTATCATCAACCTCCTTTTCCAAGACGGCCGAATATCAATGTCCACGTATCCCCTCCATACTCCATACCCATCTCGTCGACCCCACTCGCTCGATAAATATATATATAGAAACCCTACACTTCATACTTTCTGATATGAATTTATATCCTCAAGTTTCAGATTCGATTTGTGCCGAGAGATACGAGAGATACTCCAGCTCTTCATCGTCCGATACGAAGTTCAGATTGTTCAATTCATCGCAGCACAAGGTTGTGTTGATCAGTTAATCTCATCTCCTGAAACATTACAAACGAAAATGCCTCGGAACCGTGCACTTGTGCTTCCCGATATCTCTCCAGCTCCCAGCTGCCATGCGACTTTCCTTCAACTGCCTCTCACGACATTATTCAAAATGTATTCCAAGGTTAACAATGGAATTTCTTATTTTGGTTTTATCAACAGATAAACATCTAGTAAATTGTTGATTCAAATTCATGATTCTTGGCAGGCTTTCAAAATCAAAGTAGCGATGTTATGTGGTTTGAGATGGAAATTCTGATTTTTTTTTCTTTTTTTTTTTTCGAATATGATTTGATTTTGGTAACCTCATCTGTCTGTTTCTCAGACCACCTGCACCAGCTGGACCAGAGTCGCGGGACCCTTTTCGCCTCTCTTCACCCCTCTCGTCTTCAGTCTCTACCTACCTCTACCCACCCGGTTCAATGGCTCGGACGGTCGGAAAATTTGCCGTCTAATCACTTACGCCCTTTGAGTTAGAATCTTTGAGCTCCAACGAGGGAAATCCTTCCCATCAAGACCCGTGCAGATCGTATTTGGGATTCTGGTATGAGCACTCGAGGCACTCTCGAGCCACTCCACAAAGCAACCAAATTCGGATCGAGAGCCGCGTGCAATTGCACGTTTTTCACCATCACATCCAACCACCATGTGGCGTGGACTAATTATTCCATATGATCGACCAGGCTGACGAAAGCACCCTGGATGGGTTGGTGTGCCATTGCACTGACTTTCGTTCTTGTCATCCCGCGTTATTGATTGTGTATCTATCCCCATTACGGCTCAAGCTTCCACAGGGTCAGATATTTTCTCCTGACTAGCAAAGGTCCAAGATAGTTCTTGGTGCGTTGAAAAGCTTTTCTATTGGACATGTTAAAGCTGATAAAGGACTCTTACAAGTCGGCCCCGAGCTTTGTTGCCCTGATATTTGTTTTCCCGTTCGATAGAATATTAACGGTAAGTTCTTCGCATTTCCACGTCAGTTGTTGTATACCCAAATTTTCGTTCTTTTCATACATTTCATCCCTTCCTCGTCCTCTTCTGGTGTAAGGATCTTCACTCGTTTGTCTACCATACATTCTCTTTACGAATTCAAGAAAACATGAAGTTTACATCTCCTCTCCTGTTCCTCTTCGGAGGACTGACGGCATCTGCTGCTGTTCTCCAAAAACGTACTACTAGCTCTACCGACTCATTCCACCTATATGCGTATGGTACTGGTATTGGTGGCCTTCCAGTGTACTACTCCGATGGTAAGCTAACAGTCGTGTACCATCGACTGGTCTCACAAGACTAATTCAACAAACAGGAAATGCATTTATCGGCAACACTGTTCCAGCTGGCTCCAAAGTCAACGCAAACATCACATGTAAGGATTCCATCCCCCACAAGCATATTCATTCTCCCACAAGCCGTCTCCGAACCCAACTAACATCTCTCCTTCCTTCCAGTCACACCAACTTCCTCCAGCGAATGGATCGTCACACCCAGCAACAGCAACGTGACACTGACCAACACAACCACATCGGCACTCGTCATCAATCCATCCTCTAGCGGACTCACCAACGTGGGATTTACCGGAGCAGTTGTTGGGAATAGTACGACCAAGGGGTTTAGCGCATCGACTGCTGGAAACGGTACCACCAAGGGATTCATCACGTTTGGAAATTGGGCCATGTGGAAGAATCCGAGCACGGAGAAGATTGTGTCGAATTTCTATGCGACGCCGGTTTGTGATGGGGTGTGGCAGTTGATGTGGAATGCGGAGGAGATTGACGATGGGTCGAGTATTAGTGTTGCGGTGAGGAAGACGGCTCCTAGTCATTAGGGATGTGCTGAGTGTGGGTGTGGGTGTGCGGGTTGAGATGATGATGAGTTGTATCTAAAGGCGGGGGTTGAGAGAAGAGGGGGTCGGGGGTAGGTTGACAGAAAAGGGTCTTTGTCAGGACTTTTACGGAGAGGGGGAGAGGGAGAGGGAGAGGGAATTTGGATATTAAATTCCTTTCAAGATTAATAGTGCTCATCTTCGATACTAGTAATTATTCATTTCAATTCAATAGTTTTCAAAATCATCATTTGTATTTTCTCGTTATATCTATGGATACCTAGGAAGTCAGTGTTCGCATACATTAATTTGATGCTTCCCCTCGTTTTTGCTTGAGATGTACGATATTTCCCGACCACAAAGATACGTAAGATCTTACATTTGTAAGATCTTACAATTTCCAGAACGATAAGAATCACAAAATTCGATATATTCTACTCACATACTAGAAAATTTTAGTACGAATTTCAGATTCGTACATACGCATACAGGATGATATCCTACTAACAATCAATGTACATAATAGAAATAGCATCAAAAATATCGTACGGTATTTTCTTTTCCCAGTCCTCTCTAGATATGCAGCTTTATCGTCCTGATTAAAGCTTCCAGCTCAGGGAAAAAGCTTGATTAAATCCTGAGAATACAAGTTTTTTCTCTCTTTCTTTCGCATGTCTGAGCTGGTGTAAGATTACATATCTAGTATCCATATGTGAGAGTGAGTGTATCGAGGTATTTGAGTGGCGGGATACGATACAATCCATCTCTACCTAAGGGTGCAGGTGTCTAGGATTAGAATATCTCCGATGCTTGATGGCGACAGTGGCTTGGATTTTTGAGTATCTTTATCTGGATTCTTATCATATTCGATATTTATGATAATTATGTTTGAATACCTACTGGTATTTGTGTTAATACTGTGTACCTATCTAGCTGGTACTTGATTATTCATAATTTCATAGTATTGAATATACGATAATAATTTTGCACTTATTAATATATATATATATATATATATATATATATATTGAAATATAGCAATTGTATCTTATATTTAAAGAATTCCCTAGAGAAAAGAAGAGCTACATACATACATACATACATACACAACAAATAAACTTCCCCATGACAAACGCCTCTTGTGTCGTCTTGATAACCCCTAATCTAAATGACTGGTCGACGATCACTCTTTGATATACGATAAGCGCATCTCAGGGGAAGGGGGGTAAGGAGTGGGTAAAGAAGTTGAAGTTTAAGTAACCGTTATCGAATGAATGGTAACGCAATCCCTTTCTGGCTACTACTGACAGCTACCTGGGCAAGCATGAAACCCATCTTCGGATTCTTGGGAGGAGAAACGTGTATCGTGGACTCATCCTGTCTCGGCTGTACATCGTGGGAACATGGACTTTCCATATTTACGGCGCCAGCAAGCAGTCTGATTCGTGATGTCATGTCTAGTCATGTCTAGTCATGTCTAGCCATTCCACTGTGAATCAAGGTGTGATGGATATCCATGTCGCTCCTTGCTCAGGTTTTTATAAGTTTTAATAAGTTTAATTTACGATCAGCGAATCATGCCGCTCAATGTGGGATTTTGGATAATCCCAATCAGTTCAACCATCACCGGGGCCCAAGTGGTAAACAAGACCAAGTTATTTTCCCAAATAAAACATTCACCAGGTGTTTGAGCATTTTGAGCATTGGCATGGTCATTCGCATTGGTATTGGTATTGGCATTACCTAGATGATTCAATTGTATTTCTAGTTTTCTTCTAGTTCTCTTCTATCGTGTTATCTTTTCTTTTTATTTCCTTCTAATTCATTCTTTTCCACACCGATACCGATACTGATACTGATACTGATACGGTACCAATACTGACGGACATTGATATCCATCCATCCATATCGACATTGTCATTGATATTGATATTGATACCTATTGACACCAATCCTGAATTCGAAAACGACAACGACCTATTAATGATATCACAACCACCATCCAATACTACCAATACGTCTTAGGTGGATTAATAAATATTTTCTCTTATGCATCGTTAAGGTGTTCAACGTTACTCAACATGTCTTCCGTTTTGACTGGCAATGCCACGACGACCTCTACCTCAGCGTCCCAAACCACGACGACTGCAGCGCAAGGCTCCGAGGGTATTAGTCTGGTCGCCCTTCTGACGGCAATGGCATCTTCTGCCATCATTTTTGGTGTACAGATGATAGCTTTTATGCTCTTGAAGAACAAGCTTGCACGGATATTGTAAGTTTGGAGGATGTTACGTGTGGCGATCTGCGCTCTGGGGACGCAGATTCCAATGGACTTTACTGACTGAATTCTAGCAAGCCAAAGACCTATCTAGTCCCCGAAAAAGAACGAACAGAACCACCTCCGAGAAGTCCTTGGGGATGGCTATTTACCATATTTCAATTTCGAGATCGAGAAGTTATCAACAAATGTGGCTTGGACGCTTACTTTTTCCTTCGATACCTTCAAACGCTTCTGGTCATCTTCATACCTATGGCCGTCGTCATAATACCAATTCTTGTACCCATGAACTATATTGGAGGCAGAGGTGGAGATTGGGCTTTACAATATGCAGACGACAAGAACAAGACAGAAGTCTCTTCGAACCCAAATGTAACTGGACTGGACCAATTGGCCTGGACTAATATACAGCCTAGCAAGACTAATAGATACTGGGCACATCTGGTGCTTGCTTTATTGGCCATCATGTGGGTCTGCGGTGTATTCTTCGCAGAGTTACGAGTGTATATTAAAGTACGACAAGATTATTTGACATCTGCAGAACATCGACTGAGAGCTTCGGCAACTACTGTCCTTGTCAGTGCCATTCCGGATAAATGGCTTACGAAAGAAGCTCTCGCTGGGCTTTACGATGTTTTCCCTGGAGGAATTAGGAATATCTGGATTAATCGAAATTATGATGAATTATTGAAGAAGATACATCTTCGGGACAAAATCCATTTGAAACTGGAGGCAGCCGAGACGGAGTTGATCAGAGCCGCGAAGAAAGCCCAGAAAAAGCAAGCAGAGAAGGATGAGAAAGCTCGAGCTAAGGAATCGAATCGCAAGCTGACCAAGGAAGAGAAGGCCGAGAAAATAAAAAGCGAAAATGAGAGAGCGGCAGAATTGGCGCAGAGTGGCGGAGTTGCGACTGGCGAGGAGGCTCCTCACACCGTGGATGATGCATTAGACGAGGAGGCAGAATTGGAGAGACAAGAAAAAGCTCGACAACATAAGCGACAAAGTTCGAAGAAATTTAAGCTGGGCAACCCCCTCGCCGCTATGGGACAAGGTTTCGAGGTAGTTGGACAAGGCTTGAACAAAGGTGTGGACGCCGTAGGAAAGGCGGGAGGTACTGCTTTTGGTGGCGTTTTGGGACTTGGCAGAGAATTGGATGATACAATTGAAGAAACGAATGGTAATGGGTTCGTAAGTCTTGACGTACCATCGATACCGGAGGATGACGAATATGATCAATATGGAAGATATAGAAAACGACCGCCACCTCCGAAACCGTATGGATCTGGGGTGGATGATGAAAAGAACCGGGAAACTGAGAAGCAAGGAGAAGAACGCCCGTCAACATCCGACCGTGATCCTCGAAGTTATGATGGGGATAGAAAGTTGCAAGGCAACACAGTACGAAGAAATGGCTTTCAATATGGAGGAGATGGAGCCAATGATGCTTTTCAAACCAATAATTGGTGGAAGTTCTGGAAAGGTCCCGCTGGCGGGTTTCCATCTCCGATCCCAACGGGATATGAAGATGATGATGAATTTCCTTTAACTCAAGGCGATGGGCCAAAGTCAAGGGTTGCCACTGGTGCCCCGCCAAAGAAGAGTGCGTGGCAGGTAATTAAGGATATCGTACCTTTCCTAAACTCAGACGATGGACCAGGTGTAGAATATCCAAAGGCTTTCAACGAGGAATACGAGGAAAATGCAACGACCGCAGCTTGGCAGCGCTATCTAAAGGAAAAGGATAGGCCAACACATAGATTGGCCAGGTTCAGTTGGACTCCTGATTGGTTTTTCGGCATTCCTGGAATCAGTCCAAAAGTCGATACAATATATTGGTGTCGTGAACAACTCGCTCAGCTGAATGTTGAGATCGAATTGGATCAAAAGTCTCCCGAGAGATTTCCTCTCATGAATTCGGCTTTTATTCAATTCAATCATCAAGTAGCTGCACATATGGCTTGTCAGTCTGTTACCTACCATGTTCCAAAGCAAATGGCACCGCGTACTGTTGAGATTTCACCTAATGATGTCCTTTGGGATAATATGTCTATCAAATGGTGGGAGGCATGGCTCAGGACTGCTGTCATTACTGCTGTCGTTCTTGGTATGATTATTTTATGGTCGATTCCTGTCGCATGGACATCAAGTTTATCCCAGATATCTTCTTTGGTAAATACCAAATCTTGGCTTCATTGGCTCAAGGTTATACCCGAAAAGGTTCTTCAAGCCGTAGCAGGTGTTTTGCCCGCCATTGTGCTCAGTATTTTGCTATCATTGGTACCAACAATTTTGGGATACCTTGCCTTTGTTCAAGGTTCACAAACTGGCAATGAGAAGCAAGGCTTGGTTCAAACTTATTACTTTGCATTTCTCTTTGTCCAAGTTTTCTTGGTTGTGTCCATCGCGGGTGGTGCGGTAGCTACAATTGGATCATGGTCCAATGATATTACCTCTATACCCGAAACACTTGCACAACAATTACCAAAGGCGGCGAATTATTTCTTCTCTTACATGATTCTTCAAGCATTTTCTGTGAGCTCGGGTACACTCCTACAGTTAACGACTCTCATTTTCTGGTTTGTTTTACCCAAGATTTTCGACAATACTGCTCGACAAAAGTGGACCAGAAATACAACACTTCCATCGGTGACATGGGGATCCTTCTTCCCTGTTTACACTAATTTTGCCTGTATTGGTTTAATCTATTGTGTGGTTACGCCGGTTATCATAATTTTCGTCATTATTACATTCACGCTTCTTTGGATTGCGAATCGTTACAATATGCTTTATGTCTCTCGATTCAGGATTGACACAGGAGGACTTCTATACCCACGTGCTATCAATCAGACATTTACTGGTTTGTATGTGATGGAATTGTGCCTCATCGGTTTGTTCTTCTTGACTCAGGATGAGCAAGGTGATTCACTTACTCCTCAGGCGATCATTATGATTGTTGCTTTATTACTCACTGCTCTTTACCAATTCCTGCTCAATTGGTCTTTTGGTCCTTTACTTCGATATCTGCCAATCACATTTGAGGATGAAGCTGTCCTTCGTGATGAAGCATTCGATCGGATACAAGCCGAACGTCTTGGTCTCACTATTGCAGATCCTGAAACGGTACCACAGAATGATGGAGCTGGTATTGAAGGACCAGGATACATTGAAATGGACGCACTACACCCTACAACCACCAATCGAAACAGCGGTAGTAAATTTGCCAAACTTAAACCATCAAATCTTGTACATGGTGCTGCTGTAGCTGGCGGTTGGGCTTTACAATCCGGTCGAAATCTTCGACACAAAACATTTGCCCGTGGAACTGGCACCGATGGTCCTCAACCTATCGATGAACCGGTTGTTCGTCCACAGCTCACGCGCAAACGACGTCATAGAGATATTGAGGCGCAGCAAAAAATCGCAAATGCACTTTATGGTGGGTATAATGATGAAATTGAAGATTTGGCACCGGAAGAAAGAGATGCTCTTGTTAAACATGCGTTTCAACATTATGCGTTGAGGGCTAGGAGACCAGTGGTTTGGATTCCGAGAGATGATATTGGGGTTAGTGATGATGAGGTGAAGCGGACGAGAGATTATGCAGGAGCGAATATTTGGATTAGTAATGTGGGAGCGGCGTTGGATGCGAAGGGGAGAGTGGTGTATGGGAGGAATCCGCCGGATTTCTCGGAGGTGGATTTGATTACGTTGTAATTATTTTGTGGCTGTGTGGTGAGGGGGAAATTTAAAATGGCTGGGATTGAGAGGGGAATGAATATTGGGGAGAAATGGCGTTGGAGTTTCTGTATATGAGGGGTAGGGGAGGGATATGGTACATGGGTGCTTTTTGGATTTTACATATTTAACGATGGGAGGAGGAGACTTTGAGCTGGAGATGGAGATGGAGATGGTGGTTGTGGTTGTGGTTGTGTATATGGATTGAGCGGGTCGTTAATAGATTATTCATTCATGTGTGTGTGGGAAACGGCCGGATAGCATAGAAGGAGCATAATTTACTGATAGACAGACAGACAGACAGACAGACAGACAGACAGACAGACAGACAGACAGAGAGAGAGAGAGAGAGAGAGAGAGAGAGACTCTGGATAGTATGGGATGAGAGCTGGGGGGATTGGAGTAGTTGGGTTGAATAGATGGGAGTGGAGATGGAGATAGATGGAGATGGAGGTGGAGGTGGAGATGAAGACTTTAGATACCCGTTTCTTTTGATAGGATAGATGGATTTGGAGATAGAGGGAAGGGGAAGGGGAGGAAAGGGAGGAAGATTACATACATACATACATAGTCGTGTACATAGAAATCCAAAATATCTTTCTGAAATGTTTATCTTGTCTTTTTTCATTGGAATAGGTATTTCTGATGATTTGTTAATTGTGAATTGTGAATTGTGAATTGTTTTGCTTGTGGAGAGAGGAGGGGAGGGATAGAGGGGAGGATAGGGTGGAATGGGATGGGGTAGAGTAGGGTGGGGTAGGATGGGGTAGGGTAGGATGGGGTAGGGTAGGATGGGATAGAGTAAAGTAGGATGGAATAGGGTACGATGGAATAGGATGGGGTAGGGTAGAGTAGGGTAAAGGGTGGAATAGGATAGAGTGGAATAGAGTGGAATAGGATAGGATAGAGAATTCTTTTTGAATTGATAGGGTTGAAGGGGTTGAAGGGGAGGGAGTTGTTTTTATAGTGATAGTGGTGGTGGTGGTGGTAGTTTTTATAGTGGTGGTGGTGGTAGTTGTAGTTGTTTTGGGTTGGGTGGGAGGTAGAGGGTGTGAGGAGAGTGAGGGGAGAGACAGGGGAGAGGGAGGGGAGTGAGGAGAGGGAGTGAGGAGAGGGAGTGAGGAGAGGGAGGTAGAGGGAGGTAGAGGGATAAGAGATAATAGGGTTTGATTTGATTGGATTTGATTGGAGAGTTTGGGTTTAGAATGATGGGTTTTAGAATGATGGGTTTTAAGGATGATGGTTTTAAGGATGATGGTTCTGAATAATAAATTAGGGGGAAAGTATGGGATAGGGGTAGAGGGGGGTAGAGGAGATAGAGGAGGTAGAGGGAAATAGAGAATGGAGAATAGAGAATGGAGAATGGAGAATAGAGAATGGAGAATAGAGAATGGAGAATGGAAAATAGAGAATAAAAAATAAAAAATAGAGAATAGAGAATGGAGAATAGAGAATAAAGAATAGAAAATAGAGAATAAAGAATAAAGAATAAAAAATAGAAAATAGAAAATAAAGAATAAAGAATAGAAAATAGAGAATAGAGAATGGAGAATAGAGAATGGAGAATAGAGAATGGAGAATAGAGAATGGAGAATGGAGAATGGAGAATAGAGAATAGAGAATAGAGAATAGAGAATGGAAAATGAAGAATGGAAAATAGAGAATAAAGAATAAAGAATAGAAAATGAAGAATGGAAAATGAAGAATAGAGAATGAAGAATAGAAAATAGAAAATGGAGAATGGAGAATAAAGAATAGAGAATAAAGAATAAAGAATAAAGAATGGAGAATAAAGAATAGAGAATAGAGAATAGAGAATAGAGAATAGAAAATGAAGAATAGAAAATAGAAAATAAAGAATAAAAATAGAAAATAAAGAATGAAAAATGAAAAATAGAAAATAAAAAATAGAAAATAGAGAATAGAGAATAGAGAATAAAGAATAGAGAATGAAGAATAGAGAATAAAGAATAGAGAATGAAGAATAGAGAATAGAGAATAGAGAATGGAAAATGAAGAATGGAGAATAGAGAATGTTTTTTTTGAAGGTTTTGTTTTTAAGGGTTTTGTTTTTGAGGGGTTTGTTTTTGAGGGGTTTGTTTTGGGGAGGTTTGTTTTGGGGAGGTTTGGGGAAATGGGAATGGAATGGAAATGTTCTGGTGATTCTTGGATGGGTGGGTGGGATAGGTGATGGAGGTAGTGAAAGAGGAGAGAGGATGGAGATTCTTGAGGGGGAGAGAGGATAGAGGAGGATTGAATGGAGAATGTAGGTATATGGGTAAATAGATATAGATGTGAATAGGAGAGGAGAGAATAGGAGAGAGAAAGATAAATATAAATGTAGAAATGATATGAATAAAATAGACTATATTAAATGAATGAATATATCAGAATTGAATTGAATCAAATCTTTCAAAAAAGGATTTCTGCTTTGAAAGTAAATATAAATAGAAATAGAAATGGAAATCTGAAATCTGAAATGATGGGTTTGTATTATGTATAATGTGGAATGTGTTCTCTTGACGAGAAGAATAGGGGGACAGGGGAAAAAGGGGAGAGGAGAGAAGAAATCGATTATTCCTGAGATTTTATATTTAATATTTAAAATTTTATTAAGAATTCTGCTTTTATGATGATGGCTGTGATTATGGCTGTAATTATGGCTGTGATTATGGCTGTGATTGTGAGAATAGAAAGATAGAAAGATAGGAAATAGGAAATAGAAAATAGATAACAGATAGATAGTAAGGAATGATTGGATTGAGATTACTAGGTGATTCTTTGGATATTGGATATTGGAAACTTTTGCTTTGTACGAAGGGGTAGAGTAGATCTAGATACCTAGTATGATATAGAAGAAGATTGGAAACGGTGAATGCGTACGAGTAGTAGAAGATGATTAATGATGAAAAAGGAGAGGAGAGGAGAGAGGAGAGAGGAGGGAAAGAAACTGGAAATCATTCTGTTCTTGATATCTCAATTACAAGAGTTCTGCCCCCATGGCAGTGGCCTTGGATAACCTAGAAATAAGGGAGACGGCGGAGAGATTGTGTGAATAGAAGGATATAAAATGAAGAATAAACAAAATTGATTTTTCCCCCCTCATAATATATATTCTCCCTCGGAGACGCGGCGGATGGTGGAGGAAGAAGAAAAAGAAAAGGAACATTACTTTCAGTTATTGGCTATGGGTGAGAGGGGGAGGCGGCGGAGAGGTTGAGTGCATATAGAGATAGAAGATGAGAAATGATTATAGGAATATTGCTGCAATAAATGAAAATTAATCTTTCTCTAACAATATATATTCTGCCTCCACGGCAGTGGCCCCCGGAGGGCCAGCGGAGCGTCGTCATTACAAAAGTCCCTCGAAATTGAAAAATCAAAAATCATTGAAATATGATCTTTCTTAAAGGTACAATATAACACTTATTATAAGGGTTTTCATATCTTGAACATTTGTTTATATCTTTGATACTTACATTATATATATTCACTAGACCTCACTGTCGACTGAAGATTGATATGATAAGAGGTTAGGTTCTGAGGCATCTCCAAAATTCCAACCCTGCACGGTCCTCCAGATCTCGCTTCGACGATCACATGATCAAGTTAGGGTTTTCCAAATTTCCCACTATTTCGCGATTAAGCCTGCGCTGCTCATCGAAAAAAAGTCGAGATATTGAAACCAACGACAACCCCACGACAACCCCAAGGTACGTTATCGCCAATTTGTGTGCCATCATCCGTTTTACTGTCTGGACAATCGCTGACAATTTAATTCAACAGTTCCTAATTCAAAATGAGTGCGTAACCTTCGAATCTCGATATATCACATATCAACAACCAACGAGAATATCAATACTGATGATGATTTGAATTACAGCCAAGGGAACTTCCAGTTTCGGAAAGCGTCACAACAAGACGCACACTTTGTGCAGACGTTGCGGTTAGTTTTAAATCCAATTTTTTGGGACGGAGAGAGGAGGAAATGATGAAGTCGGGGATCAGGAGATGGACAATTGATCAAGGACTTATTTTTAATGGATTTGGGATGAGGTTCAAGAAGAAGAATTCAAGGCTGATATATTCTGGTTTCAATTTATAGGTCGCAGATCTCTCCACATCCAAAAGCACACCTGTTCAGGATGCGGTTACCCAGCAGCCAAGACCCGTCAATGTACGTTTACTCCATCCATTCATCTTTTACCACCAAGTCGATTCAGAAATATCCACGATATACTCCTACCTCCAATTTAACGATACACGAAGGAGAAATGAAAAGATGCACAACCATACGAATATATGCTAATATATCATTGAATAGATAACTGGGGTGAGAAGGCCAAGAGAAGAAAGACCACCGGTACCGGTCGCATGCGTCACATGAAGGAAGTTCCAAGAAGATTCAAGAATGGATTCCAAACCGGTGTACCAAAGGGAGCTAGAGGACCAGCCACTAAATCCGAGTAAATGTTTACAACAATTTGGTTTGCTTGCGTGGGATGGATTCAATAGCGTCGAAAGGGTTGGCGAATGAATGGCTTTTTTGATCTGCTAGAGAACTGGGAATGAAAGCTACATTTATTGAGAAATCTCTTTTTTAATGAGTGTATGCGAAGTTCAACAAAAAACTCGGGTCGCATGAATGTCTTCGTGGATCGTATGAGGGTATGAAGTGGGTTGGGTGCATGCCAATTTTTTTTAAAGACATGACATTACATGACATGTTCTCTAGCAAAAATTCCATCGTTTGCAATTCAAAGAATTTTGTGATGATGAGAATTATTTCTTTGTGATATGTGAGGTTTGGAGTTTGTGAAGTTTATGTGCGGGTTTGGATTTATGGATTGAAATATGGATTTTGTGATGAATGAGAATGTGAATGGGAAATTGATATTGGGAAGGAAGATGGACAATGATGAACGATGAGTGAGGTATGACGAATGACGAAGGGTTAAGATGTCTATTTCTCTTTTGCAGATCAATTGTTTTACAATCCTTGTCTTTAATGTTTATGTGCGAATAGGTGTTTCTAGTAGGTGGTAGGTGGTAGGTGGTAGGTGGTAGGTGGTAGGTGGTAGGTGGTAGGTGGTAGGTGATAGGTGGTAGATAGTAGATAATAGGTGGTAGGTAGTAGGTGATAAATGGTAAGTAATAGATAGTAGATAATAAGTGATAGATAATAAGTAGTAGATAATAAGTAGTAGGTAATAAGTGGTAGGTGATAGATGGTAGATGTATATAGTAGGTGGTAGGTGATAGGTGGTTAGATGTTAAGGTAAGATGTGTATGGTTAGATGTGTATGGTATGGATGGTATGGTATGGTATGGTATGGTATGGTATGGTATGGTATGGTATGGTATGGATGGTATGGATGGTTTTGTATAATAATAGGTGGTAGGTGGTAAGTGGTGTGTATATAGAATGATGGTATGAATAATATAAATGGTCTGGTATATAGTATTAATAAACAAATGGATAAACAGATGGGTAGGTAGATATCTAAATATTCAAATATCTAAATATTCAAATATCTAAATATTCAAATATCTAAATATCTATATATTTAGTATAACTATTTATAAGTATTCATACTCGAGATTGGATATCTGATATCTGAAAATTGGAAGAAGTGGAAAGTTGGATGTAGGACTTGGGAGATGGGAGATGAGTGGAGAGAGGGAGGAAGGGAAGGGAAGGGAAAGGAAGGGAAGTGTGAGGAGTGAGGGGAGATGGGAGATGGGAGATGGGAGATAAAGCTTGATATACAATAAGATAGGAAGTGTGGTTTGCAAGGAACTTGGAAAGGGATTGGAAGGGATTGGAAGGGATTGGAAAGGGAAGGGATGGGAATTCGAATGATATGGTATGTATGGGGTGTGGGATGGGATGGGATGGGATGGGATGAGATGGGATGGGATGTAGCAGTATATAGTAGTATATAGCAGTCCACGGGTATAGTAAGTAAGTAGGATATATTAATATATCAAATGGATTGATTGATTGATTAATTGGTTGGTTTATTGGGGTAGTGAGGAGAGGTAGGAGATAGGAGGTAGGTGGGTGGGAGGTGTATGTTGAGTAGGAGGTGGGTGAGAGGTGGGTGGGTAGGAGGTGGGTGAGAGGTGGGTGGTGGATATGTGTTGGGTGTGTGTTGGGTATATATATTCATGGTATATATATATCAGTAGTGTATGATGGTATATACTTAGTGTATGTTATGGTATTTATCTTTCTGTATAATGATTACTTATTTATCCATCTATTTATCTATTTATTTATTTATAATCACAATATAAGATAGATAGATGCTAGATAGATACTGAGAATTTGATATCTTTTGGTGTCTTTTGATACCGAGATGTGTTTGTGTATTTTTCTGCTTTGTTTTGCTTTGCTTTTCTATAATAGACTGGGGCTAGATAGAATGAGATTGTATTGGATTGTATGCCCCTTCTCTTCTCGGGACGTTGATCTATCTCATCACTCTATATCGGAAACTTCAGCATCGAATCGGTAAACTCATACTCATCACCCCTCGCCATTTATAAAAATGAAAATAAAAATACAATTTTCATCTCTCACCACCCTAACCTTTATCCATATCCATATCCATATCCATATCCTCAATCCATCCCTCCCACCCACCACCTACTGACCCCTCTCAAAAACCCTCACACTCCCATCCCCACCCACAAAATACAAAAGTTCTTTTTCCTCTACTCCCTCCTTCCCCTCACTCGGATTCCCACCCGCTGTAATACGCAATACTCCACTTACATCTCTCGCCGCGCCTGTATCGAGCAGTCGCGTGCTGAGAATCAAATCTGCTTCGTGCGCGAGGGTGGTGGTGAGTGCGGAGGTGTTGGTTGCGAGGGGTGTTTGGGGTTGCGAAGAGAGGAGCGGAGTATCGATTGAGAGGGTGAGGATGGTAGAGTGGATGGATGGGAGAGAGCGGAGAGAAAGGAGGAGGGAAGATAACTCTTGAGTGGTGGTTTCAGGGGTGGGGGTACTGGCGATGAGGAAATCGGGGGAGTCGAGGATGAGGATTATTTTTGTGGGGGGGGAGGGGGAGGAGAGGGTGGTGATGGCTTTGGTGAGGAGTTGGGAGAGGGAGGGGAGGAGGGGGGATTTGAGGGGGGTTCCTGCTCCTGGGGTGGGTGGTTGGGTTTGGGGGAGGTGAAGAGAGCTGAGTCCGTCGAGGAAGAGAAAGCGGGATTGTTGGGTTAGTTTGTCGAGGTCGAGATTCTGGGTGGGATGTTAGTGAGGATTTTGAGGATAGATTGGAAGTGGAAGAATGAAAAGTGGTTGGTAGGAGGAGAGTGATTTGAGGTCGGTAGGAGAAGAATAATTTGAGGTCGAGGGTTAGAGAAGCTTTTCTTCATATTTGTTGATTTCTCCTCTCGCTTGAGAAAATTGATGAATCATAGTATAGGTAGGGGTAGGTAAGAAATACAACTTTGTACCCCCCTCCTAAATTGGTCGAATATCTCCAAACTCGTACATCTCCTTCAAATGACCTTCGTTTCTCTCCTCCAATACCCAATGCCCTCAGAAACAGAAAGATCCCCCCCCTTCAAAAAAAACAAAAAAACAGTAGAAAAAAAACATACAATCTTCCTAGCTCCCTCTCTCCAAAACCCCATATCCCTCATGAAACTCAAAAATACCACTTTGACCTCACCCTCTCCTTCTGTATCTACATCTCCACTTCCATTTTTCTCCGCCCCAGATGAAAATATCGAACTTAAATATCTTAATAAAAGCCAATTTGTACCCGCGCCCAATACACCCGTGAGGAGAATCAAAGAGGATTCTGAGGGGAGAGAGAGATAGGGTGTTAAGAGGGGTGGGATGGAACGGGTGGTGGTGGACATGGTTTTTTGGCTTTGGTTTTGCTAAGGTGTGATGTGTGTGTGTGTGTGGTGGTGGTGATGGGATTTGGGGGATTATATTTGAGGCTTTGGAGGTTGGTGGTGTAGTGGTATTTTGTGGATGGTTGGATGGTTGGTTGATTGATTGTGTTTTGGATTCTGGATTTTGGATTTGAGATTGAGATTGGATGAGGGTTTATGTTTTTATGTTTGGTGTGATTTAATCTGATATGATATGATATTCAAAAATACTCGTAAAAAAGATATAAGAATTACAGGCACGTGAGAAGATGCTGAGATTGAGGAAATAAAATTTGGCGGGCACGGCGGGGATGATGATGTACGATATGGATGGATGGTGGGGTTTGGATTGAAGCTTGGTGTAAGCGAAAAGATGTGGTTGAAAATTACGAGTATATTTGGAGGTTTTGATCTTGATATTGAGATTGGCGATGGGTGAATGAATGAGAATTTGAAGTAGAAATTGGGATGGATGTTGATATTTGTTAATATCATTGTATATATATCTAGGTAGGTAGTAAGAGATGAATACTCTGGATATATATATTATTATAGAACACTTGAAGAAATCATGGAAATATAATTATCCTTCATTTCAATCTCTTTTTGATCAAAGTGCTCTGGGAAACTAGGACGTGAGCTCACCGGAAGCAAGGCAAGTTCAAGATTGTATCAAGGACATTACTTTGGACTGGACTTATTTCTAACTTCTACTTCAATCAATTGACTGTTTAACTAACACTCTCTTGAATTCCTATGATACATTGATTGATCAAGCCCTCGGATTTAAATATAAAAGACTGTATGATTTGTTTTCTATATTGCATCTGCTCCGTCTAGCTCTCTATTTCATCTACTTACTATCTACTCCCTCTACTCCCTCTACTTCAACTACTTCAACTATTTTATGTACTTCATCTATTCCCTCTACTCCGTCCTACCTCATCCTCTCTCTCCTCCTGCTTCTCATCAACAACATCATCAAAGAGCTCCAACCCGTGGGGTCCATCTACCTACCCAGCTAACCCTACCCTACCTCCTACCAAGCTATGAATGCCATGTCATCTAGCTCATAGCTCTTAGCTCTTAGCTCCAGCAGAACCTATCTATCCCATACAAAAATCACAGGAACTTCCACGGGCGGATTCAATTCGGAGCATCCAAAGCTTGACTGTACTACCGGTACATAAGAGTGGAGAAATCCCATTGCGTTTTTCGGAGTTTGAGGAATCCTCTCAGAAATCGGTTGGAGCGATTAGAAATCTCCTTGCATCCATACCTATCGGTAAGGAGGGGCTATGATGATGATGAACAAATAGAAGGGAGGTATTGTCGATGAAGTGTATAGGTAGGTAGGTACGAGTATACAACTCACAATACGAGTATCATCTATGGAAATAAATTGATGTGATGTTTATAAATCTACAATTCCAAGTCATACATCTAGACGACCTTGGATTTTTCCGGATAATTTCCCATCCATCCGAGTAGAATGTGTAAAGGAGGTTATATATTTATATTTTATTTTATATCAGAATCAGATTATTTATTGTAAAATAGATACGAGAGTACAGATTCAAATTCAAATCAAGTATCTACTGGTACCATCTGAAGAAAAGCAAGCTCAGCTCAAAAAGACCCCGCATCAATCCAATCCCGACCATATCGCCGATTTGTAGAATACCTTACGTCGGAGTTGCGTACTCGGGTTAAGATTCGCGAGAGAGCTTCTTTTGATTCTACACTTGATTCTGGTCTTTACTATATACATTGCATTACATACATTGTATATATCATCACATCACATCACATTACAATCCATCACGACACGACACGACGTCTTCTAACCATTGTCGAGAGATACCTTACTCACTCACTCACTCACTCACTCACTCACTCACTCACCACAACATCATCCAACAACCTCACACCCTTCTTTACCCCAACTCACCTCTCTATACTCCTCACCACCAATACCAGTACCAGCATCACCACCACCACCACCTCCTCCAAAATGTGGACAAACCCTCGTTCTCCCTCTCCCAAAATGTGGTCACCACGCAATCCCCCTCCTCAATCCTCCCACCGATCCTCCCACTCCCAATCCCATCCCTTCTCTCCCCTCTCCCCTCTCACTCCCTCCGGTCCCTCAGGAACCTTTCCCGCTCCAACCCAAAAATTAAAGAATCAAGGAAAACGCATCGCGCAGATTGTGAAAATTAAACCGGAATGCGTGGAATTGTACAAGGAGTGTCATGCACGGGTTTGGCCCGAGGTATTGAAACAGATTAAAGAGTGTTATATGGAGGATTGTATGTTTATTCCCTCCCTTCTTTCCTTCCCCTTCCTCTTATTTTTCCTTTCTCCCATCCTCGAAACAATCAATCAATCAATCAATCATCAAATAAACCCAACAACTAACCCCCATCCAGATTCCATCCACTACGACCCCCACCACAACCTCCTCTTCGCATCATTCAAATACGTAGGCTATGACTACGCAGGGGACATGGAGAAGATGCGAGAAAACCCCAAGGTGCGCGAGTGGTGGGCCATGACGGATTCGTATCAGGAGAGTTTGGTCGAGGGCAGCACGGGGAGTACGGATGAGAGGGGCTGGTGGAAGGGCGTCGAAGAGGTGTTTTATGTTGCTTGATGTGGGTGGGAAGAAAGGGAGGATAGGTGACTTGTCTGTATCTGTATATTTTGAGGATGAGGGATATGTGATGTGATTGGATGTGTTGTGATTGGATGAGAAGGGATGAGAAGGGATTGAAATCACGATTATGATGGCAATTGAAACAGAAACAGAAACAGAAACAGAAACAGAAACAGAAACAGAAACAGAAACAGAAACAGAAACAAGAAACAGAAGACAAGCGAAAAGAAGTGCAAAGCATGCAGAGAACAGCAGAATAAAAATCCCAAATATAAGACAACATAAGATAATACGATCTAACATGATCTTCATTTCACGCTTGAAAGAAAGACAATGTCACAAGTCAGAGAAGTTCATGAAAACACGATTGATTCAATGATTCGAGTATATAGGTATTTCTGATATTGTACTTCAATTGCATTCTTTTGCTCTCATCTTCTCTTTTCTCCCTCCAAATCCCTCTCCCCTTCCCCTTCCCCTCCCATTCTCCCCACTCAACCGTCTCCAATTTCCCCCCCTTTCAAAACAACGCTCCGCTGGCCCTCCGGGGGCCATTGCCATGGAGGCCGACCATTTAACTACCTACTCATCCATCCATCCATCCATCCATCCATCCATCCACCTATCTAACTCCCCAACTCATTAATTAAATTAAATAATCAAATAAACAAACAAACAAAAAAATCAAAAAATCACCATCTCGAGCGCAGCGAGTTAGGGGGTTTGGGGGCTTGCCCCCATTATTGTTTGGGTTGTATACCTAGTAATGTAGATGGATGAGTGGATGAGTGGATGGGTGGATGGGGGGTGAGTTGATGGGTGGGTGAGATGTGTGATATGCTTGTGTGTGATGTGAGATATACTTGTGTGAGATATGCTTGTGTGAGATATGCTTGTGTGAGATATGAGATATATGTTTATTATTAATATATGGGAGGTTAGGGGAGGGGTGTATGTTGTATAGATCGGTTGATGCGGTGGATATATATATATATATATATATATATGTGAATTTTGGAGCCATTTGAGTTGATTATATGATATGATATGGGAATATCTGATATAAATATATATAACCACAAAGCGAATACCAAATCATCTATTTATACATAAAAACAAAAACAAACACCTCCCCCTCATTTCCCCCAACCCTTCCACAACCCCCCAAAAAGTCCCTCTCCCCCCGGATGCCCCTCTCTCCACTCGAGCCCTCTCCTCGCCGCCCCCCTCACCCACTCCTCCAACCCCTCCCTCCCCAAATCCTGAATCTCTCTACTCCCCAACCGCTCCCCCTCCCCTTCCCCACCCATCACCTCTCCCCTCCAAAACCCCACTAGACTCGGTACACTCCTCACCATATACCTCATCCCCAACCCCTCACTCATCACATCCGGCGCATCATATTCCACCTCCGCAAACAGCACTCCGCCTTCCTGTTCTCCCACTCCCGCTTCGAGGATTTGGTGGAGGAGAGGAGAGATGCTTTTGCAGGTGGAGCAGTAGCTTGTGGTCCATAGCGTCAAGAGGGGTTTGGAGCTGGAAGTGCTGAGACTGATGTATGTAGCTAGGTCGGGGGGATAGCGGACTCTATTTTGAGGTTAGGGGTTGGGTAACTTTATTTCGATTTTATATTTTGGGAATGGGAATGGGAATGGGAATGGGAAGAGAAAGAGAAAGAGAAAGAGAAAGAGAAAGAGGAAACATCACATACGCAGAATATATCCGATTCTGATCTTTCTTCGAAGCGCTGCTGGCGAATGGTCTCCGCGAGTTTGTGCGGGAGAATGTAGATGGAGATGGAGATGGAGATGGAGAGATAGATAGAGATGCAGATATAGCTCTAGAGATTGATGACGAGCGCTTGGAAAGCGAACGTGGTATGTGTTTGAGATTTGATGGTGTCATTGTGATATTGTATCGTTTCGTTTCGTGTTGTAGGTATGTATGTGTTGATATACATACAATTGATTGATGTTTCTAGCAATCGCGTATTTGAAAGTTTAGAAGTTTGACTTTGCGATTCTTGATTCTCGATTCTCAATTCTCGATTCTTAATTCAATACAACACTCGTATATCCAAAATCCAAAATCCAGAAATTCCTCGATTCCTCCTCAAGCTATATATTCCCGAGCTCGAGATTCTATATGCGATTCGATTCAATTCGTATAATTAGATGGTAAACAAAATAATAAATAAATACAATAGATGTATCAACAAAATATTCAATCGTACAGAGTAATAGATAGATAGATAGATAGATAGATAGATAGATAGATAGATAGATAGATAGATATTAATGCTTCATCAATCAATCAATCAAGCTTCAAGTATTTTTACCACTCTACTTCATAGCTACCTAGGAGCCTAGGTACAAACTCGTAGCTATGACACTATGACATAATGTTTTGCTCCCGCGGAGCTAAACCTAATTCAGTTGGGATATATGAAGACATGAATACTTGATATAAATACTCGATATAAATATTATAAACGATTATAGAAGCTAAATAGATAGATACAAATAAATATATTTTATATACTCGTATTCTATTACAATTTTAAGTTATAGAATTTAACTTAAAGAAGAGATGAAATTAGTTATAGAAATAAAGAATATAATATAATATAAGATAATATCTATCTATTTAGTATATTTTAATATTCATCTAGTATATTGAATATCTAATATTTATTACTAATTCTTTCTTATATTATATTATTATATTATCTAGATAAACTTAATCAACTCAACTCAACTCAATTTAAATAGATATAAATCTCATATTTTACATCTCTCATCTCTTCTATCTATTCTACCTCTCCCACCTCTCCCACCTCTTACCTCTCTTACCTCTCTCATCTATTTACCTCTCTCACCTCCCACCTCTCCTATCTATTCATCCCCCCTCTCTACTAAATACTAAATACTAAATACTAAATACCTAATTACTATCAAATTCTAATATATAATAATACTATATCTTCACTACACCACATCCACCATATCGCATCCACCACACCACACCACACCACATCCACCACACCACACCACACCCATCACATCATCCCATCCTATCCACCATCCAAGAAGATCTCCTCAAGTATCTATGCCTAGATAGGTATACAGAAACAACTTTCTATTCTCTATTCTCTTCTCTTCTCTTCCCTCCTCACTCTAACCAATCATCTCTCCTCTCCTCTCCTCTTCTCTCCTCTTCTCTTCTCTTCCCTCCTCACTCTAACCAATCATCTGATTACCTGCATAGTACGCACATACGCAGTACAATACAATACAATATACACAATAAATACAGTATCATCCAGTTCAGTTCAGTTCAATTCAGTTCATCTACGCATAAAATCCCTTTTATTGAAATTTTCATTTCCGCGCTGTTCTTTCCTCTCCCATCCCTCCATAACCATATATATTCTATCATCTAGACATATCCATCCAGAATCCATATCATCTCATCTCATCTCATCCATTACGTCGCTGATAGAAATAGAGTACAATAACAATGCATACTAGGTATCTCTTTTCCATACCCTCCATCACGAACCAGGTCATCCTTTTACCTATTCATCCCCACCCATCCATCCATCAACCCATCCCTCATGTATTAGTAACAAAGTAGAAGTAGTATTGTAATGTAATGTAACTTTCTCCCATTCATCTCCTTCTCCTTTTTTGTGCATTCGCTTCCTAGACCAAAACCCAACCAACCCCCGAAAAAGAAAAAAAGGAAAAATCGCTTCATCCTCATGGCATAAAGAGGCATGCAAAAGGAATGTATTAATTGGTAGTTTAGGTTCCGAAGTGAAAGACCAAGATAAGAAGTGAAGGTGGTAAAATTGAACCGAATGAATTGAATCTTGTTACATAGGATCTTGATATCCTCCAGTACTCAAAGAAAAAGGGTTCCGGTTTTTCACCCTAAGCATAATACAAAGCCTCGACGAGATAGATAACTCCGAAGATCAAAAAGGCAATTGCGCCTCCTAATGTTACTGCAAAAGAGTTAGTTTAATGTATGATAGCATAATGCAAAAAGAAGAAACTTACCAACTCTCAAGCTAACCTTGCCAGCAATAGCTCTCCCACCAATAACAGCTACACCAGTACAGACTGCATGTCCACTCACTGCTCCTCCAGTTACCCACCAATAATCCTGACCAGCCGCCATAGCAATGGTAGCAATTTGACTTCTATCACCCCATTCTCCAAGGAAAGTCATTACAAAAGTTTGAACCCATGCTGGACTAAGTAATAACGAAAGAAGGTTATTCAAGCCTCCTGCTGCACTTTTGAATGTTGATCTCTTAGGAGAAGGGGATCGATCTGAAGAAGTTGAAGGACTTCTTGGTGGAGAAGGAAGACGTGATCCTGATCTAGATTTCCTTGTGCTTGCTCTTTGCCCTCCTCCAAGACCCATTTCCAAAGCATATGGAGAAACCGATGAACGTCTTCTTCCTTGTTGTTTTGCAAGATGTTCTTTTTCTTCGAGTTCCATTTCTACTTCTTTCATTTCTTCAGTTACACCCTCATCTGGACTCATGGCTAAACCTTCTTTCAATAAACGTCCTCCGAAAATCAAGAATAATCCTGCAGCTAGGAAATTGGTGAATCGTTTTGGAATCAAGGTAGGTACTGCATGGCCTAATACTGCGGACAAGATTGTCATAGCAATCAATGCGGAAAAGGCGGCGGAAAATACGAGAAGTCTATCGTGCTTCATCGCCATCAATGCTGCAATTAAAAATGTTTTGTCTCCGATTTCAGAGAATAAAATCATTGTAAGTGAAAGAAGATATGAATGTAAAGGTTGAATAAGACCATCATTGCCCTCTCCTTCTAATTCAAGCTTTGGAATGCCCTTTGAATCGGGTTTCGTAACATCCAAATGATCCTTGTTGGCAGAATTAGGAATTGGATGAGGATCATTGTGTGTCTTGTCTGGAAGATCTGTAGGTTTATCCAATCCAAAGTTATCAGTGCTGCCAGCCTCCTTATCATCAGCGGAACCCTTTTTAATCGTCGAATCTTTCTTCTGCGGATCTTTGATGTCGCCTTGAATTTTTTGTTCGGTATCGTGAGGTATCGGTGGTGCTTCTTTAGGTGATGCAGGTTTCTTTTCAACCTTCTCTCCCGTTTGGCTTTCTTGACCCTTTCGCGTCTTATCTTTCTCACTCACACCTCCCTCAGTACCAGTTGTGCCATGTTTAGGTGCCTCTCTCCCTGGATCGTTCATAACTCCATCGTTGCTTTGGGGGATTTCTTTGCCATGGGCATCAAGCATTGGCTTCTCTTTCGTTGTTTTGGCTGTAGGTGGGACCAATTCTCCATCACTAAGCTTAGAATTGGCAGCTTTGGCATCTTTTGAATCCTTAGCATCTGCCTTTTCACTTGTTGCAGAGTCCTTCTTGGGATCTTTTTTGGTGGTATCTACAAATGGCCCAGCATGTGGTTTTCCATCTTTACCATCGACGGGCGCATCTTTCGTACCAAGTCCGTATGATGGTTTATTATCGACGGTAGTTGTCACGGCTGCTGATGGATCAACCTTGTCCAATTTTCCTGTTTGCGCATCGGTATCCTTCGAAACGGCAGCTATATTATCTTGTGCTGCAGGAGATAGAGCTAGAGCCAATGATGGCAATAAAAGTAGAAGCAAAGGGGATTGCTTTCTCCGGAATCTCATCTTGAATTATATTTTTGATAGAGGTTGGCAGATGTAATGAGAAGGTAGTTGAGGTGTAGAAGAGGTGTAATCAGGGGATAGATAGTAGGTAGTTATTGTTGGATGTGAGGATGCGTAAGGCGTCAATGGGGGAATTGTATGAGGAAGAGAACCAATGACGTGTCTAGTAGGTTTTAAATGTAAGTTCAATAGTTAATGATTCTTGGGAGATTGATCAAGCCGTACCTTGAATTGAAATTTCAACGAGAGGTCTGGTATGAAAAATAAAAAGGTGTATTAATAAGAAGAAGAAGAAGGTTTCAGATAGTAGTAGTAATAGTCGAATTCGTACGATGGGATGTATCAAGATAATCCGGCAACCCATGGATACGATAATATTTGTTCAGAGCACCGAAAGAGGAAACCTGAAGGAAAAGGTATCCGCTTTTTCCTTGTGGCTGATGCTTTTTTAGTCAGCTTGAATGATGATTGGTTCAATTGATTGATATTGGAAGCAGTATTTATTAATAGATATCGTTTTCTAACATTTTGGCGGTTTTGGGAAGTGCAAGACCAAGGGGTACCTGTTGGGTGGCTTCGGAGGATTCTTCTGGACCCATAAAGTCTCAAGGTTCATCTCACACCTGCACTTGGCACGTGACTGGTCACTGGACTTCTCCGTAGATAGGGGAGAATATGAGGCGTCAAAGGGCGTTGAGGCGTTGAGTTGAGGCGTTGAGTTGAGGCGTTGAGTTGAGGCGTTGAGTTGAGGCGTTTGGTAAGGAAGATCTAAGATACCGGTGAACCCCTGAACTATATGCGAATGGGAGAGAATATGTTACATGTCATTATTCATATTACAAGTAACAAATGCTCAGGTCGATCAACAACTGTATACAAATAACCTTGGAAAGCAACACTACAACTACAACATCTAGATCAGTTGAAGCTTCTCAGGAGAAGATACTCAGATATTTAGCCAGTTAACCCCCCCTCCCTCTCCCTCCCCCTGATCCAAGGTCCTAATCAAGAAGTCAATGATTGACATTGAAGAGGTAAGGGTAAGAACTCTATTTGCATTCTACACATATTGGTTCGTCTAGACCATTCTTTGGGAGCACGAATGCAGGTAGAATGCAGGTAGATAGATGTACATAGAATTGGAGAGTGGAATTGACTGGATCAAATAATGGAAAAGCTTCCTATATTCGTCGAAATTGTACTATCCAGGTACCTTACTATCTCTCTCTCTCTCTCTCTCTCTCTCTCTCTCTCTCTCTCTCTCTCTCTCTCTCTCTCTCTCTCTCTCTCTCTCTCTCTCTCTCTCTCTCTCTCTCTCTCTCTCTCTCTCTCTCTCGTATTTGACTTCTTAGAAATTAACAAAGCAATACTCTACAGAACTTGAATTGACATGGTACACACCTAGGTATCTATGATTCCTTTGAAACTTGCTTTGATATGCTTTTTGTTCTCATTCTTTCCATATTGAAGTGGTTTGTCTGAGAACTATTTGTCGAATTCTTATCCCTACCCAATGTACACTTTACACCTTTCCAAGGTTAACATTGCTGCTTTCCAGGTTTGAACCGTCCACGGCAAAAAGGCTAGAAGAATATCTAGCACGTGATTGCGCGACTCTGTAGCCTCAATTTTCAGGTCCAACGTCGTTCCCCCACTTCCTACTGCAACCTTCACCCACAATCTCCACCCAGCAACACAACACAAAACGCGTCAATTCATCCACACAACAATATCAACTCCACACATCTACACTAACAAACACCATCGCAACATTCACGAGAAGATATAAACCCTATTGCGCCAAACTTCTTTGGGTACGGTTAATCCTTTGATCGTCGCATCAGGATATTCGAGATGGCTCGAACATCTGCGCGGTCGGTGTCGCGAGACCTCCCATCTTCACCACCAACCAAACCCGCAAGTCCGATTCGAAGAACCACGCGAACAACTCGTAGCCAAAGTGTAGACTTGGATGCTCATAGACCTCGTCAAGAAAGTATTGAGAGTACGGGTGATAAAAATGAGCAACAGAATTCTAGGGGTAATCGCAGAGCTGCTCGCAAACAAGCACTCGTTCGAAGAGGTTAGCATCCTTTACATTATGTTTGTTGATTGTTGCTTACGAAATATAGAATTGTCGATGGTTGCAGAAGACAGAGAAGTCTCATCCGAGGAGGAAGATGCTGAACAAGCCAAGGTGGACGAGGATCCTGAAGCTGGTGAACAAGCCGACGATGAGGAGGATCCTGAAGTTGGTGAACAGGCCGATGAGGAGGAGGATCCTGAAGCTACCAAGGTGGCAGACCAAGAGGAGGAGGATCTTGACACAACCAAGGTCGCAAGTGGTCAGGATTACGATTCAGAAGATGAAGACCACAGCGAGTTCTCAGACGATACGCGTACAACATCACATACAAAACGGGTCATGCAAATAATCCATTCCAGATCGGCTATTGAGACCCTCCCGGATCTTTACAATACGGCTCAAAGCATTATCAGCAAATCTACCAAGAAAGATATTCGCCCTAAAGAAATGGGTCGTCATCTTAAAGCTTTGGAATCCCTTTCTAATGGACTTGAGGTTTATAAAGAGCCATATGGAAGAGAGGAGTTTATCGAGGTTGATATCGTTTTGGAAAAGGTCTCTGGGGCATTAAATGCTGCAAGTCTCGGCTCAAGTGATCTCGGTGATTGGACTACTCCTTTTGCTGCAATTCTTCAATCAGCGAATCTTGCAACTCTTCTGGGCCAAGTTATTCAACTTCGTGAGGATAATGAAGTTTCGCAACAAGATTTGATGTTATTTCTTCAATCTCTAGAGAAAATGTTTCCTCGCCCATTCGTGTCTAAGTTTGCAGCGCCTACGGATCTCGGATCGGAAAGCAGTAGATTGATCAACGAAACTCACGCTATTATGTTAGAGATACGAACCCAGCTTTTTGAACTTACTGCTCGTCAGTTAGAACCCGGCCTGAATTTCAATGCTACTGAACTCCTAAATTCTTGCTTTGAGGGTGGTTTTAAGAAAAAAGACATCAAAACCAGCGAGAGGGTGGACATTATCCGCAGCATGTTTTTGCCTCCAGACCAAGCAAAGGACTCGGGTAGGTATGTCGACTTTGAGCGTTTGAATAAATCATTCCCAAGATCCAAATTCTTCAATGACCTTGTCGATTATGGCGAAAAGCGCTGGCTTGAGGTAGGTATGATCGTAGACAACAGAGGTGGTATTGATAATGTGATGGTGCCATTTGAAGAAGTTGTTAAAGATATTCCATCCGATGCCGAAGAAGAAATCGTTAAAAGTGGCCAACCCGACTCCGAACCCGAGATTCGTGCAGACTACGAGCCGGAAGTATTAGAACGTGACGATAGTACAATTTCGGAAAGGGACCGTCAAGCATCCGCACCCAAAAAAAGAAAAGAGTAAGAATTTCTTCACCTTTTATACAAGACTTGTCTTTACATTCCAATAGTTCAAAGAAACAAAATCTCGCTAACAATTTCTTAGCTTTCATGACAACCCGAGTGCTATAACGAAGCTTGTCGGTCTCAGAAAGATGGCAGGAAGTCGGAAAAGTGGTGATATAGAAGTCAGCTCTAGCTTTCCAGCTTCGTCACAACCACAACAGCAGAAACAGGACTCTCAAATTACCCAATATTTCAAGAAATACAGCGATTCCCAGAACAAAGAAAATAAAAGTCCTGAACAACCCCAGGCATCTCGAGGTCGTCCATTGATAACGGCTACTACAAAGCGTAGTGGGATGTATAGGAAGCACTCGAATGCCCAAAAAGTGGGTTGGGAGGAGGACAGTCAAGGGTTTCCTATAGATTCTCAGGCGGATGATCCGGAACCATCTCAGCCTAGAAATAACAAGCGCAAATTTCCTCCTCCAAACCTTCAAGTGGAAGATGAAGTACCTCAAGCATCCCAACCAAAAACCAACAAGCGTAAAGCCGGCGACGCAAATATTTTGTCGGATGATAAAGACAATAACTCAGATAACGACTTTGAAACCGACGAAAGAAAAACGATACCCGGGCGTAGAATTGCTGCATCTAAATCTTCAGCCCGGCCCAGCAAACGAGCACGTACCGAAGAAGGTGAAAGTTCCCGAGTGCAAGATTCGCCCAGAAGAAAAATTTCAGGAGAAGCCTCCGCATCACCCGAAGTCCAGTCAGATGATGACAATCATAGCGAGGATCAAGGCTTTCAAGCCGATAAAAATTTACCTAAACCCAAGACTCAACGTAGCAAAGAAGCGCATACCGAAGCTGGTGAAAGCTCTCGAGCACAGATTCCACCTCGTAAAAACAGATCTCCATCACCAATTTTAGCCCCTGAGAATGACGATGACGAACAAAATCAAGAAGACCTAGAACAGGAGTTACAACACAGGCAAGAGCTATCTCGACCACCTCAAGTTCCAGACGATAATGAAGGTAGTGTGCAATTACCTCTGGAAGATCCTCCAAGCACTGTCGCACATTCATTTACCCAAGCCAGCGCTCTAGAAAATGTAAGAACAACAGCAATTAAGAATGGTTTTGGTGTATCACAAACTCGTACCCCATGGTCTGATGAAGATACACAACTTCTTATTGACTACATTGGTGATCTCGGTCCGTGGTGGACAGAGATTGAAAAACGCGGTGAATTCGAACGTGATAACATCACTCAGGTTGGTTTGAAGGATAAGGCGAGAAATATCAAGGTTGATATGTTACTGTAAGTGCATTAACCCTGACCCTAAACTTAACCCTAACCCTTGTTTCCAATGCGATGCGATGTGCATGTCAATTTCAGAAGTACTAACATTGGAATCAATACAGAGCTGGCCAAACACTTCCACGTAATTTCACAGGGGTTAAACTCAATGCAAATTTAATTAAGAGGGTGAAGAGAACTTGGCCTGATTATGATCCCTATACCGATACGGGATATGGAACATTCTGATTATAACTGTCGATCACTTATTCATCATATGATAATCAGACGCCATTGCTTCCAATGGTAATGGAGTTGGTGAGCATTTTGAGACTTGAGTTGAACAAACGCGCTTCAGTGGAAAGATACTTTTATATCTTTCGACTCGGAGTGCGGTCTTATGAGATGGGATAAGTCTCCAGATGTGTGTACGTGTATTTACCAGTGGTTAATGTGTTTATAAGGCGAGTTGAATTCCTGAGGTTGGCTGTAGTTATGGCGTCTTTATGGTGGATGAATGGCGTATTGGATGGGTGTCTAAATATCTATGATATGGATGTTACGTTGTGTTATGGGTATGAATATGATTTTGGCTTTGGTTCGTGGGTGGAATACTATCTATGTTTCTTGAGGAGTTTCAGGATGGGAAATGGAATTTTTTTTAGTTTGAATTAGTTGGGATGAGTTGGGTTGAGAATGGAATGAAATGAGATGGGATGGGTGGGATGAATAGGATGAAATGAAATGAAATGAAATGAAATGAGAGGAGAGGATATTCTCTATTTATACTTTTATAGGGATAATTTTATGTTTCTCGTGAATGATTATATATCTAGTAGATACTTGTTTGTTAAGTGGGATATTATAATATCGTAATATTGAGGATATATTCTATTCTATTTTACTTTACTTCATCTCTTTTATTTCTTTTATTAATTTTCTTTTCTTAAAGTTCTATTGTTTAAAGTAAAATAGAAAGAATAAGAGAAGGAATAAGAGAAGGAATAAGAGAAACTATATAAGAAAACAGATATCTTATACTCGAGTTTTTCTTTATTTTATTTATTTTATTTATTTATTTGATTATATCTAGTAAGATCTAGATATCTTATAATATCTACCTATCTATTAATAGTATAAAAGTAGTATTAAAATAAATAGAATTAAGATAGATACTAGGTAGTTAGTTCGATGAGATAATATTTATTTTAAAAGTTAAGAGTTAAATACTATTTAAATAGATAGATAAATAAATAGATAGATAGATATTAAATATATAAATTATAAGTTTATAATAATAATACTCTACTCTATTCTATGAGAAAGGAAAGAAAAGATAACAGATGAGTTTATTTCTTTTATATTATCATGTTTGTTTAAAATATCTAAGTATCTAGATAGGATTCACCTCATATCTACTCGTAGGTATGCTCATTCTTGTTCAATTCCTATTCCAATTCCCTATTTCTCAATGCCCAGTATCCCAGTATCCCAATCCCTTTTCCTTTCCAAAAACAGACGTGATCATGTATTCAATTCCTATTTCTCTTCCCTTCCCTTCCCAATTTCAAATTTCCATTTCTATTTCCATTTCCAATTCCTCATCTGCGACCCATTGAATTTGCCACGCACGAAATAACCCCATCTCTCCAAATCCCCCCTATTTCAATCTCCCAAACTCCGCATCTATACTAGATCCCAAAGCCCCCTCCATCTTCGCCTCCCCCCATCCAGTTTCAAATCCCACTGTCCCATCACCCCTCACAACCTTTCCTCTATCCCATTCCCTTCCCTCTCCCTTCCCCTTCCACTTCACATCTTCTTCCCTCTTCTCACCTCCCCTCTCCCATTTCTTAACTTCCTCTTCCGAAAACCCCGCATCGCGTAATCGATTCGCGCCCTGCATTTTCCATTTCTGTCGATCGCGTAGAGCTTCTAATGCTTGATCCCAATCTTCTCCTTCCCCTCCTGCCTTGTCAAAGTTATCTTCGAGTTGTACATCACTTTTTGGATCATAATCTGCGTGGAACCGAGAATCCATTGATGTAGAACCGAGGGATACAGCGCCACGACCACGGATTCGAAGAGGTTGTTTTTCGTGGGCGGGACGAGGTCCAATTATTGAATCTAGCGGGTCGGAGTCGGATGATTCTGCGTCTGGAGATGGGTGGCGCTTGGAACGGGATGAGGAATGTTTATGCGATCTCGAGGAAGACTTTCCTTCATCTTCTGAAGGCGGTGAAAAGGAGCGTTTTCGCGAGCGACGGGGTGATCGATCTCGATCTCGATAAGTCGAGTCTTTACTTCGAAGTTCTCGAGGTGAACCTGATCTGTCTCTCTCTCTATATCTTTTCCTCTCGTCCCTTGTGCGCTCTCGATCTTCGGAAGTACTTCTTCTTCGTCTGTGTTCTCTTCGTTGAGATTGATGATCTTCTTCCAAGTCATCGTCTTGATATTTTCTCCGCCTGTCTTTAGATCTTCGTTTCTCTCTATCAACTTCCTCATCTGCGCCTCGATCTTCACCGCGTCTCGATTCCCTCCTTCGATGACTTATCAATTCCGCAGAAATATCGAAATCTTTCCTATTCCTTCTGCGATCGCCATCTTCCTCATCCCTCACTTTCCGAATCTTTGCACTTTCTCCCGTGCGCGACAAATCTTCTCTCTTCCCACTGCCCCGCCCTGCATCTTCTCCTTCCCGTTTTCTCTTCACCGGCCCTCCTAAAATTGCCTTGATATCCCCCAATTGCCTCCTCCTAATATCCGTCGGCGCAACCTTTCTCTGTCTTGCTCCACCCGATAAACTCTCCAATCTAGCTTTTGCCTCCGCAGCTTCTTTGGCTAATAATGCGCTATTATGATTATCCGTATCTCTGATAATATTTCGCAAGAAACGAGTGTTGGGTTTGGGTTTATTGGGAGGTGGTTTGGATGAGGGGGCGTAGGCTGAGAGACCCATGGATGAATATTTGATAGAACTGGATTTTGCGTCGGCGGCAAGAAGGGAGGCGACATAGTCGTCTGTTAGGTAGGTATCGTTTGCCATGTTGTGGTGGATTGTGCGATGATATGGTGTCAGGCTGAAGTTGTAGGATTGATGGTGATAATGTGAGATGGGGATTGTAGGTATTATTGTGATTCTTATAATATTTATCAAGAGTAATGTTATAGATATAAGATACCTAGGCAGCCGAAGCAAAATAATGAGCCAAAGGAAAAGTGAATTGAGATATTTTGAAACGAATAAAATGTGAAGAAGTATGTACAGTTAGGTGATCTTGAAGTTGGAGCCTTGTGGTTGCTATCGTATTTTCGAAGATATGATATATTGACATCTCGATCGGCTAATTAAGAACATTTGTTAGTGATTGATACGAGAAATGAAAGAATATATCCGAGAAGGGGTGTGGATTTATATCGTATTGTCACCGCATGGCAGAATAATTCAAAGTAAACAATGCGATGCGACAGACACCCCTCCGATTAAAAATCTCCAAAAGAAACAAAATCAGCAACTGCAGAGACATTCATCTATAAAGGTAGATTTCTACAACATTCTACAAGACTTTGGCATTCTTCCAAACCTGTCTCGACTCAACGGCCCTCAAAAACAACCAAACAACAACTCTCCTTCTCCTCTCGCCATGGCGCATTCACCCCAAAGCACCCTCACCACTCTCCACAAACTCCAGAAATCCCACGAACTAAGTATCATCAAACTTTCCGAACCAGTTTCCGCGCCTTTAAAATCTGGATCTCGTACATCCAATGCCTCTGCCGCAGATACTCTTGAGAGTCCTTCCCCTGCAAGTTTAGAAGCCGATTTGGCGCATTACAAGGTATATTCTTCTGGCTTTCATTTCATTCCTTCTCTCTTCTTGGGTCATTATATTTGAAAGATCTCGAGCGCAGCGAGCTGTGGGGGTTTGGGGGCTTGCCCCCATAAATCATTAAATTTTAATGACGCGCTCTACTGGTCATCTAGGAGCTTTAGAATTGGTAGACGAGGGATACGGAGGTAGATGTTTGAACTATCATGCATTGATAGACAAATGACGCTCCGCTGGCCCTCCGGGGGCCACTGCCGTGGAGGCAGAATAATTGAAGAAGCGATTACAGCACAGAACAGAGAAGCTATCTATCATGGAGATATAATATGAGCCTCAAGCATATACTAACAATTCCCACCAGGAACTTTTCTCCAAACTTCGCTTTTCATATCTCGAACAAGTCACCAAAGAAAAATTCATTCGTGCTATCGTTGGAGATCCCCCTTTGGTAGTGGAACATCAAGAAAATATCGATTTAGAAGCTTCTCTGCTCATTTCCAAAACCTCTCTCAAAGCCCAAAAAGTCGAAGTCGCAGAACTGGTTGAAGAATTGGAGAAAAGAGGGAGAGAGTTGTGTAAGAAATATGAACATATCCAACTGCAAACGAGACAATTGGAGGAATTACCGAAGAAGATTGAGGGACTAGAGGAAAGTATTAGGGTTTTAAAGGAAGAGAATGGATCGAGTGGTGAAGGGCCGGGAAATCCAAATCTTAAATTGGGATTAGATAAAACGAGGGAATTGGTAGAGGAAAGAGAAAAGGAAAGGAGAGAATTGGATAGACAGTTGGAACAACTGCAAGTACTTGTTCCGAGAAAAACTAAAGAGGCGGAGAGGTTAAATGCGGAGTTGATACCGCTAGAAGGAAAGAGGATGACGAGTGTAGCAGCTGCGAAAGAGGCGAAGAGGAGGAAGGAAGAGGGGGCTGGAGGCGCGGGAGATGATTTGGAGGAGAGAGGGAGGTGGTGGAGGGGTGTGGAGGGAGGATTAAGAGGGATGTTGGGGGTGGGGGAGGAAGCGTAGGGTTGGAGATTATTTGTGTTCAAGGAGTTTCTGGAAGCCTGGATTTTGGGAAAGGGAAAGGGAATTTTGGTTTCGGGAGTTTATGGTTAGCTACTAGGACCAGGACTGGGTTCGCTTGATTTTGAGATATCCTCTTTATATATTGATATCTCGGCGAGGCAGTAGGCTCAAGAATATGTTAAATTTCACATTTTAGAAGTCATATTTATTTGTCCATTTGTTTGTATGTGGGATCTGAATTATCAACGGTTGTGAATGAGCGTATATTCCGATTTTGTATTGTTTGGATTACGCTTGTTTATATATATGGTATATATGTGAAATGAGAACAAGAGGGGGTTCTTATCAAATGACTTTTGGGTTGGGAAGTTCGTGGTATAACAGAGAGAGAAGGATAAGATGCGAAGTACCCTTTATTTTTGGACTTAAAGGGGGAGGGGGTGCATAAGAATAGAAAGCGCAAGAAGAATATGTAAGTGAAGTAAACTTATGGGATTGGAAGATTGGGAACTTGGGGCATTGGGAGAAGGAGAAAGATATGGATGCAGTTTAGTATAGAGCTGAGAATGCAGGATGAGTTGAGGTTTCTAGAGGGTTCGTTACGAGGGATTTCAAATGGTGATCGGGAATGATTTGATATGATATAATATGATTTGATATGACAGTTAGCTATGTGTCTGCACGGTAAGTGATGGAAATGGATGTGAGTTACCTAGTACATGAGTGGGATTTGATCGAGGGATTTCTTATGATTTGGAGGTGCGGATGATAAGCTTGCTATGAGTAGGTAGGTAGTTCCGACAGCTATCGACACTTTGCTGATCGTTTTTCAAACTGGCATCGTGGGTTAGGAAATTGAAGTGTGGTGGGATGATTGAAGAAGAGTATGGGTGTGTGTGTTAAAGAAAACTAATCAATCGTCGGGCTAAAGGATCTGGAAAGATGAATATGGTGTATGTATGTAACTTCTTCCCGTGGATTATTCGTACTCAACTCATCGATTTTCAAACTGCAGATCGTGGATTGAGAGATGGGAATGAATGGAGGAGGAGGAGGAGCAGATGATAGTGTGTGTGTGTGTGTGATTTTAGGGAATAGTTGTTAGTGAGATGTGGATGATGGAGATCAGATAGTGAGATGTTCTGGTGACTTGTTTATATTGGGGTTTTCAGGCTTTGAATGGGAATGATGGATGGATGAATGGGAAGATTCTGGAATGATTGTGTGTATTAAAGGGCTAGTTGTCGATGGGAAGAAGAGGTGAAGATCAGGTAATGTGAAGCTTCGGCCATCGCTCAAAGCTGTAAGCATCGAGGTTCGGAAACTATTGAGGTTGTAGTTTATAATTTTCATTCCGACGGAGAGAGAGGTAGTGGAACAGATGAAGTGATGAGAGTGTTGAAATGAGATGGTTGTTGGTTTGGAGGGGCGAGGATTAGAATGAACGTGGGATTTAGTTGTATGCAATAGGACCATTCGGAAAGTTACTAGCTCTCGAATTATCAAAGCCAGAGATATCAAAGTTGTATTTTAAGCAGTGCAACTGAAGAATTAAGGGAGACATGATTCGAAATAAAATCGTTATTGGTTGCTCAAAAAGTCAGGACTATTCTCATGCAAGAAACCAATCTATCGAGTTGCTAAATATCTCGGTTAGAACCCATTTCATCTAAATTGGAAGACTACAACTTGGAACAAACTTTGATCACTCGACCTCATGTTACATATAAATCAAAAAAGCATCGGAAGAAAGAGTTACTAACATCGATAGAGACATACGCAATGTACGTGTGAAATACCTACAGTATCTGCAATGCATGTGAGCTGAAACCTCCAACGTAAACTGCAAACCACTCTACGTTGGCATATTTCTCAAATAAAGTATCAGACAATAGACGAACATCTTATCAAAGTAAGCAAGCTCGAGGCAAGTCTGACTCCATACCCACTCGCATAGGATAGACGAGTAGTATTACCCCGGAAATTTCGACTCGGTATTGTCCGAAAGGCAATGATTGGAAATCTGGGGTATCACAAATACGATGGTTTCAGAAAACGTGCGGCATAGAGAGGCAGGCGTGTCTTACCTGGGTATGCATTGATGTCAGATTGGGGATAAGAATGGATCCTGCCTGTGAGCGAAAAAGTCAAAAAAACAAGGAGGAAGCTGGTTGTCAGGCTTGTGCATGATGGATGGAGAACAGATGACTTGTGATCAGCTGGGGGTTTGGACGTTGGATTCCCCACTGTGAAGTTATGTTCCACTCTATGCATTGAGGATTTGAATTAGAAGATTTGGAAGAGGGGTTGGCAGAAAATGAGAATAGATAGATAGGTAGATAGGTAGATAGTGAGCACTTGAGTGGTAAAGCGAGATGGGAGTATTGATTGTACATGTACAGACGGTAATGTAGAATGAATCAAGTAAATCGCGCATTTGAAGATAGGCATTACTTGAAGAGAAGTCCTCTTTTGTACTTCCACATGAAGTTCCATTTTTTGAACATATCGATTACTAGGTAGTAGTAGGTAGGTGTGTCCTTCACGAAATGATGAGATGAAAAACAGTTATGCGTAGAGATTGATTAGACCTCGGATAACCCCATTATTGGGTTGGGCAAGATCAAGTACGGACGAGACGAAATAGGTAATTTTGTTAATATCGTAGCCTTCCCAACCCACAACTCACAACTCACAAGACTTTCTTGGCCAACAAAGGCGTAAATATCGGGAAGCGCGCGTTATCTGCCAAATACTTGGGAGTTGGGACAAAGATGCACGGTGTAACCAAGATGATTGAATACCTAGTTGATATCCCCCCCTGCAAGTAGGATGCCAAATGGATGCAAGATGATATAGTGACACTGTGTGAGGTGAGCTATACAAGGGTTTAATGGGAGGCTTGAAGAAGGAATGAGGCTTAAGATCTAAAGAGATCTTCGTATAAGCTCCGTTTGCTTTTTTTAACCTTGTATAGAATAGCTCCTACATGGTTGCATGTACGTGTGGCAACGTCGCTAACTCATCATTATCCACAACCCCATCATCATCTCCAACCACAAACATCAACATCACAACATTACCTTCAAGTTGAGTAGAAAACCCCGTATATTCATCATCTACCTTGGAATTTGGTCATCGTGTACAGTACAACTGGAGTCAAGCCAACATGCGCACAACATCCTCACATCTTCAACCACTCAAAATCCTTTTCCCACTTTCTAAACTCGAGCGGCGCTTATCTTTTACCTCTTTATCAGAATACCTAGAGAGTTGTGTCTTAGAATCCTTAACCTTACTACTCCACCGCCATTGTGTCTCCATCATTTTTTACCATTGATGGTCTCTGTGGCGCTCTATTTACCCCATATGACCTTTCTTTTGACAATTCAGGGTCCTCTTTTCTGCCACAACATGATGTTTTCGACGGTAGTTGGTAGACTAATCATGTAGTGAGTGATCTTGTACTAACCGGAATGAATCTTCAATACTTGAGCTGAAGCTGTGATTTTGTCGTCATTGAATGTTGGATACCTAGACACATGTTTGAGTGAGTAGTAGATAGTAGGAGTAGAGAGTAGATACTGGCAGTAAATAGTAGATAGTATTGTAAATATTGTTAGCAAATAATAGACAGTAAATATTGTTATTGATTAAATAATAGATAGAGTAGATATCAAGTGCTAGATACTAAACATTAAATAGTTGATAGTCTTTAATACAAAAACAAAAATCAAACACTACACCGTCTAATTAAATAAAAATGAAGGGGTTAGAAAAATGATTAAACGATTAAACGAGTAAACGATTTCTTGATCATCCAACCCCTCATCCCTCATCCCTCATCCTTACCATCTCATCCTGACCATCAAGGTAACTAGGTCAAGTATTAAGTATATCTCTTATATTAATTTCTTCTAAGCTCTTTCCTTTTTCCTTATCGCTTGGATCTCATTTGTACAAGTAGATAGTTGCTTGAGAAATTCTCCGATTTCCCAAAAAGATCTTCATTTCCCATACTCGTATTATTATATATGCATGTGAGGGAAGTCGGCTTTCTGACATTCTGACTCCCTCATTGCCCCTCCATACTTTATCTACCTACCTACCTCCCTACCCACCTACACCTTTCTTACATTCTTCTCTATTGTCCTATAAAGCAAAATACCTATAATCATATCAGAGAGGGTGTTTGGTTTCATTGCTCATTCCAAATATCTGTTTACTACAAATTGGTTTGGTCCGAGTACACCGACACATTAGTGAATTCCAACCAGCCTCGTCATAAGGCTGGTGAAACCCGTTTGCCCCCAATTGTTTTCTTCGATCGATTCCTAAGAACCACCACATTCTGGATATGATATAGAAATCCTTCCTTCTCTATCAGTTACGACCATCAAAATGGGCGACGACTCACATGCCGAAATCTCTCCACGGGAAAGACCTTCTGAACCACACTCATTTTCCGCTCGGGATCATGCTGCGGATACTCCCACACATGAAAAGGAAGATGGAGATTTGAACGACTCAGATGTACCTCGACCTTCGAAATGGAGTATGGGAATTTTGAATGTACCAGATACTCATGAAGTTCCTGGTAAGATGTCCAGCCAACCCCTCGGTGCGCATAATATCTAACAAACTATTCTCCAGGTTCGATTCTCCTTCTCACAGGCAAACGAAATGAACCATTAGGTTTACGAAATGCCCCAGCTAGAACTTCAACATCTACACTTCCACCTCAAACTCCATATGATCGAAGTCGTGCAGCTTCAACTCGGTCGGAAAAGAAATTGACCAAAGATGGGTCAACTGTTTTGGATCCGCAACCAGAAGAATCAAGTAATGATCCTCTTAACTGGCCAATGTGGAGAAGAGATGCAGCATTACTTTCCCTCGGATTATATTGTATGTTGGGAGGTGGTATGACACCAATTTTAGCTGCCGGATTTACAAATGTTGCGAATACGTACGATGTTACAACCGCCGATGTTGCACTCACTACTGGATTGTATATGATGGGTCTTGGCGTTGGTTCAGTAATTGCTTCTCCAACAGCAATTTTATACGGAAAACGTCCAGTTTATCTTGGTGGAGCAATTCTTTTCATCCTTTCTTGTATATGGTGCGCTCTTTCGCCATCGTATATTTCCCTGCTCATTGCCAGAATCGTTCAAGGTATTGCACTGAGTCCAGTCGAATGTTTACCATCTGCTACAATTGCAGAGATTTTCTTTCTACACGAACGTGCTTATCGAATCGGAATTTATACCTTGTTGCTGCTCGGTGGAAAGAATTTGGTACCACTTGTTAGTGCTGTCATTATTCAAACACTTAATTGGAGATGGGTATTTTGGATTGTGACTATAATCGGTGGATTTTGTTGGATACTACTTTTCTTCTTTGTTCCAGAAACATTCTGGGATCGAACACCAAGACCTAAAAGATCAAGATCGAGAAGTCACAGCAGAAAAGGTTCTAACATATCACAAATGATTCATACATTTGGAGGTCTCAGGCATTCATCATCCAAAGTACATGTTCCTGCAGCTCATCAACTGGATGGAACTGAAGGTGATCAACAACAAGAAACAGCCCGATCTTCACAAATTCAACAAATGAGAACAGCTGAACCCACTCGAAGTATGCATGTTGGCTTTGTTCCGGATGATATGCATTCAGATTCTACTTCTACGAAAATTGATGAAGACGATAAGGAAGAAGATAAAGATGCTATCACTACACCTACAAGTCCTCGAACCAGACCCAGTCACTTGGACCGTGATGGTAAGATCTGATCTTCTCATAAAATTGAGACATCAAGCTAACAAAGTTCTGTAGTCCGTGTTTCATTTGATCCTAGTACGACTCGATCAGCTACTCGTGATCACGACTCTGTACATCCAGAAGAATCTTCGACAACAGGTGTAGCTACTTTACACGACTTCAATTCACCTTACTATAGTAATATCGAAAAGACCGGAGGAAATCATGTCGATCGTGGTCGTCCAATCGAAAGAAATCTTTCGAATGCAACTCTTCGAGATGCTGAAGAAGGAGTTTCAGTTCGTGAACCATCTCTTGGACCACAATATACGCGAGAACTTCGAGAAGCCCCCAAACAAACTTTTGTACAACAACTCAAAGTTTGGAATGGTCGTTTGGGTAAAGATAGATGGCTTATAGTAGCCTGTCGACCTTTTATTCTCTTTACATATCCGGCTGTCCTATGGTCTTCAATTGTTTATGCTTGTTCAATTGGTTGGCTTATCGTTCTATCCGAATCCGTCGCTGTTATCTATAGGAATAAACATACATATAATTTCTCCGCTTTATCAACTGGATTAATATATCTCTCTCCTTTCATAGGTGGAGTACTAGGTACAGCGGTAGCGGGAAAAGTAAGCGATGTCATTGTCCGGGCTATGTCCAGAAGAAATGGAGGTCTCTACGAACCGGAATATAGACTTATAATGGCAGCTCCAGTCGCATTAACCACAGTCATTGGTCTGATGGGTTTCGGTTGGTCTGCTCAAATACATGATAATTGGATAGTTCCAACTATCTTCTTCGGAATCATATCTTTTGGTTGTTCATTAGGTTCGACAACGGCGATTACGTTTTGTGTGGATTCTTACAGACAGTATGCTGGTGAAGCATTGGTGACATTGAACTTCTCGAAGAACATCTTTCATGGATTGGTTTTTTCATTGTTCTTTACAGAGTGGTTAGAGCGGGATGGAAGTAAGAATGTATTTATTTGGTTGGGGGTTATTCAGTTGATTTTAATGGCTGCAAGTGTACCGATGTATATCTTTGGGAAGAGAGCGAGAATGTGGACAGTTAGAAAGAATTATATTGAAAGGTTTGGGGCGAGATGGGGAAAATAGATTTGAGGAATGATAACCTCAAGTGTTTGGATGTGCATTCAGGTTAGGGATTGGATAAGAAAGAATGAGTGATGGGAAAGATGAGTAGATCACCAGAGCATCTTTTTTATTTCCGGTTGGTTTAGCGATGGTGTTTGGTCTCGGTCTCTTTTACATATATCATGGATGAGGAGTTTATGTTTTTATGAAAGGTTGTACAGAGATTAAGAGGGCTCTGGTACACCGGTATACATACATATTTGTTTGAATGTTTTGTTTTGATACCAATGGTTTCGCGTTGGCAGTTTAAGATGGACGGGATACAATGGGATACAACAGGAGTCAGAAAGCAGGGTAAATTGTGATGAGGAATTGGAATAAGAGGGACTTTGCGATGATACCATGGATTATTATGATGATGTGGGAATGGGAATGGAATGAAATACCTGAATGAGATACCTGTACTGAAGACATGAAGAGATAGGTAGAATAGAATAGAATAGAATCCTTTCTCCTAAGTATCTGTTTTGTTCAATGAATGAGTTTTTTTTTTGGATGGGATGAGTGTGTAAGTGAAAGGCGTTGGCATTAGGTGGAGATGAGAATGAGGATTGAAGTTAAGATTGAAGTTAAGATTGAAGTTAAGATTGAAGTTAAGATTGAAGTTAAGATTGAAGTTAAGATTGAAGTTAAGATTGAAGTTAAGATTGAAGTTAAGATTGAAGTTAAGATTGAAGTTAAGATTGAAGTTAAGATTGAAGTTAAAGCAGAGATTTAACTTAGGAGACGGGATGTATTGGACAAGGAATCTAGATCTAGGAATCTGGGAAGTTAGGAAGCTAGGAATCTAGTGTGTGTATTGTGTGTATTGTGGATGTGGATGGGATGTGGATGGAGATGTGGATGGGATGTGGATATATAAAAATGAATTTTGAGTTTTGAGTTGTGGGTTGTGGATTGTGGATTGTTAATCTGATTATTGTGATGTGATGATGTGATGATGTGCTGGATGTTTTGATTGAGGCTGGAATATGGGGATGGGGTGAGGAAAGGAGGAGGATAAGGAGGGAGAGGAGGGAGAGGAGGGAGAGGAGGGAGAGGAGGGAGAGGAGGGAGAGGAGGGAGAGGAGGGAGAGGAGGGAGAGGAGGGAGAGGAGGGAGAGGAGGGAGAGGAGGGAGAGGAGGGAGAGGAGGGAGAGGAGGGAGAGGAGGGAGAGGAGGGAGAGGAGGGAGAGGAGGGAGAGGAGGGAGAGGAGGGATTGGGAATGGGGAACGGGAGATGAAGTTTGTGGGTGATGAATGATAGATGGTGAATGGTGGATAGGGGGGTGGGTGTGGGGGTAGTGGATGGAAGAGCAAATGGGGCATTCTGAATAGAGAACAGTGAATGAGAAAGTGAACAGGGTAGACAAAAAAGGAGAGGATGGGAGGATGAGAGGACGACGATGGCGAGCTTTGTTTGATATGATATGATTTGATGGGAGGTCAATGTATAATTGATTCGGAGAAAAGACGTGAGATTTAGGTGAGCTTGTGTCTCTAGGTAGGTATCTATAAATATAATGATTTTGAATGCGTGGTTACTTTGAATAGTAGGTAGAGCTGGAATGGATAATCAACTTAGAGTAAGAGACAGCTGGGGAGAAATCTTACGTTGTCTCTTGATGTTTTGTCTTATATCCTAGCTTAGGTATTCTTTGATACACCTAAAAATATAGATATAGGGTTTTCATATTTTTTTACCTATCAGTTGTCTATTCTCATCATCAAGTCGGCGTATATTGTTGAGTTTAACAATATGTTTTGTTAATGATGGTAAGAATTCACCTCATCCCATCTCATCTTTTCACCATCGAAATTCGAGAAAGCAAGTATACTCAGTTGGTAGCTATAGGTATTCCATAGATGATACCTACCTCTAATAATGAAACTCAGAACCAACATGGGTCCGCCCTAGTACCTGAATCGTGGAAGTATTTCGTGAGTGTGCAAATGAACATGTAGTTGGGAGGTCGAGGGGGTTTATATATCTGGGTATGAATTAGGAGGAGTAAGAAAAGGCAGGTAGCTGGAGGGACTAGATAGAAGATGGAGATAGGTATAGAGTGCATGGAGTGAATAAATGAACGAGAAGATGAGTGAATGTTCGAACGAGAGAATTCTCTCCAATATCAATTCCACAGGAGTCCATTATGTTCTGTTTAATTACACTAGATCTACCCAGGGTTGGAAGGTTATTAATGGCTGGAAAGGCAAAGGCGTCCCTTTCCCAGAAGCTGCATCACTTCTGAAAATGAAGAAATTCAAGGATAATGGAAAGATACGCACGCGTATGGCTGGTTTTGGGAAGTGGGAGGGAGAATGATAAGATTGAACGGGAGAGGTGGATTTGGGTTATTTGGTTGTTGTTATTGTTATTGTTGTTTTGGGGCTACCTGATATTCGTTAAGGTTACGTTTGACGACAACAAAATAGATGTCTTGTCTCAAGCTTCCTACGATGGAGGGATGATGGATACATATATGTTATTAGCACATTATAATCATATTCCTATCTTGATTATCGAAATCTTCATACTTTGGAGCTAGGATTTAGAGACGTCTTGTCTTGTCTTGTCTTCTGAACAAAAACCATGAGCAATGGCTCGCAAAGGGTTGTCTAACATGCTTGGAGAGGTGATTGTATAGAGAAGGAGAACCCTATTTATATCTTGGTAGTTATGTATGGGATGGAGAGTATGGGAAGGGGGGTACGCGGATGAGAGAGTTTGTGGAGTTAGGTGTGGTAGTGAAAAAGAAATATAGGGATAGTGACGTGGAAGATGAGTGAATCTCCAAATTCGAGAAGTTGCGAGAGAATTGGAAGTTTCAAGCAAAAGAGAGAGGAGATGATGAGATTAATATTCACCCTCGCTTGAATTTTCAGATCATGATCATGATTGTATGGTATGTCCATCACTATTAAATCTTTACATAAGAAAGAAGAAAACATTCTCGATATTTGAATCAATAAGTGAATTGAATCTAAAGAATAAATCTGTACATGCATTATAGTTGGAGAAAGGAGGTCAAGGGAAACTAAGGGGGATTTGTGTACTCTATTTTTCTTCTTCTATTGATTGTGCCCTACTGAGTGAGTCTTTGGTTCGGAATATCTGGTCCGAGAATTATGAATGGAAGTCATTTATTGCTGAGCACTTCTCTCCTTTCCTCATGCTTATGAAATTAAAATTACAGAATGAATGTAGATAGGACTTTTACTACACTTGGAAACGTATGTCAACCACCTATGATTGGGAATTCGGAATATGCGTGAGGGAATAAACAACGATATATCTCGACTTTGAGCATTGCGAAATGTATTGAGAAGTGTAAAGTGGTCTTCTTATTTGAAAGATGAAGATTGGGCTGAGAGGAGGCGAGGTACGAGAAGATAGATATACTAAGAAAGACCAAGAGATAGGGATAGAGGTAGAAGAAGATGAATATGCGAAACAAGAGGAAACGATGAATGATATAAAGGTAAAGCTGCAGCCAGATTTTCACTATAGTTCAACCTTGAAATGACCAGTCACACAACAATTAAATGTTTTTGAAGAACAGACTTAGTGCTCAGAAATCCACATTTCCAAGGAAAACTTCAGCTGCCTATCCCATGAAGCTCGGAGTTGTACAATGATAAGAAATAAGGATGATACATATTTGACTTCTACAACTGATCTGAGGAAGTCGGAGAAGAGGCTCGTAACTTGTTATCATGGAAAGAGACAGCAAAAATCGACTTCTCGCTTGCATTCCAAATTCCAGATTCGAAATACTGACAACAAAAACCAGATGCACACTTTCATTGTTCGAATTCAACAAGAGGTTTAGACTCTGTATGTCATTTCAAGATTTGTTCAAAGAGCAAGTTTGCGGTGTCAATGAGAACATAAAAGTTTCATGCCTTGACTGCAATCTTTCTTGTGTGTCTTGGGAACGTGAAAGATGGGAAGAGGGAGGATGTTTATATATGTGGGAAGGGGTGGAAAAGTCGAGAAACGGTGTGGAGTTAAGAGTGAGAGTCAAGGAGTGGGTAGGGGAGTGAATGGTAAGAGAATGAGATAGCGAAAGAGATGAAAAGGTGCGAAGAAGAACTGGAAGGATGGGTGAATGTCTACATTTGGGTATAGAGAGAAAATGTAAAGAAGAAGAAAAGGAAGGAGTGAGAGGAAGTTAGGTTATTCACTCGGTGGATAAATCGTTTTGAGAAACTCAATATTTAAGAACTGCAATTGATGGATAATAGATCCTTCAGCTATTTCCGAAGCCATCCGATACTCGACAGCAGAGGAGGAATTGAGGTTTGTCGAAGGTTTGGATTTTCTCAGGGATGAATCTTGATTCTGAGAAAAACAGGCCGATGAGATTAGAGAATGGGATCGGGGTAAATGTTCGTTGCTCGCATTACGCTCAAATCTCGTCTCAAACTATGTGTCCAGAAGATCGACAATGAGAATGTTGTTGTCGTTTTTCTGTAATACTTGAAATGATAACCACCAGCGATACAGCTTCACACGCAAATATTCAAACTTCAACGTATAGAAAACTTGCGCCTAGAAGTCTTAACAAGTGGGCATTCGTTAGATCTGACTGCTAATTAGGGATTGAGATTTGATACCACAACGCCACTTAATGTTTCGTAGTAGTTATGTTTCTAGCTTTGTGGGGGAAAAAAGACAGAGATGAGGAGCTTCTTATATAAGTAGGTAATAGGTAAAAAAAAAACAAGTAGAGATATAAGATACGAGGGAGATAGGAGTTGCGCAATGGAGAGATTGAAGAATCGGTGAATGTTCAACTGGGAGAGACATCAATTGAATTTCTCATTCGCCATCGTATTTAAATTTCATAGCAAGAGGCGCCATAAATTAAAGCAATCTCTAGAGATTGGAGTTTTACTATATAAGAGAAGCTTCAAGTGAGATATCAACCCATATCAGAAATACCAGGGAAGCACCCATTAAGGCTTGCGGGGCAGAAACTGCCTGTCAGCTTCCGCAGATATGGATTTAATTCAGAGATAGGAAGAAAAATGAAGGCTTTGGGATGAATTTCGTGAGGAAATGATGATGAGGTATGATTGTTGTCTTCTGCTCTTATTACTGTCACTAGATACCTTGTGATCTCATGTATGAGATAGACTGTTAAGCAATATTGTGTAATAAAATTATCAGATACATACGAGTTAGAAGAGTTCAGAAAGGTTGGACTTACCAATAACATTAGATTGATTGACACATCTCCACAACCTTGGAATCCATGACAAAGCGAAATCGCTTGTCCTCATTGTATCTGCGGTAATCAGTTTCGGAAACCTTTCTAGTGCATTGCTCACTCGGAATACAACTTTGATTATGCGCTGGCTTATCGAATGCGGTTTCCAGAAAACTTCTGTAGCATGGATCTTTTAAAGACCAATACTGGAGATCGTATCGGCGTTGAAAAGGGGAAAAGAGAGTATAAGCGGGGTTATCGATTGGGAGTGAATGAATACCAACGTGATTAGGTACATGATTAAGAACTTAGAAGTGACCATGAGCTTCTCCAGTTGCTTCTAGTCTCCTCAATCTTGATATTGCTAGTGAATTCAGTCCCACTCTTCAGTAAATATATTCTCACACTCAGCATACACTAGTTGTCAAAGGTATGAGTACCAGGGAAACCCTGCTGCGTGAAATGCGCCATTCACTGAACGATGATTTCGGTGCTAGGATTTTACAGTGACAAAGTGAATTAGATTCTGAAGGAACGTGAATTGGTGTAATATTGGGTTTGGGATGTAATGATGTAATGACTGGCTATTTAATAAGTCTGAGTTCCGGAGTCTTGTCTTGTACTCTTCAAATATTGTATCTTAGTTCTAATTTGAAGAATGAACCGAGGGGAGAGCGTTTCTCTTGCATTAGAATTCAGGGAAGCGATTTCGCTAGAAATTTGTGTAAATATTCTAGATGTGTTAGGTTAGAGATTTGAGAGTAACGATAACTATCAAACATATTTTCATGATTAATTATAATATTATTGCTGTCAGGGATGAAACTGATGACTTTCGTCCCAACAGTGCAACGATCCCGTCAAAAAATTAACGATATCCGCCAAACAACGGAGATATTGTTCCTGATTTTCGATTGCAAATAATATCAATCTCAAGTCTTTGCGGAGATGGCCACTTTCTTTCCCTTGCTGAAGGCAATCGTTCCTTCGAGGACATGCCCTGAATGAATGAATAACCACTGTGCTGTTATTTTATAGACACTTGTTTGTAAACTATAGCGGGTGTAATCCACCGCTCGGCGGAAATAGAATACACAGCATTCGTCAAGTCACATGCAAAATATACAGGAGATTGGTAGTGAATCACACACACTCCAAACCATTCCACCACCCAACTCTGCCTTTCCGCCTTGACAATCTACTCAAGATTCTCCTGGTGACATTGATCTAGAACCATCACTTTCGACTATCGAACATCCCGCCGTCCCTCTCATTTCCACAATTCGAATCATGTGTTCCAGTAAAAATGAGATATCACCCACTTCGTAGCCGGGATGACCTCAGAACTTTCTGCTAATGGTCTATCACAATATCTTGACAAGAAATACAGATACCTGAGCTTACGTCTTTAATATAGTCTCTAGCAAGCTCCCAGTTGGGATACAGGTGAAGAACATACATAGCACTGGCCTATTGGATGCTACGACAAAACTTATTTGTGAAAGCCAGTGAGTGAGGAAGCACCAGCCGGCATGTTCAGATTTCAGCTTTGTGGTTTTTCGCATCTGGGATTGGTTCCGGGAAGTGATTATCACTGCTCTTACAGGAAAAGGAATCACAAAGTAGGTACTGCGAGGAAGATGCACCTTTTTGAATAGTCCATTGATTTTCCTCTGCAATATTTCATCGGCTAAACATCATATGCATCTATGCCTCCCTAACATCAAATTCCCACGTGCGCCTTTCTTATTATTCGCAGAGCTAAAATCCGTAACCTAATTGCATTCGCTGAAACTTGCGTATCATAGATATCATCATTGTAAAGAGTCCTTGAGTAGAGTGGGTATATTTTCCGCAAACGCTGAAATGCAATAACTTATTCATCCTTGACGATTAATCCGTCTGGAATACTGGATCTTTGGGCGAACTCACTATTGAGGTTAGTGACGTTAATGAATCAGAAAGAGACACGGAGAGACTCACGTCCAACTTCCATCATATACTTTTCGTACACCCGACTCTCCATATGCTTCTGCCAATGCAGCATCAATAATGGTAGCTGTAACACCTGTACCACAGCTGCTGACGATAGGCTTCGTCGGATCAATACCCTTGCTCTCAAATATCTTCCTCAATTGGTCCGCGGGTAACAGCGTCTTGGTAGCTGGATCCAATAGTTCTCCCATGGGCAAGCTGATACTACCCTTCATATGACCACTGGTCAAACCTTCTCTAGGCTCGGGATCCTTTCCGGTCCACCTTCCATAACTTCTCGCATCCAATATTTGTACACCTTCCGCTCCTTCTTTACCAGTATCTTTAATAATTTCACTAACCTCCTCGAAATCCGCAACTTTACTTTCATCCAGTTGTGGAATCGGATATGCGCAAGTATCAACATCCCAGAATTCCCCACTTTCAGTTGGATACCCCTCTTCCACCCACAATTTGAAATTATTCAAAACATGTACACTTGGATGTCCGAAAACCTTTAATGTCCATCCTACTCTCGGCGCGCTGAATAAACCTTGCTCATGAGAATCATACACAACAACTGTATCATCTCTGCGGATTCCCAACGCGCTCATAGCAGATGCGAATGTTTTCGCATCGGGAAGCATGTGAGGATACGGAGAACGTTTGTCGCATACTTTATCGAGATCAAAGAAACGACTGGAGGGGATTCGCTTTTCGCGGAAGGTTTGGAGACCATTGAGAGGAGAGGTAGGAAGGAACCATGTTGAGCAAAGGGCGACGGTGCGGGGAGAGGTGGAGATCTTGGAGGGGGGATTCTTTTTAAGAGCTTCGGATAATTCGGAGGGAGTGACAAGATATGATGAGAATGATCGATGGGAAGTCATGGTGATGTATCTAGAAAATGTAGAAGTGAGAGGTTGTCGTGAGAAAGAGCTCAAAGTTGGAGCTCGTCGATAGAGCATAGATGCTGCCATTATGGCAGATATGATGTTATCGCAGATTAATAAGAATTTACCATTGACTTGAGCAAGCTTTCAAAAGTTCCTGTTCAAAGCTGGAGTTTGGAGATGCTTGAAGTAGGTATTCGAAGCTTTTAGATCTGAACAATGAGCTTTCAAATTATTATCAACAAAGATTGGAATTTATTGGAATATATGTGTGTTGGAATCTTTCCTTGGTTTGTAGTTGTTTGGTTGTTGGAGATTTTTGTGGTGTAACCTTATCAACCGCCCAGAAGCTTATCAGAGCTTCCAAACCCTTAGCACGTGATATGACCGCTTGCCGTTGCTCCCCCGCATTATTTGTTGATTTGAATCAAGCTATCGCATCCACGGCCTTCAGTGTTCACAACGTTTGAAGTTGCTTTTCTACCAATACTCGAGCTCCGAAAATAGTCGCAGAACCGGCGCCAAAGACTAAGAAAATGAAAGTAAAGATCAGAACATGGAATGCGGTTGCGACTTGGAGGTGGGATCTTGACGAAGACGACGTCTGTGGTATTTGCCAGGTACATTTCGATGGGACATGTCCTACTTGCAAATACCCCGGAGACGATTGCAGTTTACGTATGCCACTTCAATTCCTTCCAGGTTATGCTTGAATGGCGCAATTAATCAGTCAAAATAGTATCAGGGAAGTGCGGGCACAATTTCCATATGGTCAGTTACGGATTCCATTGATTGACGGAACATGTGTTGACAAAGACTCAGCACTGTATCGTAGAATGGATCAAACAAGATTCATCCAAGGGGCAGTGTCCTATGTGCAGACAGAGTAAGATTCTTTTAGGATTGACGGGATTATCGCAGAATGTTGATTGAATATGCAGAATTCGAATGGACCGACAATGCAACTGCGCCGGAGCCAGTACAGCCTTGATAATCAAACAGCTGCTTACAGAAGAGCACGAGCACACGGCGTCCAACATACTACCATCGAGTTCAAGGAGTTATCTTATTTTACATGGCGTTGTTAATGGGGACAAGGCAGCAAGTCGGGCAGGCGTTGGACGATTATTGATACCCTCGGCTTATGTACAAGAATGTATGGTTATTTTGTCGCAACGTGTGGAGGGCTACATCGAAACTGGATGAATATTTGGCACATAGAATACAATCGATCATAGCAATCTTCGTTTTCGTCATAGTCCCACGAATCAGTTGCTCGACTTTCCAGTATCACTCAACACAATTTTGCAGCACTTTCCTCTTTTTACTCGAATAACTACTCCAACTTACCATCTAATTGTCCAGTCAACGCGAGTCTACATTCAAAGCTCAATCGTGCTTGGAAAAAAACCACCTGAAGTCTGAATCCAGTTTCCTCTACGATTTTTGGATTTCGAAAACTTCTTGAGTTGAGCGGACCCTCAAAGATTCCTGATAGCTTATATTAGTGACATTCTACCTTATTTCCGTTCCAACGGACACGCTCTTTCTTCAGCCGATATCACTCTCTCAGTCACTCACACTTTCTCAAATGGCAATAGGTGATGATATTTTTGCCTTGGGCCGGAGAAGTACCAAAACCAAATTGTTTCAGCAGCAGTAATGTCAATCATTTACTGTACATATTATGCAAAACGCCAGTTTCTGTCACATACGACCATAGACTGAGGAGAATTGGGCATCCCGTCCGCTCTGCCATACACAAGCCTCAGATCGGCAGATTAGTAGTTGGGTGGGTGACCACCAGCGAATCCCTGCTGTTGTATGTTTTTTTCCCTTTTTTTTGCCTTTTTTTATCTTAGAAAATCATACAATCAAGAGACGGTGCTTTGAGGTTTCTAAATCGGGGGAAAAAGTTTATGTTGTGCTCCATTGCATGCCTTTTTGTGGGAGTTCACATTCGGTTGCATCTCAACAGCTTTGATATTGGGTAAAAGCAAAAGTGTTGAGCTCATTGTCTCCTGCTGTCATATGGAATGCCGGTTTTGCGTAAGCTGTGTTCATGATACCTCTGGCTCTATTATGCTCTATTATGCCCTGTTCATTTCCTCTTTCTTGGTTTTCGAATTTTCTTCCTTATTGTTTTGACTGTCGCAACTTGTAGCCCCTACAATGAAGCAAGCCATGGGGCCTCCAGCAATAACTCGTTTGGTTTTAAGCCGCAAGACTACTTCTTACATTCCTTTGGCCTTGATTTCCATTTACCCCTCGTTTAAGGGTATGCAGTTCAGACCCAGAATCCAAATGTTTGCAAAGAATCACACGTAATGCCATCCCGTTGTATCTGCCTTTCACACCATGATTTTGGACTTCGGGTATACTGAATTCTGTGGCTAGACATCAACACCTTTTCTGCTATTAACTATCGATCACTGGGAGGCGGTTTGATCAGTAATTGCCTTATGCTCGCCACAATATGCAGAGTATCGAATATTCTTACACAATGACGTCGAGAACAATAGCCAATTGTCACCTTCAATTGAAGTAAAATTGGTCTTGATGTTTGACCTGTGCCGGGGAGTGTGGGGTAGCTCCTGCAGCAATGTCTTGGTGATCTCGTTCCGTAAGAGATATGCATGTAAGTTCTAGTGATATATAATATGATAATCTCCTTCACCGATTCTGATTTATCCTATGCGCTCCTATTTAACCAATGATATGTGGGGACCTAATGCACAGCTACATGCAGTATGATTTTATAATCAAGCGTTTTCCTTCAACACCATGAATTTATCCTCAATCACAAAATTTCATTCCGTGGAATTCTTCAGATACTGGAAACTCTGAATTTCGTCCATGATTTACCATGCACTATTTATCCTTCCAATTTGTTTCTTCCCTGATATGTCTAGCTCCTTGGGATGTGCTATCCGCTCCAACATATCAATATCATCGTGAACCTCAAGCTAATGAGGCTTTTGCTTCAAGAGACTACTTTTATGTTGGTGGTGAATATGTTACTACCTCAACCAATACTACGATATTTGTGAACCAGATGTATGTGGAACGTCTCGTTCCAAGTAGAATTGAACAACCTTATCCTGTTGTGTTTATACATGGTCAAAGCATGACTGGTACCGTAAGTGCCCTTCGTTCAGCATCATAGATCACATGTGCACGCACTAAAAAGCGAACTGAAATAGAACTGGCTCAACAAACCCGATGGAGCACCAGGATGGGCAACCTATTTCTTATCCCATGGCTATGAGATATACATTGTAGACCAACCTGCGAGAGGTAGAAGCGCTTGGAATCCAAACGGTAATACAACATTGGTGACTTATACTGCGGAGAGAACAATGCAGAGGTTCACGGCGACGGGGAGATATAACTTGTGGCCTCAAGCAGCGTTGCATACTCAGTGGCCTGGTGTATGTTGCTTCTTCTTGTACCACCCTTCTTAACCTATCTAACACCGGATCTTTGAGCGAGCGAAAAATCGCTAATCAAACTCTTTGAGGAAAATAGAATGGCTCAATAGGAGATCCCATCTTCGACGCTTTCTATACATCTACCGTCCAATTTCAATCCGACACAGTAGTTCAAGAAATCAACACGCAAAAGGCAGGAGCGGCACTCCTCAATCGCATAGGCCCTGCAGTTCTGCTGAGTCACTCGCAAGGTGGTCTTATGCCTTGGGTCATCGCAGACAAAGTTCCCGAATTGGTGAAAGCTATCGTAGCGATCGAGCCGACTGGTCCTCCATTTCAAGATGTACTTTTCCCTCCGACGACGCCAGAAGGGTTTACCAGAAACTATGGAATTACAGATATTCCATTGCAGTATGAACCGGAATTCCAGATTGGAGAAGTATTAGAGAAAATTCTAGTCACAAACCAAAAGGCTGGAGATAACGAGTTAAAAGAATGTTGGTTACAAAGAGAGCCAGCAAGACAGCTCAAAAATCTGAAGGGGATTAAAGTCCTGGTGGAATCAGCAGAGGCGAGCTTTCATAGGGTTTACGACGGATGTACGGTGGAATACCTAAAGCAAGCGGGCGTGGAAGTGCAATGGATGAAACTAGGTGATGAGAAGGATCCCCAAGTGGCTGAAATACATGGGAATGGCCATATGCAGTTTATGGAGAAAAATAGCGATATCATCGCTGGAGTGTTAGATGAATGGATAAGAGAAGTTGTTGGAGAGAATTAAGGGGTATCGGGAAGTACCAAATCTATATTCTTCTGGAACAACTCATTTTTTCCTTGGCTTTGGGAGCTTCGAGGTCAGTATTTACAATTCATGTCTTCTCATATCGGCACTTTGCCAAAGAGAATAAATTTCCTCGTTGCGAGATTCTAGATGAATTGGGTTCCATCTTACCCCGCCCCCACATTACTAGCCAGATAACACGCGTATCAAAATCATGGTGAGATGAGCTACGAGGGCCGAGGCTGCGCTGCTTAACAAAACTTGGCACCAGCTTATGAACCTATCGCAACTTTGGTCTTGGCCGATCTCGTCCAAGTTTTATTTTTGCACAATTGTGTTGAGGCTTTCGAAATTGGGGATGATTGATATGGATGTGAAAGTTCTTATCATCGAATCGGAGAGAAGCGAGGGACTCCTGATTTCAAAGAAATATGGATTGTATTGGTGTTTTTTTTTCAGTCGGTTCGAAGCAGGCAAGATCTCGTCTTTACCTACTATGATACTCGTAGATACCTATCGAGTTTGCTCGAGAGCCGGATTTTAGTCCAGCTGGCTGCTGGTTGCAGTACAGAAACGGGGTGGACATATCGTAGAATCATATTTAATGATCTCCTTGGCACATTGGTTATCATACCCCCCACATTTTGGCTCTTTTTAAGGTTGATTTGACGTCCTTGGGAAAGTTAATTAAGGTATTATTTCTTGGAATTTAGATTATTGATTTCAAAGATGATGTATTTGTGGAAAGTCACTGAGTAAAAGTTCGATGAGTGTATTCAATTCATTGGGATTGGATGGTGTTGTCTGTTCGGGTGATAGATTACGCCATAGTGAGTTCAAATCCGACGAGGTAAATTAATACCTTGACAGCCCTCTTCACGAAAACATAACATTCAAGTCGCTGACCATTCCTTTTAAATTATGGTGCACGTGTATAGTACTCGACATCGCATTGATGTTTTGAACAAAAATCGATCTTATGTATGACGCAAATGATGAGTGGAAACGGTAGAACTATGGCAACTCTACTCCCTTCCTCCGGTGTAGCGGGAAGAATTCTCCGAATTGGTGAATCTCTTACTTTACAAACTCCTTTAGTGAAGTTTCTCCATCATTTTGACTTTTGCTGCTGTCTGAGTATGATTCTCTTGTCCTGATGGAAGACTCCCTGTGAAGTCGAATAATCTGTAAATTGATCATCTCATCTCATCTCATCTCGATTAGATGCTTCATGTGAGTTGACGAGATATTTAACCATTGAAGTACTTGCGCTCTCCCCTTTGCTCCGGTAGAATATGAAGAGCTCCTCTGATCGATAAATTATATTTCGAATCCTTTTAGCAGTCAAGCCTCTTCTTTTAAAGTTTATGCCTTCTGCACGTCATTCGAGATTACGGAGTATTTTTGATCATATCCCGTACCTGCATGCTCTATAATTAGATGGATTTGCCACGTTTGTGTTACTAGAAGCAGGTTTCGAATGGTCTATTTCCGATTCAGCAAGAGAATTAGTCTAGAACGAGAAAGGATTGTTGGCTTTTTAAAGCTTAGTGTGCTTTCCAAGTAGTCCAGTGCTGTACTTGACAACTACGACCTACGTGAGGAAGTAGTTTTGAGGGCTGTTTATTCTACATCGGTAGAAATGGCCATTAAGCGGGTTGCTCTTGAAATCTAGGTCACCGGGTATTGTTGGATAGATATTGTGTAGAGAGCATTGAGATCAACCAGATGATTGATATTTTTCCTTAGAGTCAACTGACTCTCTGACTTTTGCCCAAGATCATCAATGCAACTCAATGCGATAGTTAATCATTGATTTTGTGTCAACACTATTTGATTATCGACAACTAGCTCTTCGTGTTCTGTGCTCTAGAATGAGGGATTTGTATTCAGACTGTTGTTCTTGGACTCTTGGCTAATGAAAAGTAAGGCTTATCACAAAGTTTGGCGGAAGATTTCATGGAAGATCAGCAATCAGTTATTATATGGAGATTCATTCTACCACTGATCAGTAAAGTGTCTAGTATACCTAGTCAATACAAAATTTAAGTCTAGAAAGGTAGAGCTAGCTCTTTATACTACCAATTAGGAAACTGGTGCTCTGCAATACACCATTAATATCTGTGAATCTCCTTTCTATATTAGGAGAAAGACTTACAGTTTCATCAGCGCTCAAGCATAGCATTAGTGCTCATACTAAATCACTATCATTCAAATCTAGAATCTTCTGGAGCTTTCCTTGTATATCACTTAAATAAAATTCACAACTACTTTGTTCCAGCCCGATAAGAGGGGTTTGAGCTCGCCAATCATGAAGCCTTCTCGGGCTCTCCGAAACTTCTGTTGCTTGTCTGAAGTATACGCTCTTGGTAACTTCATAAATTGGTATCTTCAGTGAGGGGGTAATACGTTACGTGCACCAAAACCTGTAGATTGATACTACTGCATGGACTTCAAATGATACCATCACCATCGACGCTTTTACTAGTGTTTGTTGTATGATTGAAAGATTGTATGGCCAAGTTCCAACCAAACAGTACTCACTGACTCCCACTGGTATAGTTTCGGAGTGCCCATCAATTTCACATAAATGTATCTTGATTAAGAGGAACGCCACTCAGGACTAGCAGTCTCTTGACTGTCGAATCATGCAGGTTACTGATTTATTTGTTGCATATCATAAAAATATACTCCGAGATAATTTGATACCATGCAAACTCAATACCCAGGTCGCCAATTGCATTGAGCAATGTAGAACCTTTTATACGATATGTTGCATACCTCAATAATACACTGTTCATCAAGAGAGTCTTTCTACTTTAGCTTCTCTACGAGGATGATTTAAATATGTTCCGAGCACTTTGATCATCTGCTGTTGTATACATTCAATATTTGTTTCTGAGCTGGCTCACTTAATGTGGTCAATAAGGAGAACATACTGAATGTGTAGAAAATTGTATACAGCTTCTTTGTACCCTTAGAAGTTTACATCTTGGTATTGTGTTCACCTTGATCTCACCCAGTTGTATTATGCAGGTTCAGCTTCCAAAAGGGCATCTCATGAACATACTTTCAGCAATTTATTCTTAAGTTCTTCTTGTTGGATTTAACCTTTTGCCGAAGGACTTTAAACATTATCTTCCTTCCGCTCTCATATTAGTATAGGCTTTTCGACATTTGAATGACTGTTGCATATCTTAAAAACATGCTTTCGGTCAACAAGATTTTCGAAGATTTAGTAAGCGTTGTTAACCAAAAACTTGATTAGTCCTCTATAAGAAGTCTGATTAGCTCCTCTCCATAAATAAGGGGATAGAATATTCGCAGAGAGTTTCCTTTAGAGGAAATCTCGACGAAGTTATTCGAATGGGGTGAAATGTGCGCTAATGAGGCACTAGACCTTGTTTCCTCCACCTTGTTGGGCGAATAACCCAGCGTTGTGTTATGTTGCACTTCTATATTCAGGGCATACAAGTACCACGTGGAAAATCCCACCAGGAAAGTATTTCGAAGGAATACCACGTGGATACCATACGTAATTAAACACATTAAAGCAGAGGCTATATAAATAAAGTCACATTCTGTTGCAAGTCTGAGCATTCAACTGCCACAAGAGACAACAATCATCCAATAACAGACAACACGTCGCTCCAATGTGGCGAATCTCACAGATCCTTTTAGAACTTTTGCTTTAGACAAAAAGGCTTTGAACGAATGAGAACAATTAGAAAATTTATAAAGGCTACTGTTGCACTTCTATTTCGCCCGCGGAAGGGTACTCCGGAAGCTCGCTCGATTAGCTCCTATAATTTAGCGAGGACCTCGTGACACATGGCTTTGTTGCAAGTCGGAATTCAGGGCAATATGACCATTCCACGTTTAGATTCAGGAGACAACTCTTGTTGTGGGGTTAAATACGGGGTATGTATGTGCGCTATGCTTTCACACCAAGCATCTAAGGGGAAGACTAAGATATTTATCTTTGTTGCACATCTGAGTTCAGGGTATTCGGGTTCATTGCGGTGAGATGACGGAAAAGTCATCTGATATTTGTTTTGTTGCGGATCTGTATTCAGGGCACAGGATTCTCCCGAGCACTATGGTGATACAGTCCCTGAAATCGTGTGCACCCTTGATACAGACCTGCCACCTACAGAAAACCCGAAGCAATATTTGGTTAATGCGCGGTGATAGCTCAGGAACATTCGCGTGCCCTGAATTCAGACCTGCAACAAAACTACCTTCCAGCTAGTTAAGCTATAAGGCTGTCCGCAAACCGTCGGGGCGCTTACGAAGATCAGATGACCTCTATTTGTTGCAGGTCTGAATCTCGGCACGGCCCGACAGTTGTAAAATCATCTCAACAATCTAACAAACGGTCATGAGACACTACCATATTGACTTCCATGTAGATCTGTAATTCGGTTCTTCTAGTCCTAAACTCGAGCAGCTAAATTAAAAACGGCCAAAACTCTACATAAATGCTATGTAATGGCAAGCTACAGGCACTTCGGTTTTCGAGCTCGGAGATTTGGATTGGTCAACGGTAAATGATAGATAATACTGATACTCCAGAAATATACAACAACATCGATTGTGACTGTAAGTACTTGCCCCAATCAAATTCAGTAGATCAGAAGACTCCTATTGGTTTTATCAAACCCCAGCTCAAAATTTCCCTACTTTCGAGGTGTACTTTCAAGACTTGATAATTTTTCTTTTCTTCTGTGTGGTTGATCTCGCTTATTGTAATCTAGTCTAGTCTAGTATTAGTCGCCCGATTAGGTTGTTGATTCACCATTATATTAAACGAATTTGAGCTTGGCGAAGTTGAAGCGCAATGCAACAGGTGCGGCTGTATGAGTCTCTTGGCTATTATGTTATCCAGCTTTGTGATTGACGGTAGGTTCAAGTTGATTTTTTTTAATGTATGCCTACGTATTCAAACAATCACTTTCTACTAATCTAAGCCACTAGATTCACATGGTCCTTATTGTTGAAATTGATTAGTTTATTTGATGGTTTGGCATTACCGTGAAATAATAGGCGAGGTAGCGTCAGCGAAATTTCTGTTGACAACGTCTACAGATTTTTATATTTTACGTCTGCGTAAATTGAGAGACATCACCTCTCTAGCTACCACTATCGATCATTAATAAAATTCGAATGGCGCCTTAGTTTGTGAGTTAAAACTGACATCCCTTCGTATGTGGCGTGAGACAACATAGGTCTGAATGCCTGGAGCGTCTTACGCGTTATTGTACACCACCGTTCAAACTCAATCCCAGAATTTCCCCGATTATGGCCACTCTAGCATTCAAGGTATGGATATTATATAAAATCGTCGAAACTCAAAAAAACATAGTCACAATGGAAGAAAACCCAAATGTCAGAAGATAAATGATTAGAAAGTGCCATGGCTGTGAACCTACCTGAAAAATAGTACTAATTGTAGTAGCTCGGACTTTTACATCATTTCTAACGAATGAGAATATCTAAAATGGGTGTGTGTCGATATTGTTGCATGTCTGAAAATACCGAGTCTGAAAAGTTGGTAAAACTAATCCAGCACATTTTACTCAAATTGCAAACTCCTTGTTGATGCATGAGTTTCTGGTGATTCTTTGTCGATCTCGGACTCTACATATGATTCATCTATATGCGAACCTTCTTAAAATTCAGGGCGAGGCAACTCGCCAGTGTTTCGGAGCGCCCAATAAAAGAGTGTATTTTACTGGATTGTCTTTGAATACCTAGGTACCTAGCTTCATTATCGCTAAATTGAGTGTCTAATAAGCTTTTGATATAAAAAGATTGAAAATAAAGCTTATTCTTTGTTTTTTTGTTTTTCTTTCCAATTCTTCATACAATTGAATCTGTAATAAAAGATATCATATAACTATCTATATACAGATTATATAACTGTATACATATTAGATTTCTGGGTATAGAAATATAATCAATATACACTATATTAAAATTCCGTAAAAACCGATGCATAAGTTTCTTTCGCTACGCTCCGAAACATAAAAGCCAAACTGTAGCGGGCAGAAGAACAGAGTTTCGGGGCCTTGTATATGCGAACTCTAAACGACATCCTTTCGCTTAGTTGCACACCAAAGAATATGAATTTAAGATGTGCGTTGAACTATGAGATCTGTCGACGAATGGGTGATGAGAGATGTATGAAGTTTGATCTTTGTTGCATGTCTGAATATGAAGGGTCGAAATGTGCGGTTCAATATATGTTACAGCCCTAGAATAAACGAGAGTATTGAGAACAGAATTTGGACATCAGATGGTTGTGGAAGAGTGTGAAGTTACTGCGTGCCTGTTTATCAACGCCTGAATTTTGCGGTTGCCTACACGCTGTACTTCTAGAATTGGACAAAGAATATGACAAGAACCTTGGGGGTCAGCTGATCTAGAAGAAATCGATCTTTGCACAGTGTTGCACGTCTGAAAATGATGCGGCTATACTATGTCAGATGATCTGGAAATAAGTTCAAAACCCCACGAAATGTTGCATGTCTGAAAATTCTTCGGGTAGACCATTCAACATGAGTGGAAGATCACGTAACGAACTCAGTGCTGGATACCTCACTTTGCAAATCCAAGATTAAGCTTCCGGAACCTAGAATACAGTATATGAGACGGATTTATGGTAGCAGTTCTCAGAAGTATATCATTGGGGGACAATGTGAGATTTGCAGAATGTTGCACGTCTGGAACTCGACCGGGTAGACTATAGATGGTCCCCATGGGAGTTAAATGCTAGATCTCCCTTATTTTAGGACTAGCAATGATGCTTTCGGTTGATTGTATTAATGCTGTTAGATAAAGTTTTAGTATGAGTTTTTCAAGAATTAATGATTGGAGGAGGAGGAGTAAACCATACAGAATGTTGCATATCTGGAATCGACTCGGGTAGACTATATCATAGATTTGTGAACAATCAATTGCCTTAGGCGGTATGCGATCAGAAATACATTCTATGCTCCGCTAGATGAATAGTTTGGTATACTATCCAGATATGGAACCAAATGAAGATAAGCCATTCAACCGATGGTCTATTTAAAGTAGCTATATTAGAACGGGAAATGGCTTTCATAGGAGAATCACTAAATGGAGGTTTCTGAGAAAGAAATCCACTGGGGAAAGTCTCTAAAAGCGAAAGATTGTTCTAGAGCTACCAGCATTCTCAATTCCAGAAGGGGTATGAGTAGATCAGATTTCAATGGAATATACTTGGAGAGTTGCCAGCTTGTTGCACGTAATGTAAATCATGTTTATGAAAACTAAATTATAGATCACAGTCAGATCATTACAAAAGCTAGGTCAATTCAGATTCCAATCCGCCAATGATTGGAAGAGTGATAAATTATGTTGCACGTCTGTAAAAACCAATAGTTTGGTAGTACATTCAAATGTGGTTACATCTAAAAGTTAAGTCTTCATTGCTCTCCTTTGGTGTGTTGTTGAAAGTGTGGTTAAATAAACTATCCAGAGTCCAGACCGTTGAAGTAAGGGAACTGGATTGACTCTTGCATTTGGGTTTCTGCCAATATCATGAATGGGGATAGATCTGCTGCAAATCAGGAGGGAAACGTATACTTGATAATCTATATCAATACGGTCACACACATATGATTCCATAAGTTGACGTATGATTCTCGGTCATCTCTAGCGGTTGTATATATGCACTTTCGGCAATAATCAATGTCCGGTGCCAAAAGTGTTCATTACCTATCATCTCTTGGATAATAGAACTAGAAGTAATCGATGAAATGGTTTAGATGTTCATGCGGAGTCATAGCAAGTTTCCAGGTCCTTCATAGAATATCTATTTCATAACGCTGTTAGAAATCGAGAAGATGTGGCAAATTTATATGTGAAGTTCTACTACTGTTCGAAACCCAAATCCAAGCATTTGACTTTTTATCTATGAACTGATCATTATCTGGATATCAGTCAATACGTGCCAATATTCGACCCACTCCCTTTCTCAATGCCTCCCACGTTGACGGATGTAGCTTCAGTATTGTCATACTCTATTTCTTGGAAATAAACCTGAGCTGTACTTCTCCTCTCTCGCCGAGACATAAGTTTATTGATTTTCCCGATATTCTCAAATTCACACATATAAGTTCAATAGGTAATCAAGAAATTTTGTGAATATTACTTTAATAAATTGACTGCTATAGCCAAATATCTTTCCCTGATAAAGACTTCCCTTCATTAGAACCGTAACTATCAGGATCTACGTGGGTGTCAGATCGCCGCAATACAATAGATGGGTCCGTAAGTACAGCCAGCTTCCCAACATTGACTCCTTTGCTGCTTCAAATTTCCAACCTCTATACGAATACAGTAACAAAATTGTCTTTATATCAATTCTTGCCATTCTCTTCCATCAGAACAGCTGCTTTGTAGCTGCTATAGCCTCCTGAAACTCAACCACTGTATGCCCGCTTCATCTTTTATTACACATTATCACTTCAGTACTTGCAGCCTCGATTGATATACGTCTGTGAAGACTTCGATTCATTTCCATGATGATGTTTGACGGTCCAGGATTGGAGAGTGCGCGTGCCAGTGAAATCCTTCGATATCCCAACTACAGGCCCAATAATTGAAGATATCGAGATCTGCATATCTATTCATATACACTTTCATCTGGTAGTTGACGGGGCATCATGCGAGATTGAAAATAAAGTGTCGGCGACATCAGCGACCTTCATTCGAGTGCCAGAGCTCGGACTATTGCTGAAGCGAGGAGTTTGACTCATGGCTAGTTGGCTGCTCGGACCAGATATAGACGCCTTTGATTCTTGCTGAATTCTCACTTCTGACTCCTCATCATAAAATCCACCTCTCATCTCACAGTACGACGCATTGCAGAGATTTCCGTAGCAATTGTGAGGAATATTACCGGAGTTTAGATTGACCCAATTAGTGCTTGGTCCCATGACTTCCCTTCCTTTAAATCCCATTTCCTCTGCCGTGGTCAAGGACACTGATTTTCCAGAGTCTGTGATGAATGTTCCAGTGTTCCGTTCATTTGATGATGGAAATATATTCTCAAACGCCTTGTTAACTCGCATGATGAATGCTACCGCTTCTTTTAATGTTGTTGTGATGCTATTGATTGGTGGTATGAAATCAGGATCGTCATCCTCGACTTGTTCAACTCCCTCAAAGTTTAAGGATAGAGCAAGTCCATTCTTGATCCCAGTTTTCACCAATAAGACTTTTCGTTCGGCGGTCGACACACCTTCTTTGCAATCTCTCATAATGACAATCACACTTCGGAACAAGGATGTGATTCTATAGTCTTTTGGATCATTGTGATCTTCTGTTGCTAGTGCTGGGTCGTGGCTCCTTAGTTGAGCGACTTTGATTTCCCCTTTCCTTTTTTGGCTGAAGATATAATTCTTTGAGCAGCCATCAAATTGTCTGCAGAAATTGTTATGGAGTTCAAGGCATTTATTGATTTTATGCGACGGCGACATAACCACTATCTTGGCAAAAAAGCGCTGGAAAGTGATATCTTTGTTATGAATATCTCCTTCGAACCATTGTTCTGATATATATCGGTGGACGGATGGTATGGCTGATTTGTTTGCGGTTCTGCCATTGAGAAAGAAGATGCTGGTACATTTATTGGATACGTCTCTAATGTTGCCAGGTTGAATACGACCATAGTAGCTCACAAAGGTGTGAGAATTCTCTACGTTTGCGAGATGGATCTCATATTTAAACACGAATTCTTCATACATTCGATGGTTGTGTAGGAGTTCTTCCTCATTTTTAGGGTTGTGGATGAATCCTCGCAATTCACGAACGCTAGGATCCATGTTTTTGCCCCTTTTCAAATTGCTCAGTGAGTGGAGCAGCTGAGTTTCAGAATTCTGAAGTCCCTTGATATTCTTTGAAAAAAAAAAATTGTATGTTCAGATTTCTTTTTGTGGGTGATGTATACGTGTCCGTAGCCAGAGCTTGAGTACTAGTTTGAGACTGTGAGTGCTAGTTATGGCCTTAGATATTCCGAATCAAGGAAGTATAGTTCCACTGTCATGGGAATTACAGCTATTATTATCTTAATATGAACATGGAATATATGTCAATTCCCCAGAGAACTGATTTATAATTATAATGTTAGATCAACAAGAATTCGAACAATCCACTACTGGGCATCAAAGGATTGGAATAACCGAGGCTTCAAAGTTCAAATGAATTACGATGATCTAGGACTATCATTTGAATCAACTCGACTCTTGAGAGTGCGGGAGCATATTGTTCAGATGGGTTTCGTAGGTTACAGTCTCAATAGTATGTTCTGAAACAAACCTGAGTATAGATATTTCTATCCTAGCAAGACTGAGAGATCATGATGTCAGACTCGAGACTCTTTCCTTGAGATCAAGGTCAAATGCCTGCAAATATCGCGTTTTAGGAACTCGGAATCGTCATGTCAAGAGATCTCAGGAGAGCATCACATTTTTCTGTCGATGAGAGAAAGAGGCTATGATTTATGGCGATGATGAAACAACTTCGATCCCCTGATGTTAGTTATGCTATAACGCTGCACAATCATCTTGTACTCTAGAATTTGCACAGGATTAATCATTGAAACTCCTGATATATTAACCAAAATTCCATGAGCATGTTGGTGCTCTCCTAATGCAAAAGATGGATTTCCAAGCTTTTTTAGTAATCTTCACAGGAAACTTTGAAACTCACCAGATTCACTATTTTGAGCCTTGCCCATAGATAGCCCCTACTATCACGCTCTAAATCTCAATCTCATTATTAAAGGGGCACCAGAAGCCGAAAGAGAATTAAGAAAGACGCCCCAGACGCTCAGAACCTGGCAATATGTTTTTCTTGGTCACATCATTACTTGAGTAAGACTATTGGTGTCTATGCATTCATCCTGCTTATTACAACTGTTACTTCAAGGTGTAAGGAGAATAAATAAGATTCAGAGATAACTAGACTGACAACGAAGTGTCTTTTTCGACAGTAGTAGTAGAGTTCATAAATGTACAGAATTTCTGTAAAGAAGCACTCTCTTCCACACCCTCTCAAATGAAATTCGCAGTCAGCTTTCGAAGCTGGAAGAATCTAAAGGTAGAGATGTTGCAGGAACATATCATTGCATCTTTCAAAGTCAACCTGAAGAGTACTGAATGCAGAGAGCCTTGGGAAAGAGTTTATATATTTCAATCCTCGTAAGTACCTGGTTCTTACAGAGATTCACTATAAGCACGTGAATTTTAATCTGACTCAAAAACTATCCCAATAGGAACTGCGGTATGTAGAATTCCTCAACTATAAAAGAGATCTATTTGCCATTAATGCTCCCCCATAACGCTCTACAGGCGAACTCTACCCGGATAGGTCTCGCAGAAAATCACACCAGTTAATCTATTCATGATCTGAGTTACATAAGACACATACTTTGCCAGCACGTTCGAGCAGGTTAAGTGGATTTACTTGCGTATAGATCGCAGTCGTGTTCGCTGTTAATGACTCCTTGACGGTATATTAACAGCAAGAAAATGGTAATCATGACGGCAGCTGCAAACACATAAGAGAACAGATAAGAAATAACAACAAAAACAACCGAAATCATGACGAAAATTGCAAATATATCATGGTTGAGAGAACAGTATATTTTACCGAGGAAATTTGATCCATAAGATTCATTGATAGAGCATGATACACCACGAACAAGAGGAGGTTATCTCAACTTACTTTCAGAAGCGACCTTTCTGGTCTTTTCTTATTATTCAACCAGCCTGGGGTACAAGAACGCGCGTGAAGACAGTGCTTTATATAGGTAACCTCTCATAAGAAATGGATGCTCACTTCAATATTTCTATTCACTCTGTAATCACAGACAGTGCCAAGCTCGAGATCTTTGTGGATCTCCAATATTACCCACTCAAGTACCAGATCCATAGTCGAAGAATTTTGTAGCCAATGTTTATATAAGAGCGCATGCGCTCTAGGTGAACTTTCTGAGCAAACAATTTGTCGAGCTACGCGAAATATAGCAAATGTTCCGATGTGTCGGGATAGATTGTTACGGGAAAGGCCATCTGCTGCCACGATCTGGATGACTGGTTTCAGACTGGAGAGGCGGCAAGTTTCTCTTTTACTGTCATCTTTTACTTGTATCATACTTTGTTATCACCTCAAAGACGTGAGAATCACCCTAGTGCTTCCAATTACTTCATCGTACGTTTTGGAGTCCACAAACATTCCATACCCAAAAAATGTTACAAACAAGCTGGTGACTACCTGTTGTGAAAATTGTTGTTGCTTTGAGGTTGCTGAAGAAGCAACAATGTGCGGGAGGAAACTCTTATATTGGACAGCCATGAAATTGGGTCCGCGCAGCTTTCCAGGTTTGATACCTCATTAAGGAATAGGAAATTATACGAACGAATCAAGGTCATTTATAATTAGGTATTAAATGAAGCAGTTGAAAGAGGGTAGTGCCACTGAAAATAATCACGGCATCCACACATCGAAGATCTGATTCCATAGAACCTGAAGTGAATCGACTGAGATAACTTCCTCCAGCTCGAATATATAAAGCTTCTAAGCCGCATTATAATGCGTTAAGTGCCACTTCAGAACTATTCTGATGGATGCGGCAAGGAGTGTGGTTCAGCTGTCTATGATCAAGATTGAGGTATAAAAATGGAAGAACAGGAATCATCTAACCACATCCAACCATGAATTTCATTTTCCATCTTAACTTGAGACTTTCATCTTAAAAACTTACTTCCTGTTGTCATTTCTCACTCTTATTCATTGTCAAATATCGATATATTCTCCTAGATATTTCCGACGAGAACATATTCTGCAGCGAAAAGTAAATACACCGTTGTTGAGTTAGTACTCAACACCTTTGATCCCTTAACATTCTACGTTTAAAAAGTATCCAAAAGTCGTAATTCCACGCAACTGGAGAAGCACATTAGGCTTTGGTCTGTTCTGCATGCGTAATGATGATATTATCTTTAATGCAGAGAGTACTCTTTATGTACTCGAATCTGATTCCAATTGTAGCTGAATGTGTTATTCACTTCTAGCATACGGCTGTTACCTGCCACGTTCTATTTTTTGATTATCTAGCTAATCATCCGAGTGATGATAAGAGTTAGAGTTAGTAAACTCCATAATTTTATTCACTCTCGTCAAACAGGAGAGTGGGAACCTCATGCACATCATTGGGTTCAATAGAAGTATTTGCAGATTCAAAAGAATTTCTGTTACAACCTCAATTCACTACCGAATATCTTCTTTGGGGTTAGTACTCGGGATATGAGTACCTACCTAGGTAGATATATAAAGAAACGTCCAGATAATTTCTTATTATCAAGCATTCAAAAACTACAACCAATTTGGTGCAAGGACTGGGGCTACTCGCCCATGGGAGAACCTCCATGCCCCCCCTAAAGAAAGCGAAAGGGGAATGTAATTCGAAAATAGCCGATCAGAGTTCCAGTTCCAATCTTTACTCTTTTTCGACGAGAATTTGAGGTCTAACCGTCGCTTTTGCTTTTGTGTTGTCATTCACTTTTTTTATCTTATATGAAAACTCATGCATTTAACAAGCAACGAGAGCTACTACGGACTAGTCTTTCATCAACTAAGAATCAAACCAAAAAGCCCGAGCCGCAAATCTCATATTTTTAAAGGGCCAATATGAGATAACATTCAACTCCAATTCCGAAATCCATAGTTTGAGTCCTTGCTGCTGCATTTGCTATTTTTTGAGTAGATCGGACAAAGATCCTTCCAGTCTCAAAGACGTGGGTTTATATACTCCTCTTCGTTTAATTCCCAATTCCTCATGATACAGATACCAGGATTTGGATAGTATCATTCACAGGTTTTGTAAGCCAACTGATATATGAACTAGCGCGGAGGTTTATGGTACTCGCTACCGGTGTCAAGAGTATATAAGATACCCATTTAGACATCCTTCCAACCTATCGGAAAGCAAATCAGCAGGAGCCATTCTCAAAATTCTCCAGATATGCATGAAACGTGGAAGAAATTCTTGAAAGCTCTAAATTTGATATAACTATTAGGTGTGCTGATTTCTTCAATTTTACTCCAAGTAGTTTCATCTGATTTGGTATAAATATACTTCATCATCAACTCATCAAGGTTTTTCACTGCCATTTGTTCCATCCTAACTCACTTCGTTCCAGTTTCATCCCATTCGACTTTCACTGCCATTCCTCATTCCTTCCACACATTGCAATTCCATTCACCAAACCTCACCTCGCCTCACCCTCAGCTCAGTATTATAACAACAGAATGTCCACGACAGAGTTAATCAGATGTACGATTATCTCCATGAGATCCAGCATCTCTTTCGTGATTAGTGGGGTTGTAATGATGATATGATTCTAGACTACTCTTCAGGTTCCTTAAATAGTATCACGCCAGATTTCCTGTTGTCCCCATTATCATCAACTCACCGAGCCTCTTTAATCTAGTTTCATCCACTAGTGGCTTCTTAAAGGGTCCATTTTTGATATCGTAACTCCAGCAGATCATACAACAAGTCGATCAGAAGAAAGCAGTAGAAAATACTGAAGTTGAGAAAAACGCCAGCTCAAACTACCGAGAAATGAAGTATTATGTCAACCATATCCCCTTGCTTAAGCTTCTTATTCTTAGTGTGATTATTGTTTAAAGTGTTCACAAATATCAATCACAATCATCATCATACTTTCCACCATCGCCAACATCATCTCACCATTCGATTTCCACGAATCTTCATCCACACACAGCGCCGTGAAACATGACTTTTGTATACTCGATTTAATAACGTGTGTCCAAAACGTGACTTTTTTTGATCTAATTAATTTTTTGCTGAATCCTGTATTAAAATAATTCAATTGCTTTCAACTCAATCAATATAACTCCAAATTGAAAAAACTCTGTATAGAAATATAGATCTCAATTGAAAGAATCAAGAACTAAAATGTGAATAATATCGATTGAAAATTCATTGAATTGAAGGTGGTTGAATGAAATCATGATTTTTGGTATAATTTTTAGGGTTTTGAACTTTCGAAATTAGATTTTTATTCAATCACCTCCAATTCAATGAATTTTCAATCGATATTATTCACATTTTAGTTCTTGATTCTTTCAATTGAGATCTATATTTCTATACAGAGTTTTTTCAATTTGGAGTTATATTGATTGAGTTGAAGTTTTTGATTTTGGGAATTCGATTAGGTGATATTCGAAAAAGTGCTTTTTTTTCTGGACACACGTTATTAAATCGGGTGTATTGTAAGAGTTCTGGAACCTACTTACTGCATATGTAATGCTTTTCTGGCTAAAATATACGATTATTTAGCTTTTTATATTCTGGTTTATTTATAAATATGTAAGATAAAATTGAATATAGTATTATTGAAAGATTTAGAATCATTCAAATTATTTAAAAAAATATATTATTTATTTTTAAATATTTTTATAATAGTATTTGTAAAGAGTTAAAATTGAAAATTCGAAAATTTTCGAAAAAATTGTTTATTTTGTATAAGAAAAATATTACAAGTTAAAAATTCTAAACTTTTTTAATTAAAAGTTTATATAACTTTATAACAAAAATATTTAAAAATAAATTAGAAATTTTTATATAAAAGAAATGATTTATATTATTTATTAAAAAGTTTTTATAATTTAATATTAATAATTAAATTAATTATATAATATTTTAGTTTATATAAAAAAATATGAATTTTACAAGAATTTTGTTATATTTGTTATAGGGGTGCGGTGAGTAGGTTCCAGAACTCTTACAACTACACCTAAGTAATCTAAACATCTTTGCAGATACCAATCCCTCGCAATCAATTAAGACTGAAAAGATTCTACAGTTCAACAGGACTTTTTCAACATACTCTTCATTAAGCCTAATACCAGCTAATCAGAACCACTCTTTTACCTTTACCTCCTCTCCCTCTTTAAGTAATAAAGTAAGTAGCACAAACCCTCACCCACCCACTCATCCATAAAGTCAACCTAACTTTGGTCCCTCCACAATAGTTCACTGCCCACCAAATCACCTGTCCAAAAAGTTCCCATACAAATACCTAGTGTACAAATATACAGGGCCATAAATCCATAAATCCATAAATCCCAATAACCATCATCAACATAATCATCCCACCCATCACCCCATATATCCCCATCCCCCATCCCCACACCCCTTATGCAATTACCCGAGACCCCTCCCCCCATTCCACCCTCCATCAAACCAATAAATCCCACACCACACCACATCACCTCATTCACAAGACCCTTATTTCCCCAACTTTCCATTCGTGTTACAACTTACACTATGCTGTCCTATCTTACCCTTCCTATCCTACCCTACCCTTCCTTCGCTGTCCCACCTACCCATCCATCCCTCCATCCATCCATCTATCCCCATGCAACCTTCCGAACACGAAGGAACGAACAAGCACAAGCGAACGAGCACGCCACATTCATTCGTTTTTTTTTCTTTTTGGCATATTTAACATACACTGAGGCTCTGCTTTTATTTCTTTCTTAAATTTAGGTATCACAAGCATAACAAGTATTCCTATATTATCAAATTCCTTGCAATTTCCAATTCAATATTCATATTCACTCATATATATAAATATCATCACTTACGCATACCTACACACACCCGTTTAATAACGTTCAATTAGATCCCCATCCCCAATTACATTCCCATCCTGAGCTTTCACCCCTTCTTCACCCACACCCACACCATTCCCCCTCCCCCGTAAAATCCACCAAGTATGCCGTACACCCACACTCACACCATTCCCCTTTCCTTTCCCCTTCCCCATCCCCATCTCCCCACATCCCACAAATTCCATTATACAAACCAACCCACGAATCTATTTTCTTGTCCTCCCCTCCCCTACAAATCTCCAGTTGCAGTCCCAGTCCCAGTCCCTTTGCGCAGCTAGCTAGTTTTATACCCCATAACTAGCTTGAGATACATCCGCATCCTCATCACTCATACACACACTCACACTCACACTCACACTCACTGCACTGCACTGCACTACACTATACAAAAAGAAAAGAAAAGAAACAAAACAATCCGAAAACCCCGAAAAACGCGAAGAAGAGAAGAGAAAAGAAGAAAAAAGGTGATCAATCCCAAGAATTTTGAGGAATTGGAGTGTATGAATCTGAGGATGAGGCTAACCCTACCTATCTATCCGTTTGTACATATATACACACACATACACATATACACACACACACACACACACATATATCCAAATCCAAATCCAAATCCAAATCCAAATCCAAATCCAAATCCAAATCCAAATCCAAATCCAAATCCAAATCCAAATCCAAATCCAAATCCAATTCCAAATCCAATTCCAAATCCAATTCCAATTCCAAATCCAATTCCAAATCCAATTCCAACTCCAATATCAAATTACACCTAAACACCTAGAAATACTCAGAGATACATAACCTTAGTTCACTAGGTTAGCCTAAAAAGAAAAAATACATATACACATATACACATATACACATATATACATATATACATATATATATATACATATATACATATATACATATATACATATATACATATATACATATACACATATACACATATACACATATACACATATACACATATACACATATACACATATACACATATACACATATACACATATACACATATACACATATACACATATATACATAACACAATACAACATATATATATAATACAATATAACATAGCACCACATAACGCAATATTAATATATCACAACCTCGCATGATATAGCATAGCATAGCATAGCATGAACCATTCGATCAATGTCCATTCCCGGTTTGGTGTAACTACCAGTAGATATGCTTTGTATGATTCTGATGACATGCATGCATGATATTTTTTTACCCAGATATCATCATGTAAACATGCCAGTTATTTTCCAACACAGGAGGATGCACATAACACAAATCAGATGATGTAGAGTTATTATAATTGTTGATATGTTCAATACCTAGATAAACATCTCTATCCTCCGATTCTCCATTCCATCCCTAAATAAAAAAAAACTACATGAGTGTAAACCATCTTATCCCATCCCATATATCCCACCCCAAACTCCTACAAATACCCCGCAATCCCAATCAAGAACTATATCCATTCAAATCTCTCTTAACGCCATCTATGCCTATTCCCATATCCATACACATACCAATTGAAGAAACAGTATCCCCATCAATACCAAAGGTACAAACCATAATGGAACCCCCCCCCCATCATCTCACCAACCCCTAAAACAATCCGCCTTGTAGCCTTCACTGTGGCGTCGCTTAGCCTCATTTTCCCGCCTCACTCCAAATCGCCACTCATGCACCTAAGGTCATTCTACTCAACGACGAGATACCGATGTTCGCAATTTCTCTCTTTCATGTCTCTCATAACGTGCTGAATTATAATCACTCTCTCTGCCTTCACCTGCCCTCGGTTCTGCAGGATCGTAGTGTTTATGACTATCTCCATGATTGATGACATGGTTGTGTCCACTTCTTGATGTTTTTCCTTCAATATATTTCTTATCTAAATTGGGAGAAATCTGTTAGTTACATGTTGTATATAATGAGAGAAAATTGGTCAAGATATCTACATACCTGCAGCAGAATCTCTATATTTCACACTTTGTTCTCCACCACTTCCTCTAGATCCATAACCTTGCCCACTGCTTGAAGAACGTCCCGACATATTTGAGTTTGATCCGGAGTAATAATCAGATGAACGAGTTTCGTACGAGTGTTGCGAATCTCTTGGGGAAGATTCCCGATGATGTATGATAGTAGTTCTTTGTGTGTATGTGTATCCACGAGAGCCAGTGTATGACATTTGAGGTTCTTCGGATAGGTACTTTCGGAATCTTTATGTACTTGATGTGCGAGGCGAAAGTTTGACTTTGTTGTATCGTAGAAGGGCGTATGGGGCGTATGAGGTGTATAGGGCGTAGAATGGAGTATTGTAGTATTGTTTCAAATTCCGTATAATCAAACTAATGGTTAATCTTGACCAAATGAAAAAGCAAACAAAAAGAGAAACATCATACTTATTATATAGGTGCAAGAGAAACAGAGAAATTGACTAATGAAATCATTCAATTGTTACCTGTTGTACACAGCAGCTTTCCAAAAGAAGGCAAAATCATTGACAGAGAAGCCCAACAAGGACATTGCCCACTCTACCTGTTGAGGACGGAGAGTGTTTGAACCATCTACCCAATGGGTGGCTGCCTTTGGATGAGGTATTTGACTCAAAATGGACGATTCAATCCCATGAGTCACCAAGCTAATGGACAATGACAGTTCGGTGAATAGTTTCATCCGAGTACCATGAGAGGAATCGAGGTTAGATGGTGACGTCGGCCTTGAAACTCGGATATGGAATACCGTGAAAAGGGAAATTAAAGGAAATAAGCTCAAGGCTCCCGTCGGCGGAGCAGTCATGATCGGGAAGTGGAAATGGAGTATTTCCTATGATGCATTGCTTTGTTTGACACAGCCCAGAAGAATTGATCGAATGTAGAAAGAAGGTAGAAAGGATGTGGAGGCACTGGTGAAGCTTGGAAGTACGAGAGAGCACAGCCATCCGTTTTCCTTCGGGCCCCTCCCTCATTTTCCCTTGTGGCTTTCCATCGGGCATTTTTTGAAACAGGCAGGAAAGACAAACAAGAGGGATGGAGATTTGCGGAAAGTTCTGGATGGTAGAACGGTACATACGATACGAGAGGATACGAGAAGATGGGGAAAACGGTTCCAAGAAGGTGACGTGAATGATGAGTGATGATTGATTATTGTTGCCTTGCATGAATTCGGGTTGATTGTTTTCGAGGCTTCCATGTTTTCAGCTGAGGTGACAGGTGAGGTTTCTTGGTTTGTTTTTGCCCTTTTGCCTAGGTACCCAGGTATTTCGTTTGATATCGATAAGACGATGAGTCAAATATTGAGTCTGGGGGTTTTGGTATGACTGTTGACTGGCGGTCTGACGGGTGAATGAATTACGCATACGAATAGCATCGGCATTGCCATCTCAATCTCGGTGTAAGGATATGTATATGTGTACCTGGGTATGGATGGATAACTCGTGATGAGATGTATTACCATCGTATATACCAAGGTATAAAGAGCTGAGGTGTGAAGAGCTTCGAGTATCTTTTCGTATCTTTTCGGTGAACATCATAGTAGGAATTCTCGTGGAAAATTAACAAACATACAAGCAAACAAACAAATCAATAATCGAACCATCTCATCGTGAAGAGAAGTCGAGGTCACAATAACAATGATGTTGTTCAAGGGAAGAAAAAGTTGGAGGGAGGGGAAAATCAAAATTCAACGAAATCCCATAAGTGTGGTGGTGTGAGAGGATCGTCATGTGATTTCTGTATCGATATCGTAGGTACGAATGGGATTGTATCGTATGTACTCGTACTAATCCATCATTAGTCATTCATCATTGATCCATTTGATTGGCCAACACACACTTGAGCCGAGAGAGCTTCATGCGGGACAAGGCTACACCCCAGATTCACCCATTCACATCCTCAACCCTCAACGTGTCCAATACCTACTCATACTTCTTTGTTGTTCAATCAAATATACCTTCATAAATTTCAATTCAATCCATTGACAATCCATTAATCAATTAATCAATCAATCAATCGTCAATACAACAACACCTTCAATATGCGTCTCTCAACAATTTCCCTCCTTGCTCTCACTTCCTCGGTCCTCGCGGCCGAAGTAAAGATTGATGTAACCAGAGCTGTCGAATGTGAGCGCAAGACTCAAAAGGGCGACAAGATTCATGTTCATTATCGAGGAAATCTTGAGGAAGATGGAAAGGTTGGAAAAGAATTCGATGCTTCCTACAACCGTGGATCTCCCTTGAGTTTCGTCGTCGGAAAGGGTAGTGTGATTAAAGGGTATGTACTTTTTACTTACTGAGAGTCATGGCTATGAGAAGGATTTGGATGGAAATACTAATTTTGATCTTGTAGATGGGATGATAATCTTCTCGATATGTGTATTGGTGAAAAGAGAGTTCTTACCATTCCTCCCGAGTTTGGTTATGGTGACAGAGCTATGGGTCCAATTCCAGCCAAGAGTACATTGAGTAAGTAAATTCTTATTCTTATATCAGATATCCCCTTCACAAAATATCTTTTATTGAATCACTCTACCCCTATCCCTCTTCCTAACCTCCAATTACCAAATATACAAAACTAATACTTCCTCCCCACTAGTCTTCGAAACCGAACTCATGGGAATTGACGGTGTCCCCAAACCCGAAACTATTATTGAAAAGACCCCCTCCTCATCCGATACAGTCGATAGCGCCACCGATAGCGCATCATCACTCTCGGATAAAGCTACCGAAAAAGCTACCGAAGCAGCAACAGGAGGTGTGAAAAGTGCCATTTCCGAAGCCGCAGAGGCGGTCAAGACGGCTCTTGCTGATTCTGATGGTGATGGACAGGAGCACAACGAGTTGTAGATGATTCAATTGATGGGAAAGGAAATGGAAATGGAAATGCTCAAAGGGTTTTAAAACATGGTCATGAAGCCCCGCATAGTAATGGTCATGAATTGTGAGGATGGCTTCTGGATTGCTAGTGGTATGGTGATTATGTAGGAGGTTGAATGTGGATAGTATGTGATTCCATGACTGGAAAAGCTATTTGGCAGAGAAGTGAAAGGGATTCAATGGGTAATTAACCTATTTCTTCCAATTATGTTGATATAACAATAAATATTCTTAAAATCGAACATATGAATATCTCATATGGCCCATTCTTGATTCTATACTATGTGATTCGTTGATGTGTATATACATGTAGTACATGTATGTATATATATACTTGGAAACTCACTTTTCATTATCACAATTATTAGTATTATCAACGATACCATCTCATATCATCTCACAAATTATCTCGCATAATATATATTAACAAGTGTCTAGGTAGGTAGGTAGGTAGGTAGGTAAATAACCCTCCAACTCATCTATGGATATATTAAATATTAGATTTTAGATCTTAGAAGTACGGGGTTTCTGTATGTTTGAATCTCTATATCTCTATATTTTTGTATTTTTATATCTCTATATCTCTATATCTCTATATCTCTATATCTCTATATCTCTATATCTCTATATCTCTATATCTCTATATCTCTATATCTCTATATCTCTATATCTCTATATCTCTATATCTTTGTATCTTTGTATCTTTGAATTTTTGAATTTTTGAAGTTATAAGGGGAGTGAGTGAAATAGAGTTAGGAGGGGAGTGAGAGAGAGTTATAATGGGAGTGAGTGGGATGGAGTTAGGAGGGGAGTGAGAGAGAGTCATAATGGGAGTGAGTGGGATGGAGTTAGGAGGGGAGTGAGAGTTATAAGGGGAATGATAGAGTAAGTGAGTGAGATGGAGTTATAAGGGAGTGAGTGAGAGTGAAAGAGAGTTATAAGAAGAGTAAGTGAGATGGAGTGGGAAGATTGGAGCTGGCTGGCTGGTATGAGAAGATTGAAGTTGGCATAGGAAGATTGGAGAGGGTATGGTATGCTATCTATAGAAAGATAGAGAGAGTGATGTTTGGGGACATAGATGAGGGTTAGGGATAGAGGATGGGGATGGGGATAGGGATAGGGAATTTCGATGGGCATGGGAATAAGGGTTAGAGGATGGAGGATAAGAATGAGGGATAGGGGATATAGTAAAAGAGAATTAGAAGAAGTAGAGAAGGGTTAGTGTAAATGGAGAAGGGGAGATAAAAGGGAGAGAGAGAAGGAAGAGGAGGAAGAGGGGAGGAGGAAGAGGGAAGTAGAAGAGGGGAGGTAGAAGAGAGGAGGTAGAAGAGGGGAGGAGGAAGAGTGGAGGTAGAAGAGGGGAGGAGGAAGAGTGGAGGTAGAGAAGGGGGAAAGTGAAAGGAGAAGTATGAGAATTGAGGAATAGTAGAGAAGTAGAATCTTGAGAAGAATATATATGTTTTGTATAGTATTTATTGTATAGATTTGATGTATATATATGATATATATATATGATATATATATATGATATATATATATAATATATATATATGATATATATATATGATATATATATATGATAAGATATATAATATATATCTCTCTACTTATCTTTTTACTTATTATTTTATATTATATACTATATATCTCTATAATTTTATTATATATCTATTATGACTTGTAATTTATAAAGATTTTATAAAGATTTCATGATTTATTTTTATCTTTATTCTTTTCAATTATCTTTAATATTTTTATTTTGTATAAGGATATAAGGATATAAGGATATTGAAATAATCAATATTTACATTAGAAATATTAGATTAATATGAATTAAATTATATTTTATACATCTTGTAATTAGTAACTATGTATGGTTTATATAGAGAAGAGAAGAGAAGAGAAAAGGGATGAATAGTAGAGTAGATGGTGAGGTATTATGTTTGGGGAGAAGAGAGGGGAGATAATTAGATGGTGAGATGAATAGTTAGATGAATAGTAAAATAGATAATAAAATAAAGAAAGGAATAATAGAATGAAAGAAAGAATATTATATTTGAAAGAGAAGAGAGATAGTCGAATAAAGGGAATTGAATAATAAAGTAGAATAAATGAGAGAAAATGTATTTAAGGAAGGGTCGATGGTTAATTGATGAAGCAAGATAGTTAAGGGGAGAATGATAGGATGTATAGGGATGTAGATGTTTAAATAAAGGAAAAAAGGGAAGAAGGGGTGTTTTTGGAGGGGTAGTATTAAGGGGTTTGAAGGAAGGGGTGATGGTATGAAAGATTAGAGATAGTAGGATGGAGGGATGGATATAATGTGATATAGAGTGAGAGTGTTGGGATGGGGGATATCCCTGTAGTGGCAAAGTTAATATCTATATATGAAAAAAATATCAGTATAAATCTTTATACTAATATTTAATATATATATTATAGAATTCAAATTTTTTTTGTTCTTGATGAAATATATATTTTATTAGCTACGAATCTTTTTTGTTCAAAATGAGAATTGTTTATTATTGAATTTTAATAAATATATAGAATATAAAGGCCCTTCAGTTGAAGGACCTTTAAGATTTTAGGAAAGGTGGATGGAAGGGGAGCGAGCGTAGATGTTAGGAGGAGGGGAATGAGTGTAGGAGCTAAAGGAAGAGGGGAGCGAGCGGGGGAGCGAGCGGGGGAGCTAAAGGGTGGGTGGAGGGTGTTAGTCGAAAGTCTAAAGGGGGGTCTGTTCACAGATCATTCACTTCACTTTCGATTTATTCTTTAATCAAAAGCTTTATCACTATGCTAAACAATACAGAATGTACTGTTTAAACAGGAATATTACTTAACTTCAATATATATATATAGTTTTATATTGAATTCGATTAGTAATCGAATTTAACATAAATAAACTTTTTTACTTGCAAATAACCTTAAGCTAAAACTTTCGAAATCCAAGAAATTTCGAAAAATCAATCAATTTCGAAAATTTTTCTAAGTCCCCTTAAAATAAAATTTTCTAATCATATACATATAAAAAGTCAATCATATTAATACTGTATAACCGATTTTTTTAATATAATATTAACTATTGAAATTTTTGATACAATTGACGAAATAATTTATTCGTTAACTACGGATTCTGCCACTACAGGGCGATAGAACGATAGTGGATAGGGAGGTGGATGGATGGTAAGATGGATAGATGTCCAAGAAGGAAGAAAAGATAGAAATGGATATGGTTTTGAGGAAGGGGAGTAATGAATAAATAATCAAGTAGTAGAGGAGATAGAAGGAATTGTGATTCTAGTTATAGTGTCATGTTGAGATAGTAGTATGCATATCAAGAAAGAGTGGAATGATTGAATGGTGTGTATATGTCGAGATAGTAGGATACACAAAGAAAGAGTGGAATTTTTTAATGATATAATATATATTGAGAAGGTAAGGAACGTATATCTTGAAAAGAGGGAGTGACGGGTTTGAAGGAACATATGTATGCATATGGGAGACAAGAGTTTGAAGTGAACGGGGATGAAGTCAAGGGACTAGATCTGATAGACAGGAGGTGGTTATGGATTCATAGACACAGACACAGACACAGATACAGATAAAATTATAGATGGCTCAACCTTGTATCATATAAGGATACAAGAACTCAAGTAGATAAGTGAAGATTGGTGATAGCAGGAGGGGGAGGGGGATTTCTCCTGGGGTTACTTGTCTTGTATCCAGATAGGTCTTGAGATTTATGTTATATCGTCGTACGAAATACTCTTTTTAATCTTTTGGGTTTTGAAACGGGTATCCACTATAATCTGAAATAATGAGGATCAGATAGTGATAGATTGTACCCATAGTCATCTATCTGTTGGTGATTTTATTGATATACTAGTATACCAGACCAATGCATAAATACTCCATCTTTAAGGCTAGATAGCTAGATAGCTAGAAAAATATACCTAGTATGCAAATATATATATCAATACGTCGAAATACATGTCAAAATATAAAACTCAAACTAACTAACATTTCTCAAACAATAACAGAATATTCTACTTTCTGGTCGCCGACCAAGCAGGGTGGGGATGAGTGTTTGAATCAAAAGAAAGCTTACCGCCCATTTCAATAATGGCAGGGCTCATCTCATACTACTAGACGTATACCCCATCTTTCGAACTGTATGATGAAATTGATATGAATATAAGTACCATGTAAAGCAAACGAAGTTACTATACAACCATGTAATTTCGTCTGATATCAATGAAAATATTCATATTTGGATACCCCGTCGAAAGACAGATACCTAGTAGGTATCCAAGCTTCATACATACTGCACACACAGACTTCAGCTGTCTCTTGATAGATCCATATCTAGATCGATATCCACACAAACCCGTGTTTGATACACATGAACGGAGCTATCTCCGTAGTCATTTCATGCAAGATCCATATCTGAGATCTCGGAACACAGACTGTCATCCGTACAGTGTCCATTGTACAGGAGGCAGAAATACCAAGAGCGATCCACCCAAGCACAGAAGCAAAAGCAAATAACCAGAAACATCGACGCACGCGTGGAGAAATCGACTCCATAAATAAGATAACACCATAGATGTATGTGTATGACTGATATCCACCTCGGCGCATACACTTGATGTGCTGTGTGTGCTGTAGTATCCACAATCTCATATTCTAACCGTATACCCCAGTGCTCGCAAGCACTTATCTTGGTACTTACTATATCTGGTGAGTTAAACCATGTGATTCGTTCTATTCTTATCACATTTGTCTTTCGTCAGTCTTCATTGGACTCCGTAGATCAATCATTTATTTCGAAGATGGTCTAGATGTGGATGAAGGTAGAAGCATAATGATCTACACACCCCGTCGGTCCCGCATTTTGGTGACGCCTTTGTTGATGTACAGCGAGATGTAAGATACGCCCAGTGGGAGGGTGCCGGTATCAATATAATTACATTATTATCAACACCATTATCAACGGTATCAACAATATTAGACAGGTGATATAACAAGGGAGTAAAATGTTAACTATAACACCCATCCTCTAGACCCGGAGGCTTTTTGAAACGTAGATATCCTAAAATCCAATCAGAATTGACTGGCGAATATATTCACCAATCATTGAATATCCAATCAGCCGCGTGGTAATCTTGCATTCACCATGTTTTGTTTGTCTGGAACTCCACGCATGGTAATCTTACATTACCATGCTGTGTTTAGAACTCCATGCATGGCCGTCTTACATCACCATATCGCGTTGGGAACCCCATGGTGAGGTCTGTCTCGGTCTGGCCGTCTAGTACATGATCACGATACAAAGTGCTCGTGTATCTCAATATTACCTAAAGAAGCAATCAGCCCCGTTTCCACACCTCTTTGCGTCTCTTTGTAAATCTTGAGAGAATTAGAACTACCGTTCGCCACACCAGTGAAGTCATATCGGTACATTCCTCAGTAGGTACCACATACCAGGTAGATAGACTCGGTAGGTAGATAGACAAAAGATGAGATATTTACCAACCCTCTTAGCACCGGAGGTTCATGAAACACCTCTCATAACTCACGATCCAAGCTCCTTAGATCTCTTGTTCATAAAACACAGATCTCGACCAACCTCCCTAGGATCTTCGGAATTACCCAAAGGGGTATGCAACCCCGTCTCTGCATATCCGCCTCCCCGAACTATCTAGGTACCGTTCTCCACCCCGTTCCCGGTACTCCCAAGTGTCATCTCTAAATATCTTCAAAATTACCTTGATGGGTAGTCAGCTCCGTCATCACCACCTTCCATTTGCCCATCCGATATCCGAGGGTTCGTGACACACACCGTATCCATACAAATCTCCGAGATCTGCACCTTCCAAAACGAAACGGCTCGCCCTGCTACAAGTCTTTATGTTGCACCATTTATCCTCCTCCTACCTCATCCCTTTGAGCCCGTCCCGTTCCGAATCCATAGGCCTAGCGCACTTGCAATATTGCGGCAGGTGGGATCAAAGGGAAAATCACTCAATCGGTCGATCCTTTCAGACGAGTTGTACCCCTGTGTTTTTTACCCCATACTATACTGAAACAAAAAGATTGGTCGAGTGGAGATAATTCCGCTCGAGTTGAGATGAGCCGCAGGGTTCATACGGGGCTGCACAGTAAAAGCACTACCGGAGGGTCTAAATCACAAATTTCGATTTTTTTGTCGATCATACATTAACGGTAGGAAGTTTTTCCTTGAAAGAGCGATGATTGCGGTTTTTGTCGATCTTTATTTACGAAGTTCTTAGCTTATATCTATCGAGTTTGAGAAAAAGAAAAAGAAAATAAAAAGAACTGGCTGTAATTCGTTAGTTGATCCAGGTTTGCTGCAACACAGAGATTCTTTCCAGGATGAAGAAGACGGATAGCAGAAGTCGATCCTTCTTTAACGCGTCCCTGAAATCTTCCCCAGAAACGCCACATCGTCATCTTTACTCTCCCGGCCAAGCCATTCATTTCCCAAAAGAGTAGTATCTGTTTTGTAGAAAATTTCTTCATCTCCTGTCGTTTTATCGACTCATCTATGTGAGATCTACTCAAAATGTCTAGATGACTAGAAGTATGTAGGTAGCTGACTCTACCCGTCGTTTCCGCTGACGCCACAATCCCTAGTGTTTGGTTCTTGGGTTTGTGTCTATTATTTGATATTGTCGATCTCTGTCTGTCACCAATTTCGCTCTGCCATAACACTACTTACTAGACACACCACTACTGTAAAGACTAAACGGCACAAACCCTCTAATTTCAGTCAAAGCTCCTCCCTGTTATCCTATTACAGATCTGGTGTCTAGAGTCTGAGTACCAAGATCTAGGCGTTAAGTTCAAGTGACTTGGTCCTTTGCGAACCATAGCCCATAGGGCTCTCGGTGATAGTACATAGTGTACTCGCTAAGTGAGAGAAAATTTGAAAGAAGGACCCCTGACTCGGCCTACCTTCTCTCTTGGCCATTTAAAGTTTCAACCCATTACTCGTCTTAATTTTTGACATTTTTGATGGCTTCGCAATGGGGTTTGACATAGTCGGGTCGGATCGGATGGGTTTCGCTTCGGCTTTTACGGTACTTTTGATAGGGAACATGATGATGAAGGCGGAACAAAATTTTCAGCTGCTAGTCCCAGCCCGCCCGATATTACTTGTATCTTCTAGACCTTTCGATAAACCGAAATACTATTTGTTTTTTCCCTATTTATTGCTGCTAGTGTGATTACTTTTTCGTTCTGGATATTCTCCAAGAATTCTTTTTCGCGGAAAAAAGCTAGGACTTCAAATCATACTTTCTCTTATCGAATTCAGGCTACCGTAAAAACTCGACAAACTGAGGTTCTACTTAACCACATCTGGCCTAGCATATTGCCGATCTCCCCAGCCGGACTTCTTGAAATCCGATTTTTCCCCCACTTTTTTATTGATTATATAACAATTCACGTGTAACAAATATGTGAATCATTTTATATTGATTTTTCAGATTTGAAATTAATAAAATCTTTTAATTTAGATCTATTTTTCTTATTAAGTTATAATATTCTTTTTGATTTCAAAATAAAATATTGATTGTTGATTTAATAATAATTTATTGAAATTTTTTATATAATTTCTTGTATGGGGTGAGTGTGGGATGAGGCTCTGAAACTAGGCCGAATGTGATTAAGTAGAACCTCAGTTTGTCGAGTTTTTACGGTATACAGATGGGAGCTAGCTTCTAAGGCTTAGATATATACTCTTTCAGTCTCGATAATGATAATGAACAAACGAGTCATCAGCGCTGAAACCATCGTCGATAATGTAAGAAGGATTATTGTCGATGCGATCAGATATTGTCGGAAACTAAAATAGTTGATAGAATTCCCACGTAGAAAGCCTTACAGAGTTACTTGTTAATTCCGCTCCGGGTGTTGCCTTTACTAATAATAATTATGAGTTTATTTGCATTGATTATTGATACTGTGTTGATTTCTCAGCTGGGGTGAGTGTTAGATTTCTACGGTGCGTGGTGATAATGTTGTAAAGTTTGATTTCGTTCTCACTGTCGATATTGAAAATACTTATTACACTGTAATCCAATGTGTTTTAAAATCTCCGTAGTCAAAATGTGAAACTCAACAATCCTCTCTCAAGCACCGCCTCACCCATTAATCGTGGCTACAAACCCATCGCTGTGGCACCATTTCCGCACTCGTTGCTCATTACTCGTAAGATCGTAAGCTTCGATTCGTCACATGAATAGCCGATCTACCTTCTAGTAGGGAATTAGTCTCTTAGTCTGCCAACCACCACGAGCACCACTAAGTTTCAAGTCTTCATCGCGCAATATGGAAAAACCCTACGCACTGGGCCAGTTTTGAGAACCCCTCCCCTTTCTCTGCCCACCCTTCTCCTCCATCCCCAAGCCCGCAAATCACCCGGATCCCGGAAATGTTCTTCCCCTCTCAGAACTTATCTCTTAAATCCTAAACCGCAAAGCCACGTTTTCCTTCGATTCTGCAAAACTCAAAATAATAATTAACCACTGTTATCAACCGGTAGTGTATGGGCGACGCGGTAGTACCCTCAAGATACCATTTATACTAACCGATCAAGCCCCTTTTAATCCCTGCATCGACTAGATGAAAGAAGTTTAATTTTCTAGAAGTATTTGACGAGAACAAAATAGATGAACGTCGGAAATAAGATATGGAAATGACGTTAGTACTATATTATCCCCTAGACTGCGGGTTACGGCCGGGTTCGCTTAATAGGGGTCTAAGTGACTAATCAGATTATCAGGATTCTCAGTTTGCTTATAATATTTGAATTATATTTTAGAATAACTATTAAAATATTTATTATTATTATATAAATTTATATTATATTCTTTGTATCTTTATATATTCTTATACCTTTTGCTTTCCTGTTTATAATTATTCGGTATTTTTTCTAAAATTATTCTTTTTTGATTATAAAATTAATCTTTACAAATTCGATATTTCTTTGTTTTATTTATATGAACAAATTAATATTGAATAAATAGTATAAGGGGATTAAATAAAGTTATTTGAGTTTTTTTAAATCTTTTAAAGTAAACTTTAGGTTCAATTTGGTAATTAATTTATTGGTAATAAATTATCGAAAAGTGTTATATTTAAGGGATTTAATTATATCATTTTTTGAAATAATCTTTTTATGAATCAAATAATAATTGACTAAAGCAATAACTAAAAGCTATTATTTTAAAGTTTGATAGTTTCTATATTATTGTTATCGATTTTCTAACCTAAATGTATATAGTTAATTCCTTATATCGATATTATTTATATAAAAATTATAATTATCAAAAAGAGTCAGAATAGATAATTCTTTTTCTGAATAATCTTCGAATGCTATTTTAGCTGTTTTAGTTTTCGAAAAGATAGATTTTGATTGTTTCCGTATTTTATTGATAAAAATATTCCTATTATATATTATAAATTAAGCTAAAATCAGTATATTGTTTTTCCATATTACAAAACAGATTTTATTTGAAGAAAATAGAATAGAAAAGATTGTTCCTTATGATATCTTATTTTCTTTAACATCTTGATTCTTTTTTAGAACCAGATTTTTGTGAATACTAGAGTTCGGTTGGTATATTCTTATAATAATATATTCTATATGATATATATACTCTAAAAAGTTGTAGGAAATAAAAAGATTATTAAAATAAATATAATATAAAACTTTAGATAATTTTTGTATTAAATATAAAATCATAATTTGTATTTTATTTATAGGTTTTTTCCTTTTTATCAATTCTAAAAGAGGAGATATTATTATATTTACAAAATTATTCTTAATACTAGTTTTATATCAATTTTATAATATAAAAAAGCCTCGATCCATTATTACTTAGACTTTTAATTTTATAAAGATAGGTTTATTTTTAATAATAATAATAATAAAGCTTGATCGACTACTGTATTACATTATATATGTCACGGCGCCAACTACGTTGCCTTCATGCCTCAGGCATACACCATTAGCATACCCTACTTCCTATAAGAAGGCCTTATCCTTTTATAGCTCTTTTATTCTTATGATACAATATAAGTCTTTACTTGTATCTTAATAATTTATACTATCTTTTTAAAAACTATTCTAACTTTATTTCTATTCCAAATCTGTTGAAATTTTAATCTAATTAAATCAATCAAATCTACTATTATCCTATTATATATCCTAGTTATCATTATTCTGAACTTTAGTTGTAATTATAACTAACTAGGTATTTGTATTCAATCTATTCTTTTAGTTTTTGTTTTTGAATTATATTCTCAATTCTATTGAAATCGATATCTTTTTGTTTATAGATTTATTTAATAATCTAAATGCTATATATTTTATAGCTATTCAAATTGTATTCGAATTGATTGAGTTGTATACAAATATACTCCAAATCTAAGTTATTGATGTTTAGATCAAAGTCAACAAATTAAATAATATAATTAGTGTATTAAAAATCGCTATTCGAAATAATCTATAGGCTTTGTATCATTATAAGTACCTTATTATTTCTGAGAAATTCAATAATGATAAGTAGGATATTGTAAAGTATTAAGATTAATATATTATATTTTATAATATTATTAATCATTATTTAATTATAGATTACAAAAACGAATTGGAATTTCAGAAAATTATATTTCTTATTAATCTACTTTCTAGTTTTATTTATATAAATAATCAAATACTTTTTGATGTAATTATTGATAATCTGTATAATTCTGATCTTTAGTCTTCTAGATAGTATATTATTATAAGTATTTAAAACGAATTGAATAAGTAATATCAAATTTTTAATTTTTTCTATAAGGCTTTTATAAATTATAATAAATATAGAATAAAAAAAAACTTTATTTGGTAATTTTATTATTGAGTTTAAGCAATTTATTATTAGATATAAGAAAACTATTGAATAATAGGTTATAGATCTTAAGTTTAAAGTTTTATAAAAATTAATTAATATATTTATTAATTATTATTATTAATATTAAGGTATAAATAGTTTAATAGTAAGATATTTATAATAATTTAAAGAAAAAAGTTTACCTCGATAATTAATAAAAAAACTAAAATATCAATTTTAATTATAATCATTTCAATAATTAATAAAAAAATCAAAATATTAATTTTAATTATAATTAATCAAAACTTTATAATAGAAAGTCAGCTATTACTGTATTTTCTTTTACATTTAATCTCTCTAGTAATTCTATATAATTGAATATTACTTGATTAAATTAATATTTCCTAATTTATTATATTTAAAAGCAATATATTAAATTCAATCTTTATCTTTATTATAAAAGGCTAGGTTATATTAAAAGTAATTGTAAGGAAAAACAAATCAATAATATAAAATATAATATTAATACTAATATAAAATATATTCTTTATATTAATTGTTTTTCTATAATCAATTAATATAAAAATCCCGGATTCTATTATAATATTATTATCCCTTTATATTAGAATTTGTTTTTATCTACTAATTATTCTTTAGCTATACTATTACACTACATTTCCCCAATTCCCTCTAACTATTCGAATATTTAATTTAGAAAATTATATTGAAAATTCTATTTATTCAGAAAAGAACAATAATTTGATTTTCTAGTTGAGTATATTAAAAGATTAATTTTTGGTTTATAATTACAAATCGAGATTCTTTATAGAAAATTTATCTTTATAAATTAAAAAATCAATTATATCTAGAAATCCTTTATATTTTAAATCAATAAATAATAAATCTCTTAAAATCTCAAAAAAATCTTTTTTATACCTAATATAATTATTCTATTTATTAATTTTATAAATAGCAAAACTATAAATTATAGTTTTATTAATAAAAAAGTTATCTTTAAATTCCAAATATTTATATATTCTTTCCTTTATATTCATTACTTACTTTTAGTTGATAATAAGCCCTTCAATATTCTTTTTCAGTATATACTTTTGGATATACAAATCAATAATTATAAAAAGATAAATCTATTTTATATTATTATTTTATTAATTACAGACTTTATAATCTCAATCTCCTATAACTCTAATATTACAATCCTATTATTGATTAATTAATAATAATACTCAAATTTATATTTATATATTGTTTAAGGTATTATTATTGCTAATACTATAATAATTATTGTTTTGATATAAAAAGTATTTTAAAGGTAATTTTATTAAAAAGTAATAAAATTATATTTAATATCCTGAATTTTCTTTATGGAGCTTATTCTAAAACTAGTTTTTATAAAAGGGATTATTGATAAAAGTTTTAAAATTATTTTATTATTATTTCAAGATTTATTTGTAGTCCTTGAAATTATTATTAAAATTTTTAAAATGTTTAAATTAGAGATGTTTGAGTTAATCTTTAGAAATATTTTATAGATTTTAATATTTTTAGAAAAGCTTAATGAAAAATATAGTATTTAATAAAAATTGAATAATATTAGATATTTTATTGCTATTGATTTTATTTAGTTTTATAAAGATTAAAATATATATATTACAAAAACTAACCTAAAATAAGCTGAATACTACTTACAAATTATATCAAATATTAATAAATAACCTTATCCAGCTATATTGTAATATTATAGAAAGTGATATTAAGAAATTTATAAAAAAAACTGATTATTTAATACTATTTATAGCTAATATTCAAAACAGATTACCATCTTAATTATATAATTTATATATAGAATTTCTGCTTTTACTTACTAATAAGCTTCCCCTAAACACTTTTAAGATTATAAAATCGAATTTATACTAAATAAAAAATTGTTATATAATAAGAAATATTCAATATTTCCAATTGAATTTTAGATTATATATAAATAGTTTAACAATAACTTGAATAAAGAGTTTATTTACAAATTCTGCTTTAGATTAATTATTTTACTCTTATTAGCTATAAAGCTTAAAGGAGGTGTTTATATTTATTAAAATTATTATAGATTAAATAATATTATTATTAAGAATTAATATCCCCTACTATTAATCAAAGAGATTTTTAATACTTTATGTTATATAAAAGTTTATATTAAATTGAATATTATTATTATATTTAATAAATTAAGGATTGTGGAAGGATATAAATAGAAAATAGTTTTTATAATTTATTTTGGTCTTTTCAAGTTTCTAATAATAACTTTTAGTCTTTATAATACTTCTGCTTTATTTCAAAATTATATTAATTATGTTCTTTTTGATCTCTTGGATAGAAATTATATTGTATACCTGGATGATATTTTGATTTACTTTACTAATATTATAGATTATTAAAAATAGGTTTATAAAATTGTATAAAGATTAATTGATACTAATTTATAAATTGATATTAAGAAATACAAATTCGAAACTATACAAATTAAATATCTTGAATTGATTATTATATTTGGTGATATTAAAATGAATTTAGATAAAATTAAAATAATCCTTAATTAAAAGTTATTGATAAAACTAAAAGATCTTTAATGTTTTTTTAGATTTGTTAACTTCTATTGATACTTTATTTATAACTTTTTTAAGATTATAAAATTGTTTAACTGCTTATTGAAAAAGGAGTTTATATGGTAGTGGATTATTGATTATAAAACTGTTTTTAATAATCTGAAGTAGGTGTTTATCTTTACTCTAATCCTTGTTATATTCGATTATTATTGTTGTACGATTATTGAGATAAATATTTCCGATTAGGTTACAAAAGGAGTTATCTTTTAGTATAATAATGAAAACCGATTATAATTAATCGCTTATTTTTCGTTAAAATATAGTATAGTTGAATATAATTATAAAATCTATAATAAGAAGTTGCTAGTAATTATTAAGTCTTTAGAGGAATAAAAACCCGAGCTATATAAAACACAGAAATTATTCGAAATTATTACCAACTATAAGAATTTAAAATATTTTATATCAATAAAGATATTAAACTAAAGGCAGGTAAAATAGATAGAGTTCCTTTTAGAATTCAACTTTCATATTATATATTAATTGGGTTATAAGATAGTTCACTCTAATACTTTTAGTCGAAAGGTAGAAGATTGCCCTGCACATACCAATCCCAATAATAATTGAATTAAGAATTATTTACAAATAATACTCCCAAAACGAGTATTCAATATAATTATATATAGAAATCTTATCAAATAAACAAATAATATTACAAATCTTATTGTAGCCCCTATAAATACTATCATTCCTAATATTGAAAAGCTGATTAATAATTTTATCGATAAAGTATACAATTTATTTATATTAATTACTAATATATATAAAACGCTTTAAAATCCTATTATTCATTATTAATTATTAGTAATTAGAAAAGATCTTTGAATAGCTTTTTAAGATTATAAACTAATTAATAAATAGATATTTTACTGAAATCAACTATTTATTCTTTTATTTACTGAGCTTTATATATAAATTATTTATTAAACATATTCAACCAGGCCTGCCGGGCACCTAGGCTATATCAAGATTATCGATCTCGTCTTTTATATATACTAATAGCCTAATATAACAAAAAAAATTGAAATTTATATATAAACCTATCAACTATATTTTCATATAAAATCTTTTTGTTTTGCAGCCCCTGAATTTCTAGAACCTTTATTAATTCCATTTCGATTCTGATCTAATATTTTTGTTGATTATATTATATTATTATTAATTTATAAACATTATAATTACAAATATAATTATATAGTTATTATTATCTGTTGTTTAATAAAAATATATTATTTTATATTAATAGTTAAACTATTTATAAAGGAATTTGCTGATTGCTTTATTGAAAAAGTCTATTACTTATACAATATATTTAATAATATTATATTTAATAAAGGTTTATAGTTTGTATCAATATTTTAAACATATCTTTTTGAATATTTATTAATTACCTTAAAACAATCTTTTTTGTTCCATCTCGAATTGGATAATCAAATAGAGAGATTTAATACTATAATAAAACAATACTTACAAGTTTTTATAAACTTCTACCAAAATAATTAATATAACTAATTATTATTAATAAAATTTATATTCAACAATACCATTTTAGAAACTATTAATATATTTTTATTTTTCGCTAACTATAATTTTTATCCGTAATTTGAAATCAAACCTTTTTTATCTATCCTATTAAATCTTTCATATTAACAAAAATATAAATTTCTAAAAGCCAATAAGATCATAGATTAATTTAATACCATTTTGATAAAACTGAAAGCTTTAATTATTCAAGTTATTCAGAAATATAAAGATTATATAAATAAGATATATATTGATATTTTTTTATATAAAAAGAGGAATATAATATAAATTAATATTAAGAATATAAAAATTAACTAATTAATAAAAAAGAGTAATAATAAATGAATTAAGCCCTATAAAATTCTAAAAGTTTATAAATATATTTGTTTATTTCAACTACCTATTATTTTCAAAATCTTTCTAATATTTCACAATTTATTATTTAGACTATTTTATAATTTAATTAGATTAATCAGCCAAATTATAATCAATAAAACAAAGTTTTGTTATAATTAAAATTAAATTCTAAAAAGAGATAATGATATAAATAAAGAAATCAAATAATAGGAATTTAATAAATTACTTGATTATTATAATAAAAACAAATTTTATTATTAAATCAAATAAAAATATCATCCGCTATTATAACAACCAGCTGAAGATTTTAAAAACCAGAAAAAAACAATTATTATATTTCACCTAACAAATCCAAATAAACCAGATTTATCTATATAAATAGAATTCAAAAAACTTATTACCCCAAATAATTTTACACCAAATATAATTTCAAAACGAAAATAAAACAAATCAAAGAAAAATAATTAACTAATTATAAGCCTTAAAAGAGTTTATTTTAATCCTTTAATAGAAATCAAAGTTTTCTAATATTATCCCAAAAGATTTTAAATTCTTATTTAATCAAATTTGCTATCCATTTAATTTAAATATAATAATAAACTAGCCTTATAGATTAATTCCCTATTATAACTTTATCAAAAGCTAATAAAATTAATCAAATCATAATTTAGCTTACTTAGAATAAACAAACTCTAAAAAAAGAATACTATTACAATACCAATTATATTACCTTTATACCTTAAACATATACTATTAGCATACCCTACTTCCTATAAAAAAACCTTACCCTTTTATAGCTCTTTTATCCTTATAATATAATATAAGTCTTTACCCATACCTTGATAATATATTTATTAATAGAAATTTGATTCTGAGATTTTCATATTAAGAGATTAATTTATTGAATATAATCTGATAATAAATCTATTTATAAATAAGTATATTAATATATAAAATCTAAATTAAATTATGAGTTTTTATTTTTTCGAAAATATCGTTTATTTCAGAGAATCCAATACAATATTTCATATAAATCTTCTTGAACTTCTTCTTTGATATGAAATATATAAAAGGGTATCTATTAGATTCTTTACTTTACTTTCAATAGATATTAATCTTAAATTCGATATAAAGTATTATATATATATATATACCCAAATACAAATAAACCTCATCTATTATTATAAAATACTATAAAAATACTTACAACCTTGAAAGTTCTTCATCTTTCGATATTCGTATATATAAATTTATCCATTCTATAATCGATTCTATTATTTTAATAGAAAAGTATAAATAAAATAGATCGAGTATATTATAATCTTAATTATTAACTAATAAGGATAGCTTTCGATTGAAATCAATAAATTCTATAAATATAAAGCCCCTTTCTGTTTCTGAAATTAAAGAAATATCTGGATATAGTATCCTTATATCAGTTGAATCAAATTATACATCAATTGAAAATATATTGATTGAATAATTGCATATAGTATATTCATTGTTTTATTGAATATCAATATTAGAAATTATTATTTTGATGATTGGGCTGGATACACGGACCACATATGCCGGTCGTAACCCGCAGTCTAGGGGATACTTTTTCCCTATGCACTCCATCGACGATGGTGTTTGAATGCATGGGTAGACACCGTCAGGTTTGTAACATTTAGATACCAGAAATTGAAAATGGAAACACGGTGTACTGGTATGCAGAAGGAGAGAGATGGCGATTCACACCCGGGCATTTGTCGCCTCCAAAAATGTAAACACAGTTGAATTTCGAGAACCCAGTTTCAATGTTAGTTTACCACGCGATTGGGAACATTCCGCACAGATATCGCATCAAGCCTACGCCAGCCCTAACCCTCTGCAATCCAATAGTAGCGTGATTTAGCACATTGTACCGATCCCTTGGTAGTCTAACACCTACTAAGTCTCAAGAATTCTGTTTAGATAGGGTGGTTATACTTCGGATTGCAGATCTTTTCGTTGGAGGGGTAAATTTGGCTCTTCCGAATGTTTCCACCGGAGTCTGATGTGATATGGTGTGATCGGGGTTTGATAGACAATTGAAATTCTCAGAGGCCGCTATTGAATGAGTAAGGTGTTTGCTGTATTGAATATCTCATATGTGTGTAGTGACTGAATTGATGTTGTTTGGAAAATGACCAAGACCCTTTGGATGTCTTGTGAAGATTGGCGGGGTAATTTAAGGTTAGAACGGTTTGTCATGTATTGGTACCAGGGGGAGTTTCATTGTCAAGATATCACCATTCCCGTCAAGTAAATGATAAAATTTCAAAAATATCGAGAAGACATGTATTTATCTTTAGAAAACTAAATAAATGTACAAATGAAGACAATCCAAATTCAATGAGGAATCTAAGTCTGCCCTACCCTTCCACTCCATGTTGTAACCCTGGTACCTGCAAACTCCAATGTCCAAATAGAAAAAAAAAGAAAAAAAAAGCACACAATCAAAACAAATCTAGTCCTGTTGTGTATCCTAGAACTGGGTATAAAGCAGCCAATTTAACACATGTAACTCCGTCCATGCCGCTGTACGTCGACATGTATTTTAGAAAAAATCCCAGATCCCATTCCTAACGCCTTCCTTCACTGTGTGTTTCCTGAGAGTGTGCGTTCTGTACCGTCGATGAATCTTTTTCTTCTAAGGATAGTGCTCGTCAACGGATTGTTTCTTGCGATTCGAAAGCTATGACATACCCATAGTCATAGGTACAGCGTAAGTCGACATAGGTCTGAATGCGACGGTTTGGTCCCAGATTGGACCAGCTGACCCAGGAAACGTCCAGTCTTGTGTATATGTGTTTTGGAATCCAGAATTTTGCTGGAGTGATATATCATGAGGTGGCGACATTTGTGGAATAGATCCCATGGATTGGATAGGCATCGAGAGAGGATACATGGGTTGAGACATATGTTGCAGAGGAGTCATGGATTGATGACTTGGATACGGTGGAGAGACGGCTCCTGTGTTTTGTGGTGATCCGGTTCGAGATGCCGAATGATGCGAATATAATGATGCGGGAGACCCTGTGAGCTCAGGGGAATCTAGAAGTTGATTTGATTCCATTGAGTTGTATATAGGTAGAAGCCCAGGTGCTTGTTGTAAACTCGGCTGAGAAACGATGGGAAATTGGTATCCGGTTGTAGAGCGATCCATTTCCATTCCTTCCAACATACCTTCAGCAGGGAAGCCTTGTGATGACCCTAGACTTCGCTTTTCTGGTGCAATGTTCTCTAGGGGTTGTGTTTGGCGAGGTGAGAGTACTTCTTCCGTATCAGGATCGATATCATGCTTTAATAATAACGCTCTCAGCTTCTCGTTCCGTTTTACCAACTCATCGAAACCTCTTTGCTGGCTCTCTAGCTTTTGGATTTTCTGTTCCATTTCGGTCTTTTCCTTCCTTGCCTTCTCTCTTATGTTTCTTTGGGCGTTGCGGTCATTTTCTCTCTTCTTCGCTAGAGCAGTCTCGTTCATGTTTGCTACGCTTCTTCGGCTCTTAGTAGCTAATGATTTATGTTAGATATGAGGTGATTGAGGACGGATTGAACTGATTCATGAAAATGTTTACATACATTGAGCTTTAGTTACTCCATTCATTGTCTTGAATTCCGATTTGGTGACAACGGAGGGTGAAGATCTATCTTCCTTCATATTGGCTTTGGTATTGGATAGGGCTACTTTTGTTGTATAAGAGATGGTAGATATATTGGAAGACTGAAAGATGTGGTAGGATGTAGAAGATAATGGTCCACAAATATAAGTGTACCCCAAGTACTTTCCCCAGTCGTGCACTTATGTATCTCGGTCTCGAACCAAAGTGATGAGATGTACAAGTGTATATATAAGGAAGGTGCTTCTGAGTTTTGGATTTCGAAGAAGGGTATCGCGAAATGGTTCGTGCTTAAAATCCCCGACGAAGATGGAGCCAATATATTGACACTCGAGCTCTGAAAGTCTGGATAATTTCCCTGGTAGAGTTGCGGGGCGGATGGATCACATATGTATAGTTGTAAATGAGGGGGCCCAAGAATAGTTTTATAAGTTTGTCTAGCAGTAGAAAAGCAAAATTGGGAGAACGGATGTAGTAGGAAAGATCGGAAGGGGGAAGATTTTCGGTAAGTGCGAGAGAGCTTTTCGAATATATACACATTTACATTCAGTCTGCAGTTGCTTTGGTACAAGAAATAGTCTTGATAATCGAAACTAGATGAAAATTAGTTCCATGTCAATTCATGGTCTCTCAAAAGAACGGTACTAGTTTGGTTTCTCTAAAATCCGCATTATACATCGGATATCCCCAAGGATCAGGGGGGTGTTTTCTTGATTGCTCGTATAGGTAAAGTGTAGGTGGATTGATTGACAAAGTAGGTAAGTGGGTAAGTTTTCGATTTTGTAGATCTTTCGAAGAGGGGTGTTATGTACCTAGCGTCTAGTTCTGTTGCGGTGAACACTCCAAACAAACAAAAAATGATTCTTTATCACCGATTACCTTCATTCTGACTATGGATTAGTCTAGAATTCTCTTGCACAAAATTCTCGCAATGTTTTCATCAACCCTACAAGAGATTCTAGAGTTGTAAGTGGCGGGTTGAAGAATCCATGCCATTTTTTCATCATTGTAAGAGTTAAGGCTCCGGCTTATCGCACACTACCCTTTTTTGTAATAAAATCCCTACAAAAAAATTGTTTTTCTATATAAATTTATTTCTTTTATAATTTATTTAATAATTAAAGAATTGATTTGAAAATCTTTTATATAAGAAATTATTATATTTGAAATTTTAAAAAATAAATGAATTATTTTTAACATTTTTTTTGATATAGTTATAGATTTTCAAAATTGAAATTTTTCGAAATTTATTATATATAATGCTTTTTTTATATAAAAAAATCGATTTTTTAAATTTTTTAGAAATTCTAATTTTGAAAACCTATAATTATATCAAAAAAAAATACTAAAAATAATTCATTTATTTTTTTGAATAATTTTAATAATTAATTATAATATATATCAATTTCGATAATTTTATTTCTATATTTATTGAAATAATATATAGTTCAAAAATTGAAGAAATAAAGGTTTTTAATATGTTTTCGGCTAGTGTGCGATAAGCCGGGGCCTCAACTCTTACATGTATCTTTTCTTTTGCCGACGTTTTGCCTCACCAAGAGAATGATTGATTGAGGAGGGCTGGAAGGGTCCCTCCTCTTCAAAATAAGGTTTATCTTTCTTCTGGGGTCCATTTATCTTGGATTAGATTGGTACAAAGTACGTGTGAACCTTCGAAGATGTATGAGGCCGATGCAAGTTCAAGCCACAAAATTACCGATGCGTATCAATGTTTACGAGTTCAATAGGGTCCGAATCCCGAATACTGAGTGACACTCGGCTAATAAACTACTGTCGCACAACATATGCGGTTGTGCCTTACATTGGTTAACAGGGTCAAGACAGGGTGAAGATTATTTTCCGAAGCTTTTTACGACGGAGACACTTCCGCTCTTTCCTCGCCAATTATAATGACCACCTTGTGCAAAAGAATAGATATTTTCTGCTTTTGTTCCAAAAGACTTCTCATGAATCTCATGATCTTCACCAGCTTATCTTTTCTTGTTACGAAACATAGTAGGATCGACTCTCTCTATAATGCTGCGGGGAGGGGGACTTAACGTGCCTCGAGCGTGCTTGGTATTCAGTGCAGAAACCTGAAAGATACAAAGATCTACAATTAGTCAATATCTCTTCCAAGTCATCATTTACATAATCTCGTTTTCCAAGTCACTACGGGATACGAATGGGGCTTTATATGATAACTTCATATCTCCTTTTTTAATTGATGTGTATCTAATACTAGGTGAATTGTGAAAGTCCAAGAAACGTGCTCAGAACTTCCTCCAGAAATTCGCATGTTTTAATGCCCACTAGCCATGTGGCAAGGCGTGAAGTGAAGACGTTTCATAAAATATCTAACTTTTGTGGCTCTATCGGAACTGATACAATGACATTAGTATACTCACGGGTGTCAAATTGAAAGTTGGGTGACTGATGTAGTACAACAGGGCCGTAAAAGGTATGCCACATCGACGAACTCTTTCCGTTGTCAAGGTATTTTTCTCCCCGTTACTGGGGGTCGTTCTTCCCGAGCTTGACGAAAGCATGCACAGTGTACAATTGGCTGGACTATTCAATTAGATGCTCATACCCCAACCTCACTTTCGTTCTCGAACGGGCAATTCTTCGTACTTAACCCCCAATCAGCTGAAGAGAATGGCCATTGAGCCCTATGACTACAATTAATGCTCCAATTCCAGAGTTAATTTTGGAATTCATAATATCGTTTAGGAATTCCAAGCCTACAAGGAGCTCGGCCTATCATCCGAAAAAGCAAAGCTCAGGCCATTAATTTTCACTGATTGTTAGTTTCTACTTGTTTTTTCTTTCTTCTCAATAATTATAGCTGTAAATTGCAAAGTGTTTAAGTATTTAGATAGGTATTGATTAATTATCCTCGAAGCTATAACTAGTAATTCTGATCATTTAGCTGTTATTGGACAAGTTTAATGAAATAAAATTAGGCGAGACAGGCTCTCTAATTTTCATTCAGCCTTTATTGAACTTATAATCTCTACTTTCTTCCAATCAATAAAAACGCTTTACCAAAATACTGGTTGCGTATGAGTTCCATGCTCGCATGAAGACTATTCCTCATCGTGCTTGTTCAATTCAACTTCGGGGTTTCATAACCTAATCGGGTAATTCCCAATCACGCTGAAGATTTGGAAATCTACGTTCCTTTTCTATTGGTTCTTGAACGCTACTGTATTTAGCTTTCGAAAGGGTCTTGGGCTACGCATCATTTCAAATTGCTGGTTAGTATCATGAGCAAATTCCACACATTGCAATCGCCGGACCCAACACAAGGTATAGGCCTAGGAAATACCAAAAACAAATCGACTTAGAATCGTGTTTTTCGAAGGGATCGCGATTATCTTTTTGGTCGCTTTGAAGTCGATACCATTTCTCACATCCTCCGCTTCCGTTATCAATCCACTGACGGATGAGATCGTCGTAGGACTGTATTATAGTGATATGGGAGTTAATATGGAGTGTGGGAAATAGACAGAAAAGCAACAAAGTTTTGTTGCTCACGTCCTTTCTTCTCCTCTCTCGCAAACATTTTTCCTTCTGAGCAGATATCTCGATTTCCAGCCTCTGTTGCATCAAGTTCAAAGCACATTTTTAACTTTGTAACCAGCGTACATTAAGTCAAAGTGAAAGTATACATGTCATTGTTCTCTACAAGTGAATAATAAATCAGGTTTCTTGCTAGTACTTTTTGAATTTCTGGTGACATCTTCAATCATTTCCCTTTCTGCTTTCCAAATTCTTAAATCTTCAGTCCTAAAACCCCAGAAATTGTTTCGCTCCCATTTGCTCCAGTATTACATTTCATCTCAATTACCCACAAGCAAGATTTACGGGCCTCAAGATGGCTGCCAATAACGAAGTTAATGGTGGTCTAAAAAATCATTTCGTCGCTTTCCTGGGCGAATTCGTCGGAACATTTCTCTTCCTCTTTTTCGCTTATGGCGGAACACAAACCGCCAATCAGACATCTCAAAGAAACTCAGCGATAGTTGCAAGTCCTGATATAAATCAATTGCTTTATATTGCTTTGATTTTCGGCTTCAGTCTCACCGTCAACGTCTGGATCTTCTTTCGTGTTAGTGGAGGACTTTTTAACCCGGCTGTATGTATATCCACTTTGGTCTGGACATCCAGTTCCACAGTTCTATGCAACATTGCCACCGAGTATCAGCAATAGGCCCGAGCATAGAGTTTTCCGGAATTCGGGTCCTTGATGGAGCCGATTTTACTCCTTTGGTGGAGGAATCTTGCTAACTAATATATGCAGGTCACATTAGCTCTTTGCCTTGTAGGTGTGGTGGGTCCTGTCAGGTAAGTTCCTGACTAAACATCAACAATTTAGGGGTCCTCTCGTCTAGAATCCTGGTGGCAGTGTTGATTGATCCACCTATCTTGTACCATATGTTCATTAGCAAGCTTTAGACGATCACACACTCACTTATGTCAAACATCTAGATCTATTTTCATATTCATAGCCCAGGTTCTTGCCTCTATCACTGCTGCCGCCGCGGTTCGAGGCCTTCTTCCAGGAGACGCTGTACTCTTTAGTTGTGCACTGGCGTCCGGTACTTCCATTGCCCAAGGACTCTTCCTTGAGATGTTCTTCACTGTCGAGCTAGTGTTTACCATTCTCATGTTAGCAGCCGAGAAAACTAAAGTCACCTTCGTGGCACCTGTGGGGATAGGACTCTCGCTCTTTGTTGCGGAGTTGATGGGCGTTGCTTGGACAGGTGGTGCTTTGAATCCAGCTAGAGCATTTGGCGCAGAAGTTATCGGAGGATTTAGGGGTTATCATTGGATTTACTGTGGGTTTTCTCATTCACGGCTTAGTTCTGCGCCGGTTTCATGTACACTGCTGGGCCCTTACCCTAGCTGCGTGAAACTATTTGGCGCACTATTACACTACTCACAGATGATCTCCTCTCTTTACCGAACTAACTTTTTCGTACAGGGTTAGGACCTTTCATGGGGGCAGTTCTCGCAGCGGGCTTCTACAAGGTTATCAAACATCTGAACTATGAACAGGTAAACGGTGAACAAGATCTTTCCGCTGAAGAGATACAGTTGAGAGATGAAAAGAAAGCTCGAAAGAAGGAAGAAAGGCGAAGAAAACAAAATTTTGCAAATCTTTTCCATAATCATCATCATCATCATGCGAATACCAGGGGCGGAAAAGGAAATGCTGCAGATGATGGAAGGCCCAATTCAGCACCTTCTTACACAGGGCCTCCAGCTGAGGTCCTAGCATGGCCGCATTCAGCAAGTACCATCAGGGAGAATGGGGATTCTTCGAGGTTTGCGGAGGTGGGGAGCCAGGACGGTATTGTGATGACGCGAGAGCAACCGGCAGAACAGTTCAGGCTAAGCGGGGAGAAATATGTTCAGGATGCTAATGCCCAGAATAGAGCCAAAACACCTTGAAACAGATGTTGGTATAGATGGGAAAGCTATGCAGTTGGAGAGCTCGAATGGAATTTGTTGTCGATAATCTCTTCAATTGTCGAATTACGCATATGTACGATATACTGGCATTGCATTTGCCTAGCATAGGCGCAAGCATGGGGAAACAGAACACGCACGCACACAGTTCAGAAATGGGAAACAACAAGGCAGATCTTGGGCATCTGCACTTTCGCATGACTAGATGGCGTAGAGCCGGAAGCATCGAAGCACTCAAGCACTCAAGCACTCAAGCATTCAAGCACTCAAGCACTCAAGCATAGATTTAAAGAAAACATTGTTTAGTTTTTATCATCTAATTTTATGAAATTTGGCAACGCGAAACCGAAGTGCTCTTCTTTGCTTCTAGCTAGAGATTTATACCTGGTAGATTTATACCTGGTAGCTGCATAGACATGGGGTTAGAATCAGGATAAGCGTCATCCCGTCTACCTGGTGAGATGTAACCCTGCTGTAATTTCCACAGGAATAATTCGTCAGCCATGTCTTTCTCAACTTTTCGATGTCGCACTTAATCATATTCTGGAGACCGAAAGATGGGTGTCTTAGATTCGCGCTCTTTTTTACGGAGGTATCCCCGCGTCCTATGATTTCTTGGCTCAAGGGTCCTTGGACTGTGCGACCACTCGTTAGATTTTCGATTAACAATCCCGCATCGCTACGCGTGAGCTGAATGCATAGCCTGAATAGACCACTCTAGTTGTTTTGCGATCGTATATATCTCTCAAAGTGGACAATGTCACGTTAAGTGTCCACTCCCACTTTTGAAGCTTGTCTGTGTAAAAGTGGGATATCCATCCACTATTCCCATTACCCCTCAAACCAATGGGTCAAACCGTAAAGTTAAATCCACAAACAGATATCGAAAGGTCTGTTCGATCAACTTGTCTAACATGCCTAAGCACCCTCGGCACCCCATGGTTCGCTGTCAGTACAGTAATGATACGTTGTTTTATGTCTATCTTTATTACAGATTTATGCCGTTATGTTATCGCAAAGAAACTTAAATGTAACCCTATGGTCGATCTATCATGTTGAAATCTGCTAAAGATTGGTCCGATAATGTAGCACACATCTTTCTACAGTAGATGGTATTAGTGTTCAGAATCTTGCTTGCATGGCACGCACACCGAGTACATATGTCATACCTACATACTTGATACATACCTAGTATTTCAACATTTCCAAAGTTTTCCATGCATGCATGCGGGACAATGCTACAACCGAGTGCTACCTATCGTATTCAACCCGGAAAAGAGAAAAATCAGTGGGAGATTGAAAAGGGTAATTCTGATCAGGACATGTTGGGGTTTATGTATGCGGTGGAACGATGTTACCTCTAGGGTTGGGCGAATTATATAATCTGGGGGATGATTATATAATTTCATATTATCACGCTTTTTGAGCGTTATAAAATATTATGCCAAGATTATGCACGTGTTTTTTGAACCAATTAAATCTATAGGATGAATGAAAGTGGAGCTAATTCCGAAAAGTTTTTAGGTGGGTGGTTGAAAAGATTACTATGAGGGGTAGATTCTAGAATTCTAGATTACTAAGAGATCAAGCGAATGATTCAACCAATCAAATTCATTTATTTCCATTGATATACTCAAAATCTCTTTCAAAATTTCATTTCTAAACCTCTTCCATATTTTTTCGACAATAGCATTATCGTCGCCCTACACTTTATTTATTTATATTTACCTACCCGACTAGCATAATGGCCTACAACAAGCTAGGTCCTACGAAGACGTTTTAATGCAACCGCCATTTCGATCGTATAAAAGCTAATAAAGAGCATAAAGTCGATCAAGCCAGGTGCAAATTCTGTAAAATGACGAAATCTTGGAATACTACTCAATTTCAAAGCCGACATATCGAAAGATGCTCCGAATACCTTAGTTGGAAGGCAAAACAACCTCGTACGACCGCTCCCCTCACCGATTTCTTCAAAAACGATGATATTCCTGCCGAAATCCTATTCGCCGAAGCTATTTTCACCTCAACTTCGAACCTATCATTCTACGAAACACCCGAATGGGAAGCATTCTTTCAACGCGTCAAATTCACTCCACCCAGCCGCAAGGTTTTGAGCAATAAGCTGCTTGATACTACCTATTTGAGTGTTAAAAAGCAGGTTAGTGCTCTTGCTGATGCTGCCTCTCGGATTCAATTTATTAGTGATGGCAGTGCGAATATTATGAAGACTCGTGTCGAAAACGTTTCTTTTATGATTGGTGCACAGTCGTTCTATTGGAGGAGCACTGCTATTGACGATGGACCTCAAGATGCGGAGTTTACCCTCAACCATGTCGCTGCCGCTGCCCGAGAGTTTACCAAGGGTGATCTGTCTAAATGGCATGCTTTCTCATCTGATACATGTTCTACACAGCGCAAGTGCTGGGCTTTAATGAGAGATAACCCTGAATTGAAGCATATTCATTCTATTCCTTGCGATTCACATGGTTTACAGCTTATATTCAAAGATCTCTTGTTTCCTGGCAAAAATCAATATGGTGCTTCCATCGAGACAGTTCTTGGATTCTTTTTTAAAGAAGCCAATGATATTATTGTCCATTTCACGAAATCATCTAAAGAACTCTCTCTTTTGAGGTCTATTATGGTTCTAAACTATAAAAAGATCTTTGCTTTGATCAAAACAGTGCCTACGAGATGGGGTACGCAAGTTCATATGCTTGAATCAATTCAAAGAGTTCAGCTTGCTCTCCAAAACTATGCTCGTCACCCCAATGCTGTATACCAGCTCGATCATATTCTTTCTAATATCATGTTCTGGCAAAAGCTATAAGCAGCTCACTCTATTCTACAACCTATTCATGAAGCTCAAAAGATGTCGGAATCTAATAAAGCTTTATTAGCTTGTGTTTGCCCTTGCTGGATTGATATCAATGCTCATTTTCAACGTTTTAGAGTGGAAGGAACCTCTCCTTTTTCTTATGATATTGAGAATTATTGCTTAAGAGCTGGTAGAGGAGGGTGGAATCTACGTATGAATATACAGCTACAATCCATTCATATTGCCGCATATATTCTCAATCCTTTGAATTTTAATGCTCCTCTTATCCCCTCCTTTGAGCAAAAGCTTGAAGCTTATATTAGAGAGTTGCTTGGAGAGTTGGAATTTACTAATTTCCTAGTATTCCGTCGACAATCTGATCAATTTAATATTACTAAACCTTGCTGGGAGACGACAAATTCTAATATATTTTGGGAAATCGCAGTAAGTTGAGACTTTTTTCTCGCATTTTGAGAATCTTTACTAATATTCAATCATTTATATACAGAGGCACGATACACTACTCCTTTCAAAGCTAGCCCTCGACCTATTAACCACTACTGCGAATAGTGTACCATCAGAAAGAGCATTCTTTTGTATGAATTTCATTCAAATCAAGCTATGAAATCGACTTTCTATTGAAACGATGGATAAATTGGTGTTTATATATATGAATTCACGAGCATTGTGTTCTGTACGAGGGGAGGTTGATTTTCTTTCTAAAATATATGAGGAGATGGAAGGGGATATAGCTCTCAATTTGGAAGATGATATTATTTGTGATACTAGTTTAGGCTCTGAAATTGACGAAATTATTGAAAATCTTGAGGATATAAATCTTTTAATAGGCAACTCTTGATCGGATCTCATTAATCTTATATAATCCAATCAAATTCAAAGCTTTTCTTTCAAAATAGCTTCAAAAATCTTCAAAATCCCTACTTTCCGCACTAAAAAAAATGCAATCTGAGCGATATTACATATTATATTTAACTGAGCGATATACGATATTATATATCATCAAATCGCCCAACCCTAGTTACCTCAAGGCGTTCGCGCGGTCTTTCACCGTCTTTCTTTCATCACTGGGCGTTTGTACTGGACAGTTAATTTATTAAAGTTTTTCGAGCTGCTATTATTGCGTCATCTGATCATGTCCTTTTTTCGAAGCGAAAGTGAACCCTGCGAAGCTTTCCCGGAGGTATTGAAGGGGGTTTGAGTGTTGTCAGATTATGGCATGATATTGACGTTTTTCATTGTCCTGTCCAGTAAGGGCGAGGGAGATGGTATTTTTCATTTTAAATAACTACGTTATAATTACTGTTGTTGTCATGAGCATACGCAAGCTCAAACTCAAGTTCCTGTTTCGCCTGCTTGGAGGTTGACTGCTGTTCATATCACAAGGCGGGCAAAACAGCTTTCTCCAGCGACAACTGGCCAACGCCATAGTTGTTTCAAAAAGTAGTCGTGAGGCCAGAATGAAGTGGGGAGGAAAGAGGGTAGTCTGGACATGAGCATCGTCTCGAGGGGAAGTGTCACTTACTTCTATATCAACTACCTTACTCTATTATCCACATATCTAAGCCCTACCCCCCACCTACTACACCACCTCCACAATTTCTAGCAGAGCCAGTCTGACACATTCCCTTATCACGAAAAGCTAAGCTATCGCCAGTGATGATTTACGGTGCTGTGGGCCATTCGTGCAATGACAGACCTACTCAAAGATTTCTTCTCCCAAGCTTAAAATTACCAGTTCGAAAAATTCGCAACATCCCAAAGACACCCCCCCCCTGTATGCACTGCCAGCGTCTCTAGGACATCACACGAGTATATGATGGTAAGAACTGGCTATACAGTAATGGAATATATGTTTAAGCGATAGTATTGGAAAAGTACCGTCTCACTGTCCCGCAATCTGATATAATAGTTGAGACTACATAGGAAGGTCTTCAATCCTGTTTATCAATGCTGATCCCTAATATATGATCACATCGTATCCACCTCAGCACCTAAGAATTTCTCTTCTGTGAATCATCTATTTTGGCATCATGGGGATCGTGGACAGAGAATGTTCATTTACCCTCAACCCTTGAAAAGTTTAAGGACACGATCTACTTGCTGGCGTTTCAAGGTTGTTCTTGAGTTATTCATTTTAAACTTTACGGTTCATGCTGCTCTTATTCCTTCCACCTTAATACTTCTGCCACGCTACTTTTTTTTGGGAATAAATATATGTAGTCTGTAGTGAAAGATCGTATAATTATTTTATTTTGAGTTGATAGAGCGATTGGTATATTACAAGATGTATACAACTGCGCGTCTTTTCGGGGAGGCCAGTATTGATAGTATCCTTGTTGAAGCTGTTGAATCCCTCAGATACGTAACAGAACAAGTTATGGGCCTGATCATGAGGCTTTAAAGTGCCGATGATACTGTCATATCATGATATACAATTTACAGCTCATACAGACACAATCGAACTATTGTCGATGTTAAAATTACCGAAAGCTCAAGAACTGACCAATCTTCAAGCCAGAAGTTCTCAGAAGTGCTAATTTATAATGCGGCAAATTATTCTTATACCCTAAAATTGAAAGACAATTTACTTTTATACCCCTTAGATTCTATGATAGATTCTAAAATAGGAGGATAGTTTCTACAAACATAATATTATTTTCCCCTTGAAGCGAAAAATCGAATTTTTATTTTGATCTTAATTATTATAGGTTAGAATCTATAATTTGAGATAGATCCTAGTATAGAATCTATATAGAATCCAGAGGGTATAAAAGTAAATCAAGTATGATTGTTAGTGTATAAGAGTAATCGCATAATGTTTGAGGGGCACGAGAGCAATTTGCTAGTGATGCATGCAATGTAATAGAATATTAGAAATCATGCTGAAGCTAGTAATATCAAAGATACTCAGACCTGAATACAATGAAGTGCTGGAATTACTGTTAGAGCCAAGTAATACTGACAGTCTTTGAATACCTAGATATAAAATGAGCTTGCATCAGTCCAACAATTCCAAGTGGAACCCAGTTCCTTTTCAACCCTTTACTCTGAAACTTGGTCACTGGATCAGGTCGTAATCCTAAAAAGTGCCGAGAGATAGACTGGGGATAAGTACTGGCTTTCTTAGAAGGGCATTGATAGTAGTTGAATTAGCAGGGGAATAGAGTGGTTCTTTCATTAAGAAGAATATAAATGTTAGCTGTAGGAGATGGGATTGCGGTTAGTACTGTTTAGACTTGAGCGATGGCGATATGTATGAATTTGTAATATCAATTGAGGTTGTGAAAAGGGGCAATGACGTGGTGAGTTTGAAAGAGATAATGTTGTGGGGGGGTGGGGGTGAAACTCTTTTATTATGAATTTAAATGCTCAAGATGGCATGAGAACTTCAAAAGTTGGAGGATCTTGCCTGGACTATGGGCTCGGGCTTCGTCATAGACCAAGTCCAAGTATTTATCTGAAGCTTTTATTGTGGGGTTTCCCACTGAAGCCGTACTGTTTACAATTGAATTGATTTTGTGTTTCTCTAAAAACCCATCAAAGTATTTTATACGATGTGAATATGCTTGCTCCCCATCATGTCTGTAGGGCTGAAACTAATTATTTAAGATTCCGGGTGAATAAGACTTAGTAAACGATTTAAAAGGGATTCATACAAAGAAGGAGAAAGTTTTCAAGGCCTGAATAGTTGAGCCCTATTTGGTAAATGGAGCAGTGCATTACACTCTTATCTTTCCTCGGGGATTTGTGGCCTACTCCACAAAACCTGCCAACTTAATCTCAAACTTAATCGAAGCCCACTCTGTGCAACCTCGGTTACCTCGGTTGAAAGCCTATATTCTTCCAAGCCTGAAATACTCTCCCAAACTTAGGGGGAAGTACGCTTTGCTAATTCTCTCAGTCATACACCTTCTCGACGACCCTGCCTTATACCAAATGAAAACACTAATGCTGAAAATGACTCGGACTTAAGCTGAGTTACCTGGGTCTGATAGGATAATCTTCTAAGTCTCAGTTGATCCAAACGCTGGATCTTCCAGCTAAATTCTCAAACTTTGTGTTATGAATATATCAATCAGCGAATAATTAGAGCTCTGAATGTCTCCGAACCCCTGGTCCCTGTGGGCCTAGAAATTAAACTTTCTACTAGCGATGTTCGAATTTTGCGAATGAATAAATTGAACTTACAGAGACTAGGGATTAATATGGCAGGTGAGATTTTAGTGGTATCATGGCCTTACCGCGACAGTAATGACGTGAATCACTTCTCCTAACCCTACAAGCTGAACACCAAGATCTGCAATCTCGAAATCGCATAAGAACCCGGCTATCTCCCAGCAATGACTTATTACTTACAGTTATACCTCAGTCTGTACTTTGTCTATCTATTGGAACTCATGCTAGCTACACAAGCTCTATGATACTAAGCGGCTCAATGGACCTCCCGTACTCTTTCGTCCAAATCGCAGTTTCGTTTTTCGATCGACTAAATCATACGGCGTCTTCTGAGTAATCCTTCGAAACTTCTCGAGAAAGTTGCAGCCAAATTGGATCCAAAATACGACAACCGATTATTTATGATGGAAAATGGGAGATCAAAATCACGAAAATATGGGCCGTGGATATATCGTCTTGGACCATTAGTCCTTCTTTCTCAGCCGAGCCTGCCCTAATATCCTTCGACCACGCTCAAATCGACCTCACTTTGTCATCTGAAATCGACAGCTAAATCACTCACTGAACCACTTACGGAGTCGCCCATCGAAACTTCCACGATTAAGTTCCATGGCCTTCTCAACATGCCAAAGAAGACTCTTCTAGTCATCGTCGATTCTTCACCGCTTCAATCGGCTGCTTTGTTATCTCTTTCTTGTCAACGTATCTACATGCTTTAGGACCTCAGAGTTTCACGCACTTGGACCCCTCTCGAAGAATAAGGAATACGTCCCCGGATAAAAACTTGAAAGCTTCTCGACATAGCTCCACTAAATTACACCATATGTTATTACTATAATAAGTTGCGCACAATGGAATCAGCTGGCCGTACTTTTCAGGATATTTGCTTCGGTGGTTATCAAGATTTACACACGTATTGGAGTTAGGTATGTTCAAATCGGTGGTTTCCAAAGAGACATGAAACTTCACTTTCATGGCCGGAAGTTTTTACTATCAAATATTCCATTTAGAGAAAGTCGAACCAGGCTTTATTATACTAGTTGCGCCAAAAACTCACGATGAGCGATTAAAAGTAAAATTGACAAGACTCCTTACCGGTTCGCGAACGAAGAATACATTCGATTCCATAGGGTAGACCCCATTCAACGTCCACTAGCATTGGCTACGCCGAGGAAATATGCGCTCATATCTGGTTTTGGTCGATTATGAGATTCGAGAACGCCTCTCTTTTGTCATAATGTTGTCGATAAGGCCCACCAATCGAACAGGCTTTAAATACCTTCGCACAATACAAACTTTGCATGACGAAACTTGAAATCAACACTATGAATATAGGGAAGGATAAAAAGTCATTCTTATTACAATATGGAGGGATTCAGGGCGAGCTCAATCACCTCCAAATCAGAACTGAGCCGGAGTTGCCGCGGAAGTAGTATCTCGCTACAATTATTAACCGATTAAACATGATGGGGACTCGACAAGTATAGCGTTGAAGAAGATCGTTATCGAAAATAGGTTCTTGATGCTCATATAACTGAAGGTTGTGCCATACTCCTAGAGTCCGATTCGATTGCTTGGCTATGAAGTTACGCACTGCTACCAGTCTTTATTATCAACTCTACCTACTAGACCTTCCAAGGTTGTCCAAACAGTTCAATGTTCCACTTCTCGATCTGCAGATTCTATAACAACGTACTCGGGGCTTGAATAATCCAACATATACTACGATCAATCTCGAATGCAAGCAAAGCCATATAATTAAAGTAATAACAATAACAACAACCATTATATCCAATCTTATGGATGATGTAATTCACTCTTCGGATGAGAGTCAGGATACGATTGATAACCACCTGCACCTACATTAAAAACACTGCATTCACGGGACCATGAAATTAAGGTTTCAGTGTAAGACGAGAGTTCATCTTGAGCTGATCAGAGTGGCAGATGGACTGCTCTTCTCAACCCGCGATAAGTGAATAACACTAAACATTGACGAGTGGAACAACCTATGGATATCATCTCACTGAACACTAGATTGGCTTTATAAGGCTATATTATTGATAAAAGTAGCTTACCAGATACATAAATATTACCATATCGAGTCCACAAATATAGATCTACAACGTTTAGAAACTTGTGGGAATCTATACAATAGTCTTACCAAATCTGCAATAGAGCTTCGACCAGTACATATAAATAAGAAATTGCTCTACATTATATGGACCTACAAAATTGAGGCTAAATTGCTACGCCAACCTTATTTTGGCAATAAATCAAAATATCGATCCGAACGGGCCCTCAGAAGGAGAGAGAAAGCATGTAAAGAGCATTAGGTGTATTAGGTAATAAAAGCGATTGATATAGTCAACTCCATTGTACATAGCTTTTAATAAAAGACGCACTACACCTAATCCACTTTGCCAGTCCTTCTTCTACATGTTTTTTGAGGGATAATGGATCCTTCAATGCCTCGACGTATCACAGATTTAGGAAGCCCCAAAGGATGGCTAGGAAAGTCACAATGAAATCAGAAACTTTGTGTTTTATTGATCGCTAGACTCACCGCGAAACTTTTGCTGCCGTGAACCTGAACGTAGAAAATGGACGGCGAACAAAAGATGAGATGAGATGATGACAGTGAGTGAGATAAGAACCATCAAGCGATAATGAATGATATCACAGTTATCACTTATATTTTTGAATCTTAAGAGGAACTACCCAATCACCAGTATAGGCTGGGCTGAGTCGAGAGGCAAGGAAGTTCTTTTCATTGTAGGCATGTTCAAGAAGTATTAGATTGGCCACCTGATCTTGTATCTCAAGATCTTTTGGGGTTTACATGGAAAGAGTCCCTCTAATTATAAGAATGAGAGCCCAGTGATTATTGAAATAAGATCCCCGATAACAACCCTTTAAATCCATAAGGAGGACGATATTATGATGAAAGTAATCTCCCGACACTAAGAATCGCTGGAAGAATATACCGAAGGGGGACTTCATGTTCGGAAAAGTGTAAGAGGTAACGATGTATCTGTTGAAAGGAATGATCTATCACAGGATATGGTGGAAGTATAAGTTTAAGGAAGAGGCTATTCGGAATAATCAGTTTCAACAAGGTCCAGTCTCTTGATAGGGCTCGTGCTACTACTTGTTGGGGTTAGCTCTCCTATTACTGTACTACCTTATAAACCGTTTAAATTTGATCGCTATTTACCACGTTCCCAAAGAATACCCCCGCCCCAACATGATAAATACTACTGGCTATAGTACTGAAAGCCTCACTCTCCAAAGACTTCAACCCTTATTCTCAAACCTTACAGATATTGAGATGCATATTTGGGACTTAGCTAGCACAAAAAATCTCACTGAGGAGCACTGGTGGAGTGTGATTTCGAGGTTTTAGTGATGGAATCATGACATCAAGCAGTCGAGACCCCAGTGGAAAGTGCGAGAATGAGCTGATGAATATGACAGCGAATAAGATCAAATGGCGGAGATGATCATTCACTCATTACTAAGAAATTGTAGCATAGAAGTGGATTTTGGACGGAGGAAAGTTGCATCGCGGGGTGCGAGCACATGGAGACCCAGGTCAAGATATTTTCTTTCTCCATTCTCAAGTCACTGTGAAAGTTTGTCGGCTTTGCTGCCATCCAATAAACGTACTGTACCGTGCTGGCCTTTCAACGATCCCAACTCAACATCTGACTGAACAAACAAGATTTTGCGGCTGGCTGCTTCCACAAAATAGGAGGATGAGATGATTCAATACCACAGTACCAAGCTTCCATTATCATTTCAAAAGATCTTGATAGAGAACTTACAAACTTGTGGCTAGGAAAGAAAACGGGTGGATGAGTGTTGTAATAAAAAAATGGTATTCGGACATAAGCTTCTCGTACCCAGCTCGTGAAGTTTGTAGAACACCATGAATATGGGCAATCGAGCGAGATGAAGAAGAGTCATTGAAAGAAGGGGCGACGACAGTGACAATGAACGAGACGATGAAAATAAGAGTCATGAAAGAAAGAAAAGCTTTGGCGGGCAGTAAAAATAAAAGAAGAACAATAGGAAGTTACACACAGTTATCTCTGAGGTTGTAGTGTGCAGTGTATAAGGCATTTAGGTTGTTAAAACTTTGTAGTCAAGACCTTATTGTCTTTCATTGTTGTGTTACACTTCGATAGCTACTGACTATACATACCTGAAAGATTGGATGAAGTGGAAAGTTACAGTGTGAAAGAAATAAGTGAGATCATATGATAAAATACAAATGCATTGCTTTGCTTCAATTAGATGTAGGCTTGGATAACATAGAAATGCCCAGGGCCATGAGATGAAAAAGAGGAAAGTAGGATTTTTGCAATGTAGCTTCTCTAGTAATTGTTGTAATGAGATCAGAGTAACAAAGACATTACCCGTGGAACGATTGGCATTTTGGATGAGATCGTGAAATATTACCAAGAAGCTTCATGCTCACACAATGGGCTCGGTTGTTAAACGGATTGAGATGCTTGATCTGCGCTCACAAACCATATTCATCAAAGCACCTTTGCCCAGGGAGGGTATTGTTTGCATTGACAAGTTAAAGGGCTGCTTGTCAAAAGCTACCAGCGCCAAGCGTCTACCCGCCCGTATCACCGTTGTGCGCCAGCAGAATGAAATCGCAAGAATCATCAAGGAAATATCATAGCATGGATAGAATAAATTGAATATGTTGCCGACAGCATATCCACTGGTCAAAGGTGCATTGAGGCTGCCTTTCGGTGCGATTGCTTGGTTCTACCGCATAATCTTTCATTGATATCTCGCTTTTGACGCTGTGTAATACTTATATACGCGCGTGCTGCCCCTTCCACCTTTCTTGATTCGTCAGCCTTTCTCTTCTGTAACACGAAAATGGAGGACGAAAACCAAGCTTCCAACGTACAACTTCAGAGTTCTGAGCATGAAGAACTTATTGAGGAACGGTCCGAAGAGAAATCTCCAATCACTGAGGTTTGTGAGATCATTGCTCCTGGAACTTCAGGAAGTGTAACCCCTGAAGTCGAAACTCCAGAGGAAGATCTTTCTGATATTGACGCGCGGTCGGACGAAAACTCACCATGCAAAGAAACCTATGGCAGCGAGGTCACTCAGCATACTTCAGGTAGAGATTCTGCAGAAAACAAACCTCAGGAGAATGAGCTTCCCAATTCGCCCGATCTTGACTTGCAGCTTTCCACCACAGATATCCCCGAGGAACGACTTTCCGAGCCCAAAGTTCCTGGCGATTCCCTTGAGGTCGAAATCACTCAACACTCGGAGCATATACTTGAGCCCGTTGAGATTGAGGTTCCTCAACTTCTGAGCCCCTCACCTGAACCCATCGAAATCGACATTCCGGAACGATCCGACTGTTCATCCGAGGTACCCCGGCTACCCGAGTTACCCGATAACGAACCTCAAGATCACAGTGGATCCGATGCAGACAACGAGTGTTCCGACGAAGAGCCCCTTGGCGCCCTCGGCGATTGGCAACTTCGTAAATTAGCAGAGAACGCGCTTGAAATTGCTTTAGATGTCTCTACTCCCAAAGCACCAGTGTCATCGATAAGCGACCCAAATATCTGCAAACCCCGAACCCCGCTCCCCGATCGCGAGCGCGTGTGGCGCCCATCCTCAACTGACGCCACGCGAGCAAACAAACCGAAATGCCCACCATGCGAACGAAAGAAGAAGAGATTTGATTGTTTGGGAAGTCCTCCTTGTAACGAGTGCAGCAAGAGGAATATGACGGCCGAGCAATGCTCTACGTTTGCATTTGTGAGACGACGAGGGAAGAAGAGGTTGCAAGATGATGATGGTATGGTTGCACAAAAGGGTGGGAAAAGAGGCAAGAGGAGATGAATATCATTTCCTAGAGTTACTGCTTGTGGAAGAGTTTCTTCCTCGAAGAAAAACAGAGTTGGGAAATGGAGCTGATAAATTTGGTAGCAGTGGCTGAAATTGGGAGATATTGAGAGTCAATATGGTTTATTAATGTCATGCTTAACCGACAGACGGGCATTAATTGGTGGAAAATTTGTAACCCCGTTTCAATATTAAAGCCTTGTTATGCTTCTTTAAAATGCGGATGTCTTCCCTATCATATCTTTGACAGGTACGAGATGGATGCGGTCTGCGAGAGTAGGGCCGAGCAACAAGAAAATATGCCTAGTGGATTGTAAAGCGAGTGTGTGAGGGATATCGGAGATCAAAACCATGATATCAAGACCGTCAATTCGTTATTAAAAAGGCCCGATGGTATTTGTGCAACATGCAGAGTAGTACAAGTCCATGCAGCAGTATATTGAACAGAAAAGAGTGCTGAATTTCATGTTTGCCGATTATCAAAACGGTGGGGGAGGTTTCAATTGGCTCTTGAAGAATGAATGCACATCTCGAAAAATTGTGCAGCAAACACTGCATGTAGACTTTGTGCCTCGAATCCGACAAATGGTGATACTGCATCGCAAAATAATGAATGAGCTTGAATGATGAAGTTTGGATCCCGAGGATGTGGTTCACCAATTCGAATTTCAGGGCTTCTGTATCGCATCAAGTTCATGATATTCATGTGGGTATTTGGAATACCACTATGCATCATGCATGGCATCCTTAAAATACTCGCAGTCTGATCTGAGATATGCACAAACGAGGGGCGTTCACTTCTAGAAGCGCACGTATAATCAAATCATCGTCCACTAGACCAAAAGAGATTATGTAGTGTCGCAAATTCAGCTGTAGTCAAAAGTCTTGGGATAAGATTTTCTTGCAAGTTAAGTGAGATTGTGCCACTCATCAAGCACATTTAGGCACTCCATGAGAATGGAAGCGAGTTTTAGCCCAGTCATATCTCTTAGTAGAGAGTATACAAAGACGCCTGTAGATCTTCTACAGATTGCGGGCATCAGAAATTGAGTATCTGCATGGTTTTCCAAGCATCGCTCCTTCCGATGGAGACTTTCCCATTGGACCCTTTGTGAACCGAATTTTTGTGACGTGAGGAAGATGCTTCACCCCGTATTATCCAAATTGAAGATTCATCGTTTCCTTGGTTGATATGTTATGTATCGCGGTAACGTGTTGATGACAATTGCTATGAAGAAATTGATGACGGGTAAGGCTGATTTTGGCGAAGACTTCCATGGCTCCTGGTCTTTCTAGAACGCAGGAACAAATGAAATTCCTAAAGTCTCTTTGAAAAAACACACGAGATGCATGTTACAATCCTAAAGATGAGAGAAGGTAGTCTCCACTGAAGTGTGGCGTCCCCATGGGATAGACAAGATCTCAGCTTTCTGTGGGGGATTGTGGTGTTCCAAATGGGCTCGACGGTAAGGTTTAAAGAGCCTTGTTTTGGCTCAAGCCACATGATGTCTAAAACAGGCATTATTCGCGAATATTCTTGTTTTGAATGTATCACGCTTTTCAAATTCATCATACGATTTGGGGATTTTTGATGTTCCGGCTCTTCGGTTAGGTTCTCCGTGAGAAAGTGACTTAATAAGCGCTAGTTCCTGTATAAGAGGGGCGGCACCGTGTTGTAACCAATGAATGTTTATCGTTTGATCCACACTCCTTCCTCACTCGCCGATTCGCATAACAATACATTGAATAAGCCAAGCTTAGAGCTCTATGAAAGCTTCTAGAGAGGCACATTCTCACGTGTTGGATCCTGTCCATCTTCCACCTTCCTGGATACAAGTCTTGGCACGCCCACACAAAACCTTGCCCGTGGCATCTGTCATTGGTCATTTAGTGGCGCAAATCCTTGTTATGCCATGTCCTGATTCGATAGTCAGTTCGCCGTTTTCTTCAATTTGAGAGAGGGGTACAGAGCTGCAAGCTGCACTGAAAAACGAGGGGATTGACCACTAAGATATATAAATGCTTGCTAAGTGTGACTGGAAGCTTGCTGATACATGCCGCACAATATAACGAATCTGGGTGTCGGTAAACTTCTTATACCGTTCACCTTCATTTACCCTTGACCAGAAGCCTGCGCATTATCCCGCTAATGTAAATTGCCCATGAAAACAATAAAACCGTGTCTGTTGTTGGCCGAGTCACCAGTCCAAGACGAGATTTCCCTTGTCGTTATTCTCGTGAATATTAACGGACCGACTCCTATCAATAACTGCGAGAATTTCCAGTTCATTCAAAAGACTCCAAGAAACAAAACCTTTTGAGCTCTGAAGCAAATAGCACAAAGAGTGGAAGGAAGAATTACAATACTACCCACACAAAACCTGACGAAATCCCGACGAGTATTCTTCCGGCTGTCGGTAAATTAATGCGGCAATTGTACAGGCTTCACGACAAAAGCAATGTCACTGAGGCTTCCATATCCAAACGTTTATAAATTTCTCAATAATTTTTCTGCCCCTGATCAAGGTTCTCCAGAACAAACATCGAGAAGTCAAGGACTCAGAAAAAGCGGTCCGAGATCGAAGACGGGTTGTTCAACATGCAAGTAAGTCGAGTCAGAGTTGCGGATCCACTCCATTGGGATTTCTCCACTAGGGAATCTTTATCGGACAATCATCAGATCCGTAACTGACTAATACAATGTAGACAGCGACGTGTTAAATGCGACGAAACCAAACCACAATGTATTAGGTGTCAAAACCTCGGTCGCGAGTGTGGCGGATACGCTCCAGAGCAGATTGAAGATGTCTCCAAACAGAATGCAAACGCTCTTGTACCTATCCATCCACGACCGATGTCTGTGATGTCGTATACCCCTTCGGTCGCTATACATGGTGATCAACTCGAACGGCGGTATTTTCAAAGATTTTGTGACAAAACAGCAGCCGAGATCTGTGGTTCTTTTGATCCTACCTTTTGGACAGAGAAGGTTCCTCAACTCTGTCACCAAGATGCGCCCATCAGATATGCGACTATTGCCTTGGGAGCTTTGGCGAAGTCGTTGGAGGTCACATCTTCTCCAACTCGACTATCACTTTCGGGATTTCCTCAAATTGATCATCATCACTTAGATGAACACCACCGTTTCGCACTAAGGGAATACAGTAGAGCCATTGCTTCGTTAAGGATAATACTTTCCGATGGCAGAAGACATCTAAGAACATCTCTTACAGCGTGCGTACTATTTATGACCTTTGAATCTCTTCAGGGAAGCTACGAAGGTGCTTTGACTCATCTCAGAGGCGGTTCTCGATTGTTAGCTGATTGGAGAATTGCTCGAAGAGGGGGAAGTTCTCGCTTGTCGCACGATTCATTGTCCGAGATCCAGGATAGTCTAGTCGACGATTTGGGCCGCCTATTTGCCCGTCTAGATGTTCAAGGGCTTTTCATTCCACCACCATACCCTGTTCCAAATCTTCTTCAGGATGACATGGACATTCCAGACGAATTTGATAGTGTCCAAGAAGCTCGAGAAGTATGGGATTTCCTGATGGCCGCTATTGGTCAATTCCATACAAAGTATCTCATAAAGTCGCAAACCGAACCAGAGCAATTATCCACGCCATATTGGAACAGACTTCATAATCACTACACCACACAGCTACTTCGATGGCGAAAGGCTTTCCAATCCGTCCATGCCGAAGAAGCACACACTGGAAGTATTTCTGCCGATGGGACACATATGCTGAGCATCTATTATAATATCGCCACGATACTTGTTGCATCAAGTGTTCCACATACAGAGATGCTATATGACGAATACAACCATCTCTTTGCGGAGATTATATGCAAAGCTCAGATTTTACTTTCTAGTCCGGATGACCCGAGTAACACATCTCGCTTCACTCTCGACATGGGAACAATCCTCCCCCTCGTTATCACTGCAGTGAAATGTCGTGATCGACGAATTCGACGTCAGGCCATAGCGCTGCTTTGGTCTAAAGCGAGGCGAGAAGGGCTTTGCTTTGACACCATTAGCGTAGCAAGGATCTGCGCATGGATTTCGAGTATTGAGGGAGAAGGTATCCAGGAAGATGACCAACCAATCCCAGAATCATCCAGATGGACGATTTCATACTTACATTTGAACTCTGAAGAACGATGGTTGGCGGTACAATTGACACTGAAACAAGGTGATAATGGAAATCCACGGTACAGAGAAACGACATTTTCTTGGTAAGTGATGGATCATAGGAGTTAATTGCGAGGGCGTAACGAGGACCTACATGATTTTGGAAATGGCGTACGAAAATGTACAATGACACGGAATTCATTGATGTTACTAGACATCCTTCCAAGTTGATGAAACTTTCATCTCTTTATTCTGATGAATCATGATGTGGGAAGCAGCAAAACGGAACTGTCCGACCAAGGCGAAATGGAGTGAATGATTGGACTTGGTAATCTCTTTTCTTTGAATGATAATACTGGTATCTGACAAGTTATGAAATTGGAACTCAGTATGGTGCCATGGAGTTTAAATCTGGTTGGTACGAGGTGGCAAATATGAGGTAGCAATACTCAAGTTTGACTGTGTATATTATTGTGTAGTCTGATATCGAGCAAAGTTATTCCTTTTCAGCTTCTTAAGCTTTCAGAAGAGACCGATTCTTGTAGTGATGGATTTCCGTTTAGCATGGTGCATGTAGATACCTGCACATTCGAAAGCAGGTACTTGTGATAGATGAATCGATTGGCTGATCTCTCTCGAGCACAAGAGGGTAGGTAAGTGATTAAAAACTCGACGAGGTTGATTGATGGAGAGATTTACATCAAGGTGAATGAGTGAGAGAATATGTATATAATAGAAGGTTGCATCCAATAAACACTAGATGAGATGTAGAAACACACCTCCACCTGAAGGAAGGAGAATGAGCAGCACACGTGATTGCCCCTCTAAGAATGCCTGATCCTGACAAGTGCTTTCAATCAGGCACTCATGGACTTTTCTCATCAGAGCGCTAATCTACTTTTGGGTGACTAAATAATTGCTTAAGCGAAAAATATCCCACACTTCCAAATTCTAATCAATAATTTCGAAGTTCTTGATCTCCTAATCGTTCAACGCCCACCGACTTGCCAACCACCACCTAACGATCAATTCGATATCAATATGGCTGACGCACCAAGAGGCGGCTCACGAGGAGGTTTCGGCGACAGAGGCCGTGGAGGAGATCGCGGACGCGGACGTGGACGTGGACGTGGTCGCGGACGTGGAGGAAACAAGGACGAGGCAAAGGAATGGCAACCAGTTACCAAGCTTGGCCGTCTCGTGAAGGATGGAAAGATCAACTCCATGGAGGAGATCTACCTCCACTCTTTGCCAATCAAGGAGTACCAAATTGTTGATTTCTTCTTGCCAAAGTTGAAGGATGAGGTCATGAAGGTATGCGAAATTTACAAAAATCGCTTTCATGCGATTATGGTAATTTGGCAAATACGGATGCTGATGTGAATTTCGTCTACAGATCAAGCCTGTCCAGAAACAAACCCGTGCCGGTCAACGTACCAGATTCAAGGCCATCGTTGTCATCGGTGACTCTGAGGGACACGTCGGTCTCGGTATCAAGACCTCCAAGGAAGTCGCAACTGCCATCCGTGCTGCTATCATCATCGCCAAGTTGTCCGTTGTCCCAATTAGAAGAGGTTACTGGGGTACCAACTTGGGTACTCCTCACTCCCTCCCAACCAAGGAGAGTGGAAAGTGCGGATCCGTCTCTGTCAGAGTAAGTAACTTCTTGAAAATACCATGATTAATCTATTTACTAATTTTTCTCTCTTCTCCAGCTTATCCCAGCTCCCCGTGGTACCGGTCTTGTCGCTTCCCCAGCCGTCAAGCGTCTCCTTCAACTCGCAGGTGTTGAAGATGCATACACCTCCTCCTCCGGTTCGACCAAGACACTTGAGAACACCTTAAAGGCTACTTTCGTCGCTGCTGCCAACACATACGGATACTTGACTCCTAACTTATGGAAGGAGACCAAGCTCATCAGAAGTCCTTTGGAGGAATTCGGTGATTCTCTCCGTGCCGGCAAGCGTTACTAGGTGTGTAGTGGGCTTGTGAAAATAATTCTTTAGTTTATGCAAATGGGTTTATATGGGGTTAAAAGCTAGGGTCTATAGCTATGTCTCAATGAACTGATTGCCTTCATTTTGATTGCATTGCTACTGTGATTAATTTTTTACATGATTTGAAGTATGGAAGTAAGGCGCAAACAAGCAGAAGAATTTCGATTAAGAAGACCGGAATGGCAGGTAGGAAGGATCCTTTGGAGTAAATACTGATAGGGAAGGAGTTCCTTGACAATTATGGAAATAGAGGCATCACTAGTCTGCCACTGAGGAAAGAACCATTCAAAATCGCCCAACAATAAGAAAAGCCATCTTATCTCTCTTCCCTTTTCTTCCTTTCTTCTATTCTCTTCAAACTTCTTCAATACAACTTTCGCTCGATGCAATTTTGGTAAATTTTGGTCCTCGTCTCTGTAACCTTCACTTCTGCACATACATTGATGCAATTTTGGTCTTTGATACAGCCATAACTCCGTTTTACTTGCTTCAAGCAATTTCACGTTCTTTACAGAATCTTTTTTCGTTGAAATCATGCCTTCACGTCGATTCGGGCGTCCTGCCATGGTCGTTGCTACACTTATTGCCTTTTCGGTTCTCATAATTGTATTCATTGGAGAGGGGTTAAAAGCATTTGTCCGCAAGGATGGTGTTAGCTTGGGAAAAAGAGATTTCACTTTCGGTCTTAATTGGCAGTAGGTATCAACCAGTCATTCTTTTACTCGAGCTGACGTTGCTTCATAGGACAACAATCTCTACGCCATCCACTGCTAGAAGTGAGATTTCGACATTGAATGATTGCTCGCCTCACTCTTTGAACACTCCAACATCTCTCATCATCGACCACATACGATCCCAAAAGCAAGCTATGGAGGAAGGATCTACCACTGTTTCTGCCATTCTTGCTCAAGGAACAAACACAGTCTCATTTGCTCTTCAAGGAAGATCTGATATGGTGTCCGTTATTCTAGCCAATATCAACAGCTTGGTGACACATCCTACTGGCGTTAGCAACACTGTTCGTGATGCTACAGGACTACTTGCTATTGCCATGGCAAAGTCAAGACCAAGTATCTCGAGCACATCGGTCCAATTAGCCTCAACTCCTACTGATCTTCACTCATTGGCCGCTTTTGAATTGTCGAAAAAAGCAGCAGCATACAATGTCCACCACGATTCTCATGGCGAGTCTTGTGATTGTGCAGCATGCATCTCTTCTCCGGCAGCTTCTATTCCAATAACAATAGCTCCTCCTCTTCCAACACATGAATTGATCGCTAGAGCGTTCGTCGCTAGAGCTGAAACTGTCACCGTTACTATCTCGTATGTGGATATACTCATACAATTTCTTGTTCTCATCTAACATTCTCATAGAGTATGCTCAGACTCGGCATCAAAGCCTTCGAACTCGACTGGATCGGGTAATCAAAGTCTACCACCAGCATCAGGTTCAAATAATTCCTCACCATCTCCAGAAAGTTCAAACTCCACGTCATCGGGACCGAAGAATCCCTCGCCTGCATCTAACTCGACATCCTCGGGACCCAAGAACCCTGCACCGGGCTCAGATAACTCGAATGCAACGTCTCCTTCTAGACCAAATCCCCCTTTCACTAATAGCACCAACTCTGGAGCTGGTAATGGAGGAGCTGGCAATGGAGGAGCTGGCAATGGAGGAGCTGGTAATGGAGCAGCTGGTAATGGGGGAGCCGATAGTGGGGGAGCTGCTGCTGGATCTGCTAGTGTTGGTACTGGTGGCGCCGCTTCTGCATCCGGAGCAGTGGCTAGTGCTGCTTCTCTATTCTCAGGCAACACTTCTCAGTAAGTCGTCCATATATTCTCCCATTGCTATAAAGACTAACGTGTTACCAGACCAACGGGGAATGCCCAATCAAGTAACAAAGGGAGCAAACCTTCAACCACGAGCAAATCTACACCGGCCGAAAACACCTCTCCTGCAACATCTGCAAGTATCAGTCCGCCGATTGCTAGCCAAGCATCGGCTGCGTCAACTGGTATCGATAACAGTATCTTCGCCCTTATCACACCTGCTGTTTCGAATGTTATTTATGTCATCTCGACTATTGGTCCTATTGCCGTCATGGTTGTTATGGGTCAGATATGGCTTCTGTGATTTCAGCTGCACCATTAATGTGGAGTTGAACTGATATGTTATTTCATCACTTGTATCACATAAATTAGTCAGTACATCATGGATGACTTGTATTTATAGTGGCGTTAACCACAGATTATTCCGATTATGATGGATGATGGACGAATTTTTGGAACAGAATACATGGAAGTTTATAATTAATAATTCATAGTTAATAGATTAATAGAAGGTTGGGAATTCTTAATAGATGTCGTGTATCCAATTTCATCGTAATCGAATCTTGGGTTACGAGCGATGAGAAGTGAATGGGGGGAACATTAGTGTGTGTCATGCTGTGGTTTGATTTCATATGTGAGGTATCAAGTATAGTAGGTATGTCGTCTGAAAAGGAATCGAGAAATCAGCTGTAAAATTAACACTCAAGATAAAAGTTTTGTAACACGTCGACTACAATGTTCCTTCGTACAAACAAATTTCGTGGTCAAAATTTCGTGCAGTATTAACTGAGAACCGTTTTGTGAAAGATCATCGAGTCACCATGGCCATTTCTCTACCATTTCTCTACCATTCTATTTGCAACATTACCACTCTTCCCCCAACACCTGCCCAGGCAGCTCCACCTCTTTCTCCCTACTTGCTTCTTCCGTGATACTAACGTAAATCTCGAATTTTTCCAATCCCATGACCAATCTCCCCGCATTCTCACACTCTCTCTTGATATCTGCTCTCAGCTTTACCAAAGCATCGACTCCATCTACTGTTCCCGATCGAGAAACGGTGTATGCGATTGGGAATGGCACTGCGTCTTTGAGTCGGAAGGTTAGGGAGTCGGGATTTTTTCCGGGGATCGGACTGGTGTTTGCGGTGAAGGAGGTGAAGAATTGGGAGGTGGTGATTGCGGGTTTACCTGGGATGCCGAGGATGGATTTGGGATAGGGGGGGCTGAAGGGGCCGTTGGGTTGGAGTTGGATGCGGAATTGGATGGTTGGAGTTGGGGTTGGAGTTGGAGTTGGAGTTGGAGTTGCATTGGAGGGGGGATGTGTAGGAAAGCGGTGAGACTGAGTGGTAATTGGTGGAGATTGGGGTAATGCCGGATGATTGAAAATCTGGGTGTGATGATTGAGTCTTGGTACTGGCATTGACGGTGGAACGTGTGTTGAAAATGGGGAACGTTGAGATCGAGCCATGGTTCCAGGAAGAGCTATTGGTGCTGATGCGTGGGTATAAGGAGGATATTGGTTCGGAGAGGTAAGAGTGGATGCGAGAATTTGAGGAATGTGTTGAGAGTGCATGCTTTCATGGGTTGTAATTGGAGTAGGAGGCATCGCTGGTAAAGTCTGCGAACGGGGAGAATAGTTCGTACGTGGCGATGCTTGATGTGCGTATGACGCGAATGAATTATTCGGCTCATGGTGAAAGACAGCTGTCTCTGTCGATGAAAGGCTGGTCCGTGGTTGAGTGCGAATGCTGTTTTGCTGGAGAGACTGGGCTTGTATGAGTCGTTGTGACTGAGGATGATACGCAGATCCCAGGATGTGAGACCCTGCAAGTGATCGAATTAGGTGCGGACCCTGTTCTTGCTGATGTGTTTGGTGTTGTGGCATCTGCTGTTGTGGTATCTGTGGCTGTATCTGTTGTTCCGCAGGTATGGGATTTGATGTGGTATTTGCAAGTTCTGTTTGAGTTCTTGTGGGCTGTTGTTCTGTCAAGCGCGGTCGCTTGGCAGGTCTTTTTAGTGACGGAAATGATTCTGGTGACATTGGAACTTGGCCGATACTTTGGCTTCCCTCACATGGAACAGAATTGTCGTGAGACCTCTGGCTATTGATTTTAGCCATGTAATTTCGGAATGCTACATCATATGCATCGTTGGAACAAGGGCTTGAGCCGTCCTCTTGGTGAATAGATATAGCATCATTAGTTACACTATTCCGTTGTCGCTTAGAGAGTGCTACCGAGAGTTGGGGGCTTTCGGGGGTTGCATTGATATTGAAAGTCGAGACAATAGTTTCTGGTTGCTTGGCAATGAATATCCAGAAGCTATCCCAGATAATCTGTCTAGCTCTGAGAAGGTCGTCATCGCTATTAATGTCAACAGTGACTCCAGGTAACCAAGCGGCATCAGGGAACGTGATTTTAATCATGGTAGACGTTCGCAAAGCCACCGATTTCCAGAAGATGGCTAAGTCATGATTACTGTCCCAGATCAGACTCATTGCATCACGAACAACTTTTCGACCGACTTTGTTTGGGGTGAGCACAGTTATCTGTGCACAGGTTTTGAACTTTTGGGTATGGTGTGAAAGTAAAGCTTCGGAAGAGTAGTTGATACGCTTCGAGTCCTTGAAGAATATGACTTCAGCCATGATACCATTTTGTGAAGGACTGGACTGAAAAGTTGAAGTCGTGTCCAGTGGTGGAACCTGGCTATCAGGAATATCGGACCCAAAATTAGGCAAACCATGACAGTAAGAGGCAGAAAAATGATATGTCTCATCTGTAACATTTAGTGAAGTATCTCCCAGTACCGGTTGAGCTTGTTCTGAGTCAAGGTGTTCCAACTTCACTCGAGACACTGTCTTGTTCTCTTCAACTAACTCTACAGGTTCATCGGGGTCAGCTTTGATGAGGGGTTCGGTAGTGGTGATCATTTCGGAGCTATTCTGCCTTCCTTCCAGTAATGGGCTCGGGGCTGCGACAGATACCTCAGTTATCACACTGTTGGATTCCGAAACCTATGGGATTGGTGAGTTCAACATTTGAAAAGAAGAAGAAAAACGTAGTACCTTTGCAGGAATATCGTTCGGTACTTCAACCACAGGTACTTTTTTATTGGTGATCTTGATTCTGTTTCGCATGATGATGATTTGATTGTTCCAAGCGTTTTGGAAAGCTGCGCTCTTGACCAGACGGTTTTCTTCATTGTACATCAATATACCATTTGATATCCATTGAGAAGTTGAGAGGATCAATTTTTTGCATCGGTGAATCATTTGTGCTCTGCAATCTTGATTATTTGGAAATTCCCCGTTTCTGAATATGTAATCGACAAGTTCATTGATCTGATCACCCTGGTCGATCTGGTAGAGGTTGCGCATGTGTAAAAAGCGATATACCACTAACTTGACCATATTTGGCCAGGGATTGTTCTATGAAGAGATCAGTAGGTCATTATAAATAGAACGCTGGCCTACAATTACTCTTCGAAGCCACAGGAAATCTATAGTTGAAAATTCTTCTTTCAATGATTCACTATTTGGCATCTCTAATAGCATAACATGCAATCGAAGATTTGGTTTATGGGGTTCCATGGACCTAGGAGATCCGCCTTTGTTGTTTGAAATTGCGCTTAGATCCATAGTCAATTGAATTGAATGGGAAACGATTCTTGAATGGATGGCTCTTTGTTTTCTTTTTTAAAAATCTGAAAGGATACAACGATGGGATGATTCATGTCAGTAAGCGACAACAGACTGGGTATTAACAACAAACAAAGGGCGGGAAATTATGCAACACAATATGCAGAAGAAAGTCGCCACAATATGCAAAGGTAAAAATCTTGAGCCCTCCACTTGACCACTCAAAATGTATAGGGCTCTATGAATCACGAGAGCCAGATTGCATGATTTGAAACTACCTTTTCCTTCATGTAAAATCCCAAGCCATGAATCAAATTGATCTTGGGCCATGCACTCTCCTGTTCAGACACCTAGGATTGAATCAATCACTCGATCATTGGAGTCAAATTGCACAATGCGCAGCTCGTATTGTGTGAACTGGATTCTATGAAAACTGTTGACTTCTTCCTGTGGATACTTCCATCATGAAGAATATCGACGGGATGAAGGCCAACCTCATTCGCCCAAGGACGTTGTCAACAGATGCTGTGCATGTACTGATATCTTCCCATGCAGGGTAGCATAGAATATCGAATAGTTCACATTGTAAGATTCAAGTGAAGTTCAGGGGCAAGGTCTGTCTCAAGAGTTGGATTCTCTTTGATCTCATGCATCGTTGGTGGCATACATACTGCGGCACAAACTGCATGTCAAGTGAAAATGAGTGGTGGGACATGTGCCTAGTAGATGGATATCTTCTGTTACCTCGCACCTGCAGCTTAGGTAAGCTGCCAGGCTGCCACAGTGGCTGAAATCCATGTTGCCCAGCCCAGCCACACTTTATCATTGTGGTGGAGCTCCCGACCTTGAGTCAGCACTGACTTCATTAATTGAAGCTCTCTCGGCTCTGTCGCTCCTTCAACTTCGTCAAACCTTCTAAATCCTGAGCCTCCTTTATCAAATGGTTGAACAAGAGTGGAAAGTCTTTAAGGATTTTAGTTGCTCATTGAACCCTTTTATTTCATTGGACTATATAGGGGTTCCATCGGATTAGGTCAATGCGAACCAAATAAGAGATGGTCGAGCTCCTCCAGTCCACCAGTCCTAAGCTTGCAAATAACTTGAGGACTTGAAACTAACTTCTCCGGCTTCAAGTGTTTCCGCGACCCACTGAGAAGATGCTCCGCTTTGATCGTCCTCAATACTGTACTCGTACGGAGTAGGTGATTGTAGGTGCTGCTACGAGCGATGTTCCCTTAGCTTCTTTGGTTGTCGGCTGGATACTTTACCTCTCTTTCATTAGATGCATTCAAGATTTCAGATTTCGCGTTGTGTTCATCTTGAGCCTTTACCATGGTGTTTAACAATGCTTCTGCGGTGACAATGTTTCCTTCTTTTTTGAGGTTGCAGGATTACAACGTCAATAGGCTTCTAATTGCAATTACCTTGATCTTAGGTATTGGGCTAGCGATATTGTTTAGTAGGCCTGGCCGCAAGGACGAGGAGGGCACAAAAGGGACTGAACCTCCTGAGGTCAAATCAAGGATTCCACTATTTGGGCATTTGATCGGTATGCTGAAGGGACAAGTTGGCTACTTCCAGACGTTAAGGTATGAGATTAGAGCAACTACATCAAAGGGCCTGCGGGGTACTCTCGAGAAAGTTGCTACTTGGCCCTTTGATCTCTACACGAAGCTATCCACCCCCTTCGACGAACATTCACTTACCATTTATCTCCTTTACAGTTCCAAGCACCCTCTTTATTCGGTCTTCACGCTTAAGATATTCACCGCACGTATCTACGTTATCTGCGAACCTTCGCTAATTCAAGCTGCATATCGAAACACGAAAGCGTTTGATTTTACTACATTTGTTGTTGATTCTTCGAAACGTGCGTTCAATATTGGCGAGCATGGAATGAAAATAATCCGCGGGGAAACTTCACCAGATTATGACCCGAAAGGGCCGTTTTTAAATGGGAATAATGGGATATCGTACCTGAACGAGAATCATGGATTGATGGTAGAATACTTAGGACCCAGTGGGAGTCTGCTAGAATTGAACAAAGGAGTTCTGAGTGCTGTTGCTGATATCCTCAACAAGCTTGATCAGAACTCTGGGAAAGTATCCCTCTATAAGTGGATTAGAGATACCCTTACGTTGGCTACTTCTGCGTCTCTTTACGGGCCACACGATCCCGTGAGTGCTAATCACAGCCTCATAGATTCTCTCTGGTTAGCAATAACATCCCCAGCCAGGGTCCAATTGTCCGTACTGAATCATTTCTATGTGTCGAATAAATTCCCTATATTCTATTCATTCTGTGCTTTCATGTGTATTGCAATACCAGATGAACTTGGGATATCTAATTTTTGATCTATTCATTCGGACTATTGGACACCCTGCCCCCAGACTTGTAAGTCAGTGCTGATCTTGCCAGGGACTTCGAGGAAAACATGACAATGCTTATGCTTGAATTTCTTCCTACATTTATTTGCCCGAAAGCTTATCAAGGCCGTAGAGCCATCAAAACTGCCTTTGCATCCTACTATGCTTCATCGCATCATACGTCCGCCAGTACACTCATCAAATCACGATTAGAGTGCTCCCAGAAATGGGGTCTCACGGCCGAGGAGATTGCGAACATCGAAATCTCTACGCTTTTCCTCGCGACAACCAATTCAGCACCAACATGTTTTTGGTTACTTGTTAACATTCTTTCAGATCCGGCTTTGATATCTTCCATTCAGACCGAGATCTCCAATATCATATCGAAAAATAAAGATGAGGATGGAATAGAAGAATGTGTCATGGACATTACTCTGTTCCAATCCCGTTGTCCTATATTAATGTCGTGCTTTCGTGAGACGCTTCGTTTCGCTGATGCGGCAACATCTGTCCGATCCGTCACCCAAGATGTAATCCTCACATCATCAACCTCTCAATCGTCATTTTTGCTTAAAGCTGGAAACGTCATACAACTCCCTTCTGGCGTCACTCACAATTCGCCATCAATCTGGGGGCCAGACGTTAATTCATTCAATCCGTTTCGATTCCTACCAAGTACCATTGCGAAATTGGGAAAAGAACAAAAGAAACTGCAAACACAGGGATATTTTCCCTTTGGTGGTGGAAAGCATTTATGCCCAGGAAGACATTTTGCCACAACCGAAATCCTCTCACTTGTTGCTGCTATCATTATGGGATTTGATATCTACGGTTCAAGTGTGCCGGATAGAGCGTTTCAAAAGCTGGGCACGGCGGTTAGGAAACCTAAAAATGATGTTGAAGTCAACATAAAGAGAAGAAAAGGTTGGGAAAATGTCAAGTGGAGATTCAATGCTCAGGGTGATGTTGATTTTGAGACTTTGGTGGGAGAGAAGACTGATGCCTGAGTCGCGAAGGTTGACTTGCTAGATATTGAGATATATCAGTTCATTAAGAGACTTTGAGACTAGCCATTATTCCCAGGTCAGCCCGAATCGCAATCCGACAAAGATCGTTTCGTATCCCGAATTCGTTTTGTACATTGAATCTTTTCGATATGTAATTCATGCTTAGACGTGATTAGAACTCCCGAGCTATGGTGGTGAACAGCCGCTCAATATACTATCCATACTTGCTACGTCAGCTATACATCTTCATTCTATCTCCCCGTGAGCCAGTGGTTTCTTGTTGCAGATTATGTGTCTAAATATCTCCGTCTGGTCCAGTGAATGATGCGTGTGGGATGTTGCTTTTGTCCATCGTTTAACTGCGTATCTTAGAAACCCGAGCTATTTACAGTAATCCTTAACAATCCTGCCTTTTTTGATAATCTACCTACCTCTGGCTTCCCTTTAATTTAATACACCGATTGAAACACGCCAATTATCAAGTTAATCAGCGTCTTCCTGCAAAATGCGTCCTCTTGATCTCAACGTCTTCGCCGGTATTCTTCTCTTCTTTGGTAGGTTCCATCTCGTGGCGACTGGCGCGGTTTTTATTGAGCCCTATGCGAAAATTGTTCAAGTAAGGTTCACCTAGAATTTCGGTCAAACTCTGCAAACTAAACTTGGCCCTTTAGTTCGGAGCCACAGTAATTGTACCCAAAGTACCAACAGTCCTCCAAGCCACTGGAATCCAATCATTCTGGCCCGCAATCGAGCCTGCAAACAGCAATTCCATTTTACAAATTGTATACGCCAATGAAGGAAATACGCTCGGCCGATGGTCGTTTTTTGAGTATTTCCAACTTGGAAATGCATCAGCTGGAGGTGAAAGGATTCATGGGAAGAATATTAATGTTTATCCGGGAGATTTGATCTCGAATGGTTTTATCTCGATGGATTCATCTGAGCAGTGGAAAGGTCCGACAAAGTCTTATAAATGGTTTGTTGATTGGAGCGTTAGAAGAGGTGCGGAGGGACTGGCGAATGGGGAAATAAATTTCATGGGAAATCAAACGGTCGATCTTTCACCATATCGTGAGTTGGTTCTTCTTTGGTCGAATAAAGTGCGGGTATGCTTTGACTAACACGGAACTTTCAGCCGACATAGGAGACTTCACACAAGTGCGTAGCATTTATATCGACCCTCTTGCTTTTTTTCCTTCTTTCATTTCAACTTGACCTGTTCACAAAATCAACTAATACCCCTCAGGCTATCCTCGCAACCGAACTCAACCGCGCCGCAAAGTGGGAAATGGGTCCTCTAAATTGGAAAAATGTCCTAATTCAAATCGAAGGCACAACAAATACGGATTGGTGTAGTGTTGATAAACTTATACTCAGCAATGTTACTCTTAGTAACATAGAAGCTGTTAGAGTGTTTCCGGCAATTACAGGCATGACTTGCTTTTTTAAGGGGTTTACCGTTATGGATACTACGGCTTTGGTGTAGAGGTTTGGGATAGTGAGGATGGGACTTGGGAGGCGCAATGGGGGTTACCTCGATGGATGCTGTTCGGTGAGAGGTTCGCTCTGGGGTATGGGCATATGGGAAGTTCTGGTTTATTGGTCAGGATATGAACATATGGAAAGTGAAGGGAAATAGATGATATATTGACAGTGTAGTTAAATACATGCTGCTACCGGTCCCCGACAAACAATATCTATTAACTATTTTCCAAAATCACTACCTAGAGTAATCACAATTTGACAGTTTTAACCATACGTAATGATTCAATCAGATTCAGCCGCTAGATATGGTTGGAAATCGGCATGGTGCTGTTCAGAACAATATCTGGGGGGCTTGGTAGCCTCGAAGGGGTACCGATCTGACATCTCAAGCCCATTCAAAACATTGGTTAAGTAGCATAACAGGTGGGGAAAATATCTCAGGGATGAGTCACTGAGATGCTGCTGATGGCGTGGTACATTTATGCGAGTTTTGCTGGGGGTCGATTATAGGATTTTCATAGAAGCACTTTTGTTCGCTTGTTGACAAACTCTTCTTAAAATATTTGCGATATTTATGTTTCGATTGCAAGACCAACCTCCGATCTCTACCTCACAAAGACTATTAGATATCTTCTATTGTTAGTTCTAATCAAGCAAGGAACGTCGGAGTTCATCTTCGATTTGTGATCTGGTTTATCCTTATTGCTTTTTATCTATTCATTCTTATCATTATGTTTTCCATTCTTGCTCCTCTTCTTTTTCTTTTACTTATCCTTACTCTCATCGACCATACAGGCGCAAGCGCGGTATTCATCTACACATATGGCGGGAAAATAACACGGGTATCTATTCCTTCTCCTTTCCCAACGATCAATATTCTTTCCCCTCTTCCGAATTATTGTCCTTTAGTGCTTCCACTAATATCTTACCCTTTAATAGTTTCAAGCAACCCTCCAAGTACCCTCCCCGCCAACAGCACTACAAGGCCATAGCCCAGATTGGAAGATCCAGGCAGCCTGGGCAGGCATGCAACCCACAGATCAAAGTTGTGTTCTGCAAAATGTTGTTGGGAATGCGGGGGATCAGGTGGGGCTTTGGAGTCATATACCTAGTTTTTATCACGGGGCGACGAAGCCTAGTTGGACTGAGACTTATTTTGAGAAGACACAGCCGAAGGGTAGGTTTTTTTTCTTCTGTTACTGAGGGGTTGAGGAGAGGGGAGAAGGATAACAGATATGCATACTTAGATTGGTCATGATGAAGACTAACATTTCAACAAATAGTATATCCAGGTGATCAAATAACAAGTCTCTGGACTCTTGATGAACTCTCTAATAAATGGCTCGATATATGGTCAGTCATGCCCGGTCGAATCGGTGCATCAAAAGGAGAAGTATCATATGGTGGGAACTACACTTTCGATGGCTCCATATTTGGTATGATTCCAATCTTCCAACTGCCCGTAATTAGTACTAATACTCTATCAGAACCCAAAGTCCCAGACATGACACAGGTAGCTACACTTTTAGATCCAAGCTTCGAAACCTTAACTGATGTTGAATGTATAGGCCTTGCTAACACTTGAGCATGTGGGACTTGGTAATGGCATCGATCCTGGCTGGGGTTCCGGAGCGGTAACATTCACAAATATTCTGATTGAATCGGTATCGACAAATGATTGGTGCAATCATGAGAATCCGCAAACTTGGCATCCAAAAGATGTGAAGATTCTGGATGTATCCACACCTTTCATTTCGACTGTCAGGAATGGGAAAAAAACATGTTATATCCCTTGGCTTGTTATCGATTCGAATTAAGGTCGTTGGAATGGAGTTTAGAAAATGGAGGGGAATTTGGGGAGGAGAGCGACAGAGGTTCAAAGTTCGATCTGTTTTGATTATTTCTGCACAGAATGCAAACTTCAGACACAACGTCTCGAACATGTATCAGTATAGCTTAAAAATACCATGCCTGTGAACTACAAGACTTTATGGCTCTGGTATGATGATTAAAATACCGAGTTCTGTAGGATTGCAGCTCCATTACTAGTCTCAGCTCAAAGAGGTAGAAAAGCAGTTTAAGATGCTGTCTGACAGAGATATAACATTTGATGATCCAAAAAGCACTTGCATTGTTGTAATCCACCCACAAATTCACACATTGAAACCAAGTGAAGATACTTCTGCCAGCTATTACATAGCCTGCCAACTTGGCAAGATGATATGTTCTGGGCCGTTCATCAAATCGAATGAAGATTCTCAAGATTGATGTGACGTTGATTTGACCGCACTGTGTGTGTGATCATAGTCACGTGACTTCTTCCTCCTCCACCGCCTACAATCGAATTTCCGGCAGAAAAACCTCTTGAGCTTTTTTTATTTTTTTCTCTTGAGAATTGAATGTGAAATTAACATCAAACCGGCGCAATGGATATCCACCGCTGCAGATTCGTTCCATACCCTCCGTCGACAATCAATGCATTGGCATTCACGCACTCGAATTTGACAAAAGGTCAATCTGCCGTTTCTCCACGATTGGCCCTCGGTCGCGCAAACGGTGATATCGAGCTCTGGAACCCGCAAAAAGGATCATGGCTTCAGGAAACAATCATTCGAGGTGGAAAGGATCGCAGCATTGATGGACTTGTCTGGACTCAAGATCCTACTGAGGAAATTAATGGCACAAAAATAATTGGGAAATCTAGACTCTTCAGCATCGGATATACAACAACTGTTACCGAGTGGGATTTGGTGAAAGGTCAGCCATTACGTTCAGCAAGTGGAAATCATGGTGAGATATGGTGCCTTGCTGCCCAACCTGCAGAGGAACAAAAGCGTGGAGAAGAGCCTTCCGGAGAGTGTCAAAAGCTCATTGCTGGTTGTGTTGACGGAGCTTTGGTTTTATACTCGACAGCGGATGAAAATCTACAATTGCAAAAAGTTCTTGTCCGCCCATCTGCGAAAAAAGCAAAAATTATCAGTGTCGCTTTCCAGGATCGCTACCATGTTATTGCCGGATGTTCAGATAGCAATATTCGAATTTATGACATAAGGACCGGATCAATGCTAAGGCAGATGTCTTTGGGAGCTGGACCTAAAGGAGGACCCAAGGATATCATTGTCTGGGCTGTCAAAGCATTACCAAATGGAGATATCATTTCTGGAGACTCTACGGGAGAAGTTAAAATATGGCATGGTAAAACATACAGTATGATGCAGCACATCAAGAGTCACACTCAAGACGTTCTCAGCCTCGCGACAAGCGCTGATGGGATGACATTTTTCAGTGGTGGTATGGATAGACGAACAGTCGTCTACAAACAAATCAAAGGGAAGAAGAGATGGTCAGAAGTCAGGCACAGAAGATATCACACTCATGATGTAAAGGCCATGGCAAGCTTGGAATGTCAAGGAATCAGTGTTGTGGCTTCCGGAGGTAGGCACTCTTTTCATCAATATTTTTTGCGCATGCTAACATTTGTTCGTAGGTCCCGATGCTGCTCCTACAATTCTTCCGCTTGCGCAATCGGGTCAAGAGAACCAACGTGCCTTGCCCTTTTTACCTCAATCTTCTATTATTCAAAGCTCTATAAGAAAGAGGTTGATGATGAGTTGGTGGGATCGAGAAATAAACATCTGGCGCATAAACAGACTTTCCGAATCCATCAATGGCGATGAGCCAGAGACTGCGGCAGTCAATCGCAAATTGGTAGCGAAGATATTAGTCAAGGGGGAGTCTAATATCACATGTGCGACTTTGAATACTGCGGGAAACCTACTCGCTGTTTCAACGATATCAGATATAAAGTTATTTCGCCTCAAGGCACGAAAACCTGAAGAGGGTGAGGGTCTTAAGGTATCAACTGTCGCTGTACCACAAGCATTTTCTTCTGGGGCCCGTATGGTTCAATTCTCCCCTGATGGAAACTGGATATCGATAATTCGGGATGATAGCTCAGTCGCAGTAGCGCGAGTCATTCAGGATGATGCTTCACCATCCTCATTTAGCATAATTCCTCAGCTCTCAAGACTTTCTCGTCTTGATCGCAATATCTCGAAAACTAAGCTTCTAGGTGGTCTTGGTGCATATGAAAGAACTATCACTCAAGCAGCATTCTCATCTGATAGTCGAATCTTGGTAGTAAGTGACCTGGCAGGTTTTGTTGATACTTGGGTTCTGGAAGGAATCGAAGATCTTACGCAAGAGTTGGAGGAAGCAGGGGAAGACGACGCATCTGATGATGAATCTGACGATGGTTCCGATGCTGAAGAACAGAAGAAACCAAAACTGATTTTCGGTCAACACTGGACACGAAACCCGTCTGCAACTCGTATACCAAAACTTCCCGCTGCACCAGTTGTACTATCTTTCCGCCCTGCAACTCTCCCCGTACAAATCAATGGAGCCACGCCTCCTGCTACACGCAATAATCCACGTCCTGTATCACATGAACTACCCGTTGCCGAGGATCGTTTAGTCATTGTCACATCCACTAATGAGGTCTATGAATTTGAAGTTTTAGCTGGCTCACTCACACCATGGTCTCGCAGGAATCCTACTTCAACGTTCCCTCTTGCATTCCGTAAAGTCGCAGATTTGGCAAGAGGTTGTTTATGGGATATTTCAAGTGGTCGCGAGCGTATGTGGTTACATGGTATCAATTGGCTATGGATGTTCGATTTATCACAAGATTTTCATTTTGAGGATGAAGAAGCGGAGGAAGATGGAGATGCTGAGAATTCGGGAAGCAAACGCAAGCGCTTCCAACTAGGTAAATCCGGAGCTGGTGGTATGATTGACCCAGAAGAGAACGAGACAGGAATGTCCCGTAAAATCCGCAAACTCATCCACGAGGAAGAGACTCAAGAAACCGAGATCGACATCCAAACTAGCAAATACGATATGGATGTTGATTCGGAAGACGATGAAATTGACAGGGAACCAAAGTCACTGCTAAGGAAAAAATCGCAGAAGAGCGAAGATGAGAAGTTTGGTGGACCAGCTCAAACTTACAAGACTCTCAAGTATAGACCAATACTTGGTATGGTGGAGATTGGTGAAGGGGGTGAAAACGGACTGGAAGTGGCAATTATAGAAAGACCTATCTGGGAAACGGACTTGCCAATGAGATTAGAGGGCGATCAAGAGTGGGAGAAGAAGTCCTTATATTGAGGGGGAAGGTACTAGATGAGTAATATGATTTTGAACGAGAGCTGGTCAAGCGTAGACTCAATGCATATGGATGGACATGGCGTTTTGGAGCTAGGATGTAATAGGACGTCCAAAAGCAAAAAGTATCTAGGTGGTGTATACATGTGTATAATGAGAGCAGACCATATTGCTGATACCTTTACAAGATATAAAAATGATTTCCCGTTATTGTGAAAGAGTTTCAGTAGTGATTTTCGGTTAAGGTTTCCTGTATATCGAAATGCAACGCTGAGTAGAATACCAGAAACGTACCCCGAAAGAACAAGATTACATGGATGGCATAAACGGGATTTGTCTAATGACGATACGTGGGAAAAGAACCACGATTTTAGAGCATCTCGACGTTAAATATTGGAAATCATCTCATCGCTTATTTACCAACCTTTCAAAAGTCTAGTCCATGTGAGTCTCTCGAATTGTCTGAAAGGTATATTGTTATCAAGCTTACCGTAGACTGATGTGCAACTCTCCTGGCGGGTGCGATAACGTCGTACAGCATGTAGGAGTAATTACTAAATCAGGATTTAGTTGTGTGGCTCGAGTGTGGCAGTTGCATAGCCTACTTCAATATCAAATATGAACCCTCATAAACTGGGATTTCCAATGCATCCCAAAGCTATTTTCTTACTGAGAGATTTTAAACATCTTCATCATGGCAGATGTATTGGGTACAGCGGCTGGAGTAGTCTCTCCTGGATTGCACGTCTCACAGGGCATCGTCTCTTATTATTCCGCCTATCGCGATCAAGCTGATGAAATTGACGGTATTGCGCAAAGAACGCAAGCACTTCACACCACGCTCAAAGGTTTACAAGCAAGCCTGGGAAGCCTCCATTCAAATCACACATCAGCTATAACCCTAGTTGCCGCTACCGTCGCCTCATGCGCAGACAATATCAGGACTCTCGAAACAACTCTTCAGAAATGTCAACTCAGTGTGCCCATTGGTACGAGAGAAAAGATCTGTTTCCTCGGCAAGAAAGCGATCTTTCCTTTCCGTCAAGCCACTCTACAAAGACAGAGAATATCGTCTGCAAGCTACAGGCTAATGTGGATATGGCTATCATGGCTCTGCAACTGTAAGTAGACGATTTCGTCACGTGATTATTCTCGGTGTATCACTTTTGGCTTCACTACTCCGTGTTACCACTTGTGCTAGCTATCGCAACGACTATGGAGAGTCTCTAAATAAACCTAGTATAATGCTAACCACCTTCAAGTGAGGTCTCTTGGATCTTCATAGCTTGAATGCTAGTTTCACGCACATTGATGCCATTCTCCCAACATTGAAAGATGTTATGGACAGACATCTTCAATATGATCTCAGATCTAGATTATTGAATCAGTACATGGTTCCGGAACTTTCAAATGTCAGAATGGCGCTGCAAGGCGTTCCGGAAATCGTCGAACAAGCAACCCCGCGAGCACTGAATTTGAATCAAAAACAACTAGCGGCGACTGTGGATAATACTTCTTCGAAAGCTTTAATCCCTGATAGTGACGATCGAGCATTTGAAACATCAATACGCAAAGTTGCAAAAAATAGATGTCTCTGTCAATCACAGGCTCTTTTGGAAGGAAAACACAGCTACTGGTCCTTTTCGACGAGATCTTTGCAGATTCTACGATCAAGAACAAATTCTGGTTGTCGCCGGCCTGATTGCCCATCAAGATCTTATTTTGAAAGGGAAAATACCTGGGAACTCACTTATTCTCAGTGCAGTCGGTTGTTGTCAGGAATTCTTCGCGCGAGACTGTGTATCATCTCCACAGCAGGGTCTCTACTCTCGATTTCTCCGAATCTTACCTTTCGTAGAATAGTATCTTCGAAGTCACCAGTCTTTTCAAATTGCTTTGGTGGCTGATACAGAAAGGAGCAGATCTTCACCGCGCAAAGATAATATTGCAAGGAGGCCGACAGATTTCATGGAGTCCAGCCACTCACTTCATTGTTTTCAAGGATCTTTTGGTTATCACAACGGAAGAAATAAATCTACTGCCAAATGGTGGCCCTGAAAATTGATCTTCTCAGCCCGAGGTCAGAAATTTCATGTTTAGATTTCTAACAACTTCGACAGCTGATCCATGTATATGCGCATTTTCAAAATCGGGATGTACAGCACTCACCATATTACTCAAGCAAACTACCTTGGAGCTTGATGAAGAGGAGATCATAAGTGTTTTTACTGATCTGAGCGAAGAAGGATTTTCTCTTGATTCGACTTACTGGATAATGCGTGCTTCCATTATATTTCTGCTCCAATTTATAGGTACCGATAACGAAGCCTGGAAAATACTGGCCCCCGAAATAATTCGCTTTGCGACTTTCACGATTTAAGAACTTACGCATACCTGCTGTGTTTATCACCCCTATTCCGAGGGTTCACCTCCTCATCACTTCACACCTTTCGATATCGGAGACAATTAGGATACTTAAGAGGTAGAATTTGCACTAATTGAGGAACTAGAACTACTAGTTCAGGATTTTGAAAGCAAGTACATCAAGCTTGCCCGGCCAATTCTAAAGTTTTTCGACGGATACTGGCGCTCTCGCATGCTGGATTATGATATCATTAATACGAAGCCATATACTCAAGATGAACTTGAGAATATTCGAGAACTTGGTGTTAGAATTTGAGCGCGTGTGTAATATGTATGTATTATTTGGCCAAAAAAGCTAGCTTTCTTAATGGGTTACCATTAACATTGAACGCTCTGCCCTTTTGGAATGTTGATTACGAACTCTAGTATGCACATTTTTTTGGGATGAAAACTCTGGTCCAAATACTGAATTTGCACCTCACTAAGGTGCTACCTTTCTTCACGTGAGTGTAATTGCTGTATGCTTGCCATCGCTCCTATTCGTAGGAGGAAAAAACCCCGGACTTGACCATTAGCGCAACCCTACAACGATCTAAATGCTCTAGCCTCATTCGAGGAATTAAAGTTTTAGATAGCATCATGACTGAAGATTTTTATATGGGTTTATCTAATACTATTAACTTTCATGGTTCTACGGTAAGCACATAATACATGTTATTTTAGGTATCTACTGATAATTTTACTTGTGGTTGATTTATTCCAAAACTTAATGGAGTGATTAAATCTGACCTCTTTCCTCCTACGTATGGCCCCTTCATTCTCGTCTAATTATCACCTTTGCGCATGAGCCCACAATGGTAAGTTGACATTGCGTCATAATGTAGCAAAAGAAAGGCAGGAAGCAGGAACTTCTGGAGGCTTGAATACCTAGAATATACCTGAAGCAGCTCTTGCCATTCCTCGCTGTAATAATAGTTCGCATGTTGAATATCCCAATAAAACTCCCCGTTCTCGATTTTCTTGTAGTATATATTTCATGAGAGTTTTGGACACAGAAACTTGTTTGAAGCTCCTGTACAATTTGGACACCGAGCAGTGATATTCTAGTGACTTCTTGCTGGTAGAAGCCATGGTCATGTTGGAAGCTAATTCTGACAGCTTTGATCTAGTGAGTCTAGTGCGTTTATCGTTGAAAGTATGATGTATCGATGACCATATAGGGTTTTTTTACTTCTTGGTACATGACTAGACACTTTAGATTCAGACTACCAGTCTTTATATAAAGGTTGATAATTTCTCATATCTTCAGGAAAACCAGTGCAGGTCAAAACATTATACATTCGTTACTTACAGTTCAATTACTCGACATTTCAATCTCTTGATATATCGATCACTTTAATCCATCACTCTACAGCCCGTTCTTCTAGTGCACTCTTCAGTTATCACCAAAAGATATCCATTATGGGAAACTCCAAATCTCCTGATGTCGGTATGGACACAGCAGCATTACCGGAGAAAAATCCAAGGATCTCCAAAGACGATAAACAATCACTCTCTCCAGTAACTTCATTCATCGAGAACCCAGCCCTCGCATTGGATTTTCGCTTATTGACCCTTGAATCATCTACGAACCCACCAGAGATCGCGCCGCAAACTCCCAAACCGAAAAACATTTGCGAATTAACAATCGACGTCTTAGCTTACCTCGCCGATTCTCTACCACCCGACACCGCAGCTTTGTTGAGTATTTCCTGCAAAGCTTTGTGGCGCACACTCGGATCAAAATACGTCGACGCCCTCAAAAACCCTTACAGGGCTGCCTCTTTCCCCGTCCATGATATGTACAAGCGTAATTTAAACATCCAACTCTATCGAAGCTATCGCTACAACTTCCTGCAAATCCTCGCACGCGATCTTCCAAATTATATTACATGTTATCCCTGCAACAAACTCCACATGATCGGTACTGCAAATAGTCAGAGGTTGCTTGAATTATCGTGCGCTTTTCATATTGATAACGCTCTACCCCTCTTAAGAGGATATGTGAGCTTCCACGTTTTACAAGCCGCAATGAAACGTTATCACCAACGCCACATCTCTCTCTCAATCTCTCTCTACGACCTAACCATTAATTCCTTGAGCCCAACGTCTCAATTAGTCGAGTGTTCTCGCGAGACCATGCGAATCTCGCACACGACAAAGTCAATAATCTTTCGCAGGCAAAGAATCCTACTACTCCCCGCCAACCATCACTATTCTTCCTACGAAGATCCAGACGCCAGTGTATCCTGGGATTATCCCATCTGTCCCCATCTCAAATGGGACTGTTCCTACGATTTCCGCGGGCGCGCGCTCAGCGTCTCCAATCGATCCTTGACATCGCCGCTTTTCCAGTCGTGCGATTACTGCATGACGGACTACCACGTCGCGGTGCAAGATCGCGAGGAAGGTGGAGATGTTCTCTATCTCACTCGCTGGCAGGATCTCGGCTCCGGCGAGTCGCCGCGGGAATTTAATTGGCAGAACGCAATCTCGGATGGCAGAACTCAGAGACAGGATAAAGTCTCGCGGTATGCATATGAACATGGTTCTGTTTGTGAGGCGTTTGAAGGGAGACCGGGGGGGAGGTTTGAATTTGATAAGATCATGAGGGAGGAGGATTGGGAAATGGTGAATGGACATTCGGTTTCGAGAGCGAGGGATGTGCAGAGGAAGAGGGGAAAGGAGAAGAAGCTTCCGTTGACATTTTTGACGATTAGAGATGATCCTATGGTTCGTGCGTGGCTTGAGTGATTTTTTTGCAAGTTTAAAGAAAGGGGATATCTATTTGAAGTATTAATGTTTAATAAGTGTACATAAGGAAATTGTTTTTACAAAACTTAATCTCAACCCCATAGATATTTATGTGCAGATAAATCTGTGATTTGTTTTCGGAATAACCACTCAATTTACTCATACACGATTCCCATTTTGAATCTCGAATCCCTCCACTTAGAAGAATTCAAGACAAATACTGATCTCTGAGTCCTTGTACAATACCCTTCGCCAACCATCTATGCCACTTGACATCTCGAAATAAGTATAAACATGCACTCACTGCCCATACAAATCCTGTACCCTTTCAAACATCTTACACATATCATCTCCCACTTAGGATTGTGAAAAGACATTTTGTTAAAATTGCAGTGTTATTTCAGATCATGTTAGCATAAAATCTCAATGTCGGTAGTCTTTTCAAGAATCGGGATCTTGATATTAACGATATCATCCGAACACAGGGTTATCGACCAAAGCTATATCTTGCCATCATCCAATCGAAATGACTGCAGAGCCCTGTGGGCTCGTAAGTTATGTGGGTCTTTTCATGCCTCTTCAACTGACCGTCACATCAAGTTTCTATCGCTACTTCCACTCGGTTTGTATAGCTTCCGCAATGCGCAAATATATCTCATATATCTCATATATCTCATATATCTCATATATCTCATATATCTCATATATCTCATATATCTCATATATCTCATATATCTCATATATCTCATATATCTCATATATCTCATATATCTCATATATCTCATATATCTCATATATCTCATATATCTCATATATCTCATATATCTCATATATCTCATATATTGCCATATCGTTTTGAGATGAGTATCCTATTCTTGCAGTTCTCATGTGATCCGGTGACTTGTGATAATATCTTCTTATGTATTACACGTGAAGTTATGAGAGGTAGCCAGATGACTGGTATATCAATTTAAGCCTTACTTCTCTTAACCAATCGTTTTTTGCTCCTTGAGCAATAGAAAAGCTACCCCTCTCCCCCCTTCCCAGAGACGAGATATGGAATAAACACATACAAACAAGAAACAGCTACTTGCCTACCATCAACGAAAAATGCTTTTCAACCCTCACATCTTGAACAGTCAGAAGTACATAACTCTAAACCCACATGTACATGCGACAAGATAGTAAAACACAAGAGAATTAAACTCATCCTAATATCATCACAAGTATGTAGCTCACTGGATTCAGGCCATCCAAAGCTCTATCTACAACTCGTAATAGGAATGCGTTCGAGCTGCGACTAGCAGCATTATAGCCTTACCGGTCACTTGCATTCTACTAAAATCAACAGATGCTGACAGACTTCCGGGCCAGTTGGCGAAGTGATGGTGAAACGCATATATATCCACGTAGTTGCAACCGGGATTAAGAAGTGTGTGGTGACGAGCAAGTCAAGAAAAGAATTGCCGATAGAATTTGCGGGTTTTGGCTACGCTCTTTTCTCATGCTTGTTCCTTTATCCCCTGGAAGAAAAATATTGGTACTTCCCTCGTCATCTAACTCCACTTATTTATACGGTCTAAAGATTACGATATAGTAACGAATACTCAGGAAGGATAAAAATGAAGGCAATAGCGCTCAAGTGCAACCTGTCAACATCAATCCAACGGCTTGCCTACCCACAAACATACAACACGGCCATTACATTATATTGCGGTTCAATTTTCATTCTTTTCCCTTTTCGTTTCAGAGCTTGCGCCAGCCGGTGTGAGGTGGAAGGAAGTGAATAAGTGGAAACAGAACAAAGTTTGCGTGTGCTTCCCGTGTGATACAACGTATGACGAGCAAGAATTTAAGCTTAATGATTTTGACACACACGTGAATGAGATATTTTTCAGTTGCTTCGTCACGTTGGTGAGAGAGAAGTAGGAGAGTTCACAGGGAAGAGGTGAAGTTAAAAGTGATGACGCGTGAATGAAAAAGAGAAAGGGTACGGAGTATTAACGGGGCTCTTTCGTTCCGAATCCGAATGGATGTATTTATCCGCTTCAATGATCCATCAGTAATGAAGATCTGTCTTGAAAATTGTGGGTTAGGGAGGGGAGAGAACAGGCAGTAAGAATGCATCATGCCAATCTCTAGGGTATGGAAAATATGAATAAGGCTATGTTATGTGTTATATAAGACGATGGACAGATGATCCTGAAACTATGGAGACGTTAGATTCATAAGTCAATTGATTTCCACTTTATATGACTCAATCATTGAGTGGGAAGAGTAGGGAACTTGGGATACGATTCACAAGTCTTGGATGCATGAATTCGTGGAGAATACTTAGTATACGGGTATTATTGAGAATTGAAAGACTAATAGATAAGTCATACAGACTCATACTTGACAGAATCTATCAATATCAATAAAAAAGCTTTGATACGAAATTCCCAAAGTCTAATTGGTCAAATTCGTAAGCCGTCTTCACGAGACAGAGAAGAAATTGATAGTACATATCTTCACTACCAAGACGTTGAAGTCAATATAACGTGGCAGGGAATGATAGATTGAGACGGTACATACGCGTCCATCCACATTACTAGAGGTGGAGGGACGGTTCAAGTAGCGGCACATTTTCTGTTGTTCTCTTTGGCATCTTGACTTTGAAAACTTCGGGTTTGACAGGAGATGAATTTTGAACGATTGACCGAGAGAAAATCGATACACAAGTCAAAGTGTCCGTACAAAACGCTCGCACCAAACCCAAACGCGCTCCCTCTTATGAATTCCATCCGGAAAATCATGACGAACAACCAGGTTTGATATATTAACACATGAATACTATCCACCCGTGACGACGCAGGCAATTCCTTGACCACCACGTGTGCACCAGGAATGAAAGCACTATGAAAGAAAGCACCGAAGTACGCACAAAATAGAAGTTTAATCGCGCATCATGATCTCCATCTTGCGTGATCCCTCCCTATCAAAATTCAAGACCATCATACCACGTACCAAGTCCAACAACTTCAAAAGAAAAATCAATATAAATTAAAAGATATTACGCGTACGTGGTACACATGAAGGGATGAACTTTTCTTGTTAGCTCGCTTTCGGGTGGTGGCTCCTGCGGCTGGGAAGAGCCTCATCTCATAGCTGTCTATCTATATTAGACTTAGACTGGAGACTGGGTAGGTAGGTGTACGAAGTAACAAGTATGGAGGAAGCTATGACCATTAAATGGCATCTCGCGCGGCTTTGAAGTTTGAAGTGTACTTGAAGAGTGTCTGCAGCCTGATAGGAGGAAGGCTGTGTAGGGTTTAAAGTGTTGTTCGGTATATATCAATACCTCATAACGCCGAGATTTCTAAAATACCCGCGTGTGAAGATTAGACTTGATGGAGGTTACGATTGGAGCGCTTGAAAGCTTTAGAAAGACATTTGATATACATATAGTACTTAATTTACCTGAGATTTTGAAGCTTTGAGCTTGCTTACAAACATCCCATACTGCATATATTTCAGCTGAAGATGTCGTCCACTTCCTGCGGCTCGGCCAACAACAAAGTTTTATATGAGACGACTGCATTCTCCGTTCGGTAATTTGAAGGAATATTTTTTCAATTCTGATGTCTGCTTTTGGAAGAGCTGCTGGTTGAGTAGAGAGAAAGGAGCGCTTGTTTGATATGATACACATATATGGGAATGTTCTAAATGGGTAAATTCAATGGGTAAACATCAAAAATAGACGCTGCGCTGGTAAATCTTAGCTTGGCGTGGTGAATAAAGGGTCGTTAAGTGATTTGATCAGTACGGGGGAGGAAAGTATTGTTCCTGATCTCATATGTTAACATCTCTCTACCGGTAGATGTTTTTCATATTGTCCGACTAACATACCGATACCTCCCCTCCTTGACCTTTTGTATTCAAACCCAGATTAAAAGATACAGCACCGAAATCTCAATTCAAGTAATTCTCATTCATAGTAAATAAATCCATCATACCAAAGCTTAACTCAAACTCTATCCATTCCATTCATCAATCATAAACCATGAACCCTTTTCCACGTGCAGTCAGTCACCCTTCATTCTCGCTAAACCGGTGTGTACTTAACCAGCCAAACACACCACGCCACAAGGGGTAGCCAGCCGCGCAATCCTTCAATCAGACTATACCTTTTTGGAGAATCAGAGCGCCGATGCCAAGAAAAAACGCGTATGCCTTGTGGTTTTAAAAGATTATGGGGAAAATTATTTTTACGAATCAGAAATATGGGGATGAGATTGAGTTTTTTGGTGAGGTCTGGATTTTGACGATTTTTCGATGCCAAGATTCAAGAAGTGTTGGAATTGATGTTTGGACGAGGGGAAGGGAGAGGAAATGAGGGAGACGAAGATAACGAAGTCGTTGTTGTTGTTGTTGTTGTTGTAGTTGACTGAGATAGTCTTTGTGGAAATATATATCCACGTGTTGTGGTATACGAGTACTCCCGAAGATCTCAAAACAACTTATCTCTGCCAAGATGGATTGCGTGTATGTATATCAAAATCTTTGATACCAAGACGAACGAGGAGCTTGTACAAAGTGTAATCGACGGACTTATTTGTTCCGACATGGCATTGTTATGTTAAGAAACGAATGCCATAGGCACTAAGTTAGAGGTATTTGTAGATAACTCATGATGAAGCACCTATTGTTCCTGAGATGATGACGGATTCTCCAGTTTCCGATGGTATGCGTACGAATCTTTGAAGGAAACGAAAGACCTAGTGTACAAAGTATATTTATGAGGCTCAAACTGAGGGGTATGATTTCGTTTCGCATGTACTTGGTGACGAACTTTTGATTTTGAATTTTGGATTCCATACCTTGTGAACAGTTTTGGGTGAGATTGTGCTGGAAATTTAGAGATTTGATGATTGAGAAATGCAATTGTTTAGAAGGCATAGTGAAAGGGAGATCTAGAGTTTTGATATAGCATTATGTCTATATCTTTATGACTTCCTGCTAATATAATTCGTCTGATGTTTACATGACCACCTGTATGAATAAAGTAGCAATATATTATTACAGCACTCTAAGAAGTGTGCCAAGTATCATCGGGTGAGATTGATCCATGGTAATCGTAACGTTGGCAAAAGGATCTACTATTGTCGTCGCAATATGGTTCATATGATACACGTTAGCCAAGAGATATTGGAATCCTTCGTGAAGTTTTGAATCATCTTTTTCCAGTTCTAGAGAGATCTTCACTCATACCTAGAAAGATAGCTGAGAAGTTATAGAAGATTGATATGGAAAAGCTCTACAATTCGGTGTAGATGAGAAAGATCTCGAATCTATGCGTCCAACCAATCATGTCAGATAGAAAGACGATTTCAGTATTGAAATGAGTCGATCGCTTAAATAGAAGTCGTCGTCAGCTCCTGACTTTTTTTCTTTCCTCTCATCTAATAGTCCACCAAAACGGTCAAACCATTCCTAGGTAGCCCACGTCAACCTTCTTTTAAGCTTCCGACTATCTATCAGTGTCTAATTACAACTAGTAACTTTTCGGGTACCAAAGAGGTAGCATGTACATAGGAAAATGTAATGAGGCTTCCCTTAGATCTGGGTATTCAGATGAATCTATTGATTTGTAAGATCATACAAAACATATATATCCTAAAACCGACGAGTAAATGAAACCCCTCTTCATTTGAGTATTTGAGTATCTATTTTCTTCATGGACTTGGCATAATCTTGGCGATGCAAAAGTTCCGAATACTAGTATGATAGGAATCCAGATTATCCAAACCATTGTGACTCTCCATTAACGTGGATTCTAAGTCCTGAGTCCCGATCAGCGAGCGGTTGATGGTAGACACCTAGATACTGAACCGCGCGTACGCATTTATTGCCAAGACGAATCTAAATTTTTGCAATAATCAAGTCAACTATTGCTGTGTACAGAGTAGAGTCGAGCAGAGTTAAAGAGCAAATTTACAACAGATTGATAATCATCTATCATTCCCATCTGAGGGGGAAAGGATAGAATCAGGATGGACTGTATGAATCTATCCATTGGGGAAGATGTCACAACTTACGACGCATGCCACGAGGATGTATGAATTGTTCAAGTTGATAATACCTACCACAGTACTCTTAGTTCCCTAGACATCTTTTAAACTTTTCTGGGTCTCCGGAAAAATCTTGGGATCTACTTTTTTGATCAGTCTAATTAAGTTATTAGACTCTAAATCTGAGTCCAAGGGAGGGAACTTACGCAGACGGGTACCGATAAATTCTTAGTCTAGTCGTACACTATCTTCGTACACCTCTAACCTGGGCAGTGGGCATATCCATTTCTGTATGTACCCATTTCTCAACCCATAACAATTCATTATTCTACCCAGGTATTATACGAGTCTTTTGATTCTGTTACTTGTAAGAGAATACTATCTATTCGGTGTTCTTTACTTCATCCTTCTTTCGACTACATACATACCTATCTAGTTTTCAAGAACTAGAACTAGGACGACTAATAAGAAGACTAAGACGACTAGGACAACTACGACGACCAAACTCGATTCTTTACTCAGTATTGTCGCTCTCGCTCTCGCTTTCACTCCGAATTTGTTTGAGGTTATTGATAAAGTCATAAAGATCCAATTTCTTCCTCCTTCCACCCTTCCCCCTTCCCTTCTCTACCTACCCACCTAGCTAGATACTTCAAAACACCAACCTGACGAGGATCTATAAATTACGAATAATCCCTAGCCTAAACTCCATAAGCGAAAAGTGGCGATTGCGACCAAAAAAGTGCCCAAGTTCGATTTGGAGGGCTGTGCTCGAGGGACAAACTAGAGAGAGAGAGAGAGAGAGAGAGAGAGAGGAAGAGCGAAGAGAAGATTGGTTGTGAAGGTTGAAGATTGAAGGAGTGTCGAATCATCTTTTTCCCTTTCAATACGTACCATTCAATACGATACGATACAATACAATACCTCGACCTTCGACCTTCGACATTCAAATATTATTTCTCTCTTTCGACAACATCGCCATCACCACCAACAATATATCAAAATGGCCGATCGAAATGCACCAAATGGGGAATACGATGAAGCATGGGCAAAAGATTTAAGACAACAATTCGAAGGGTTATTACGGACGAAACGATTAAATGAATTGGATAAATCGAGGTCAAGAAATGCATCGCCATCACCAAGAGAAAGATCATCATCATCCAATTTACGAGCGACTTCTTCACAACAACAACAACAACAACAACAACAACAACAATCTTCAAACTTTCGTCCAACTTCTTCATCAAATAATTCAAACCCTTCAACACCTCCTTCGTATTCGTCCGTAAGAAATTTACCAAAGATTCCATCACCACCGGCAGATGTACAGTCACAAAAGTTTCGAAATCTATTAATTTCCATCTCACAAACTCCTACGAAATATGAAAACCCCGGTTTGTTGGATGAAGCTCTACAACATTTACCATTAGATAGGATATATGGAGAGGCAGAAGAGGAAAGTCAAATATTACAAGCTGAAGCCGAAAGTATGGGAGATGGAAGGAAGCCAGAATGGGGTTATCAAGATTGTGTGATTAGAGCTCTATTGAGGTATGTTTGTTCTGCTGTCTTGGATTTGCGCTTTGGCTTCCCGTCATCGCTCTGCCGCTTTGCTCTACATTCCCGATGTAACTGGTCCTAACCTCTTATCAGATGGTTTAAACGTTCATTCTTTTCATGGGTCAACAATCCACCATGTCAAGTATGCATGTCACCTACAGTAGCCCAAGGCATGACACCACCTACACCCGACGAATCAGCATGCGGAGCAACAAAAGTCGAATTGTATCGTTGTTCAGCCGGAGATTGTAGAGCATATGAAAGATTCCCCCGATATAGTGACGTATGGCAATTATTACAAACGCGCAAAGGAAGAGTAGGAGAATGGGCCAATTGTTTCAGCATGCTGTGTCGCGCAGTAGGAGGTCGTGTAAGGTGGGTTTGGAATGTCGAAGATCATGTCTGGACAGAAGTTTATTCGGATACGAAAAAGAGATGGATTCATGTTGACGCTTGTGAAGAAGCTTGGGATAATCCGAGATTATATGCTGAAGGTTGGGGTAAGAAAATGTCTTACTGTATTGCCTTTTCGACGGATGGTGCGACCGATGTTACTAGAAGATATGTTCGAAAAGCGGATCATGCTCTCCCAAGAAACAAATGCCCAGAGGAAGTTATGCTATACATCCAAAACGAAATTCGAGGTCTTCGAAGATCAAATATGAATAAGGATGAAAGGTTTCGATTGGAAAAGGAAGATGCGAGAGAAGACAAAGAATTGAGAGGTTATGTTGTGGCATCCATTGCACAATCTGTTGTATCGGGATTGAGACCAGATGGATCTTCAAATCAACACATGGCAACTCCACCACCTCCACCTCAGAGACAAGAAGATCAGAAATTACCGGCCGAACAACCTGGTAGACAAAGTGGTGCTCAAGAATGGGCTAATGCTAGAGGTGAAGCTGGAAGAAGAAGTCAACACCCAAGAGATCCTTCACAGCATGGACCTTGAACTTAATTCGACAAGCTGGAATTCATTCTTTATATACAACAGCACAATCGACTCATGGATTCGAGACCTGGACCACTGGTATCCTTCTTTCATGAAGGTAATAGCGCAGGTACCATCGCACCAACGAAAATGATCGAGCCGCGGATTTATCGCATTGACGCCAATTAATCATCGCTCTCGAGGAAAAACACACCAACAAACACGAATTGATATCACCATTATGTTATACAACATTGTTCAATTCTAATATACACTCAGAATCACCATTTCACCCATCTTTCGTGGTGATTTGGAAGCCATTTATATTACCGGCTTGTACGCTATTTATTTGATATTCTATCATTTTGCGAGGAGTTTTGGAAACTTAAATATTATGCAATATACACACATACATAATTTTATTTGTTTACGGGGAGGGGAAAGGGGGTGGGATGAAGGATAAGCTGTGGGTGGTTTGGATACTCTTGAGAGAGAAACCAAATTCGGATGCACCCGTCATTCAGCTGGCGTTTTTTTTTGTTTCTTTGGATTGAGGGAGTGAAGGAAGGAAGTAGCATTATGCACACCGCCAATTTCTTATGTTATTTACAGTCATCATCGTGGGACAAATTTTAGGAAAGGATTAGGAAGATTGAATTGGATGGATTGGGTGAAAGGCCTAGACTGGATTGGATTGGGATATGGAATGGTAGATACCCTGGATGGGGATTGGATATAGGAATGGGGTGAGGAAGAGAAGAAAAGAGGAGGAGGTGGAGGAGAGATGGAGATATATTGCTAGAAATTTGTCTGGGTATATGTCTATATATCAGATGAGATGGATGGAGATGGGATAGGATAACATAGCATAGTATGAGATAGGATGAGTGAATGAATGAATAAAAGCATGTTGGCTTTTTGAAATCTATAAATTTTGGTTAGGTACTTATACATATTGTATCTTGGTGAAGTCAACAAATGAATGAATGAATGAATGAATTTGATGAGTGATTTAGTTATCTAGTACCTAGGTAGGTAGGTAGACAACGGTTGATCTGATCTGCGGTTCTCTATGAATGGTTGGTTGGTTGGTTGGTCGGCTTGCTTGCTTGTGTGAAGCGATGGGCTGTGGGCTGTGGGCTGTGTATGTATAACTGGTTGGTTGACTGGCTGGTTGACTGGCTGGCTGGTTGGCTGAAAGGAAGGGAGGGAGGAAGGGTCTATGGTTGTGGTTGTGGTTGTGGTGGTGGTTTTGGTGGTGGTTTTGGTGGTTGTGGTTGTGGTGGTTGTGGTTAATTCAGACTTATATGTGTGTGTGTATGTGTATGTATGTTTAGATGGAGAAAGAGATGGAGAAAGAGATGGAGAAAGAGATGGAGAAAGAGATGGAGAAAGAGATGGAGAAGGGAGGGAGGTCTGTCTGTCTGTCTGTTTATCTCTAAGGCTTTAAGAACTAGGTAGGTAGGTAGGTAGGTAGGTAGATTTAAAGGAAAGGATTCTCTGTTGAGGTTTTGATGGTTGTGAGGGAGGGGATGGATGGATGGATGGATGTGAGGAGGTGTATTTTGTTTTGTTTTATTCTCTGGGTTGAGTTCTGGTGTTGAATGACATCTACCTATCTACTACCTAGGTAGATAATTTACAATGTTTATGCGATGAAGTACTAGGTATGGTGGTGGTGGTGGTGGTGGTGATATTGGTGAGGTTGGTGATATTGGTGATATTGGTGATATTGGTGATATTGGTGATATTGGTGATATTGGTGATATTGGTGATATTGGTGATATTGGTGATATTGGTGATGTTGTTGATAGGGTTTGTGCATATATACTAGGTACTTAGGTAATTTTAATGCAAGATCGAATAAGTTTTTCTATTGCTTGTATTATGGTTAGATATTGCCTTTTTTGCTTTTTGACTTTCTTTGCTTTTTGGCTCTTGTCTGAGAGCCCTGGAGAGATTTGATGTTTGTTGTTGTTGTTGTTGTGTAGTAGGTGGGTAGGTGTCTCGATTCTGGACGAAATAAACGGCACACCGAAAATACAATATTATTTCCAAAATTCTCTTTTTAAATTAATAATCAATATTTTTGATTTTTAATTGAATCTGATAATTTTATAATTAATAATTTATAATAAATTTTAAAAGTATATATTTTATTTTATTATTTAAAATTCTTATTCAATTTTGAAATAATAATATTTTAAAGAAAGTCTTGATTTTAGCAGATTTGATATACCGTTTTTCTTATCCAGAGTAAGGGTGTGTAGATATACATGTAGGAATTCTTGTATTTCATTTATTACTCAAGTCAATGTATTCGAATGCAAATTCACTTGATATCAATATCAATATCGAGATTGATCACCTCATCACCACCTGCACCCAAAAACTGTCGGTGAAGCAAAGGAAGGAAGGAAGGACTTTAATCGAGACCGACAGTTGGTTGGATTAATTAGATGTGGGGTAAACTTGATGTATGAGAGGTCGGTTGGGTTGGTGGTTGAAGAAAAGGGAAGAAAAAAATGCAGAAAAATTGACCGACATACACACTAGGTATCATATCATTCATACCTACCTACATGTACATAATCAACGAGACGACCAACACCTTCCTTATCTGCTTTTCGTTCATAAGGTAGATTTTCCTGGACGAGGAGGAAGAAGGAGGTTTCTGTTTTTGGAGGTCATTTTTGAGGAGTTTTTATTTTTTTGTTTTTTTACACACTTTTGATTGTGATTGATTGGTTGTTTGATTGTTTGGAGATTGGAGATTGGAGATTTGCTTGGGAAGGAAGGAACGCTTTGTCTTTGCTTCGGTATACGAATTGTTATATCAATTTCCTGTTATCGATTGGTACGGTACTGCTACTTCTTCTCCTCCTTCTTCTTCTTGGTGGTGGACGATACATTAAGAATTGACGATACTTCTGTACTCTATTGGATAGTAACAATTGAAGTTTTCATTTGTTGCATATCCTATCGTGTAGCTAGTAAGGACATTACCAACACAGGAAGGAAGGCAAGGAAAGAACATGTCAGGTGAACATCGAACTGGGCAACTAACATCTGGCGAGACTACAGCAAGGAATTCGAGGGAATTGGAGATTGTAAATCACGAAGCATACGACCGGCACGAGGAGATTGGAAACGATAATAGAGGAATTCCAAAAATTGTGATTCCGCACGAGAACGAAACGGGGATTTACACGTTGGATACGAAATCGGAACAGGGGAATTTGGGTGCGAGCAAAGTTCGGATGGGAGAGGGAAAAATTGATACGGAATCAAAGATATCAAGAAATTTGGAATCGAGAAATCTTCAGTCGGAAACTGGAAGGTTGGAAGTTCCAAAGCTTCAAACCGTACCTCAAAATCTCAACTCACAACCAGCACCAAGAACATTTGGATCTTTCTTCGCTATTCATTCACCAATTTCTACCAAACCGCTCAAATCACTTCTTCCATCACGTGGACACAAAGAGAAGACTCTCCCAAGAAGTATGAGAGGAAGTTTTTTCAATTCTCATCCTGCGCGAGAAGAGATGGATAAGAAACCTCGATCTCTCAAGAGTTTCATGGGCGATGAATGGTATGATCGAGTGATGCGATGTTTATCACCAATCCTTGCCCTCTTACCACCACTCAACTTCATCACGATTCATTACACCTATTTCATCGTAACTCTCCTCATCACTTCTCTAATATTCTGGGGCTCGTCGACTCCTTCCAAATCAATATCATATGTTGATTCGTTATTTATGGTCACGTCGGCAATGACGGAAGCGGGTCTTAATACGGTTAATCTGAGTACGATGACGACTTTCCAACAGGTTATTCTTTGGTTGTTGATCGTAGTTGGGAGTGCGATTTTTGTCAGTGTGGCGACTGTGAGGACAAGGAAAAGAGCTTTTGAAGTTAGATTTGGCGAGGTGGTTGGGAGACAGAAGGAAGAGAGGAGGAGAGAAAGAATGAGGAGTGGAAGTCGAGAGGCTATGGGAAGTAGGAGGGGAGATGGGAATGATCTAATGGGAGCCAATTGGAAGTTCCCTTCGACCAGTGGTGGGAATGGAAGCGGAGATGCTTTAGAGATGGAAGAAGGATTGAAAGTCCGACCGGTTGGAGGGAAAAGTGATGATAGTTGTATGACTGCCATTTCGGAAATCTCTCCTCATGGTGGCGTACCCAGAGATACGGGAGATCATATTACGTTTGCACCTGATGCATATCCAGTAAATGGAAAAGGGAAGGCAAAGGATATTACAGTTGGTAGTTCCAATAACGAAACTGCAACACCAGCTCGATCAACAAACTTCCAGTTTCCTACATCCACCTCAGAAAACACAATCAAGCATCGCGTTCAAGAAACCAGTGCATCACTCCATCACACCCAAATAGGCCAGCAAGATCTTGCTCCACTTCAATACCCTTCATACCTGAATTCCAACACCACAGGCCGCAATGCACAATTTCATGGTCTTTCACGAGCCGAAAGAGAACACCTAGGAGGTGTCGAATACCGAGCTATATCTTTTCTAGCTTGGTTAGTTCCACTATATTTCATTCTCTGGCAAGTGTTGGGAGGAATTGGATTGGGTGCCTATATGGCTTATAATAAAAGTAATGTTGCGCTTGAGAATGGAATTAATCCATGGTGGTTGGGAGTTTTTAATGCGATTAGTGCATTTAATAATTCAGGAATGAGTTTATTGGACTTGAATATGGTTCGTTTTTTTCTTTCACCTTTGGGTTTTGTTATTCCTTGAGGGTGTAATTGTGGGAAGCAAAAACTAACGAGAATAGATACCTTTCCAAACCTCAGTCTATACCCTGCTAACGATGGGTCTTCTAATTCTTGCCGGCAACACAGCATATCCACTCTTCCTCCGTCTAATTCTCTATACCCTTCTCAAACTTCTCGATACATTCCCCAACTTACTTTCACCCTTCCAACACCATAAACCAACACTCCTCTTCATCCTCCGCTACCCTCGTCGCGTCTATACCAATCTATTCCCCTCTCGTCCCACATGGTGGCTCCTCTTCATGGTCATAACTCTAAATAGTATCGATTGGGTTGCCTTTGAGCTCCTCAACATTGGCAATTCCGCAACTCAAGTCATTGAGCCACGCTACCGCGTTCTCGATGGACTTTTCCAAGCAATTGCAGTCAGAAGTGGAGGATTTTATATCATAAGCATTCCAAGTTTACGTATAGGACTGCAGTTTTTATACGTGGTTATGATGTATATCAGTGTCTATCCGGTTGTTATCACAATGAGACACAGTAATGTCTATGAAGAGCGGAGTTTGGGAATTTACAGGGGAGATGTGGAGACGGATTCTAATACTTCGAGATGGGGGAGAGGTATGAAGCGAATTAGGAAATCAATAAGTGGAAGGGATATTGGCATATCTCGTACCGCATCATCAAATTCAAACCCAAACTCGACCTCGTCCCCCAAGGAAGAAACTACAGGTACTCAATTCATCCATCACCAATTGCGCTCCCAACTCTCTCACGATTTGTGGTGGTTGACACTCGCGACTTTCCTTATCGTTTGTATCGAAGGGTCGTCGTTTGAGAGAGATCCCATTACGTACTCGGTGTTTAATGTGATTTTTGAGGTGGTGAGTGCGTATGGTTGTGTGGGAATTTCGACGGGATTGCCGGATCAGGATTATAGTTTTTCGGGAGGAATGAAGACGGCGAGTAAGGTTGTTTTGGTGGCGGTTATGGTGAGGGGAAGACATAGGGGGTTGCCGAGGGCGTTGGATAGGGCGGTTAGGTTGCCTGGGTGGGAGGGGGAGGGGTTGGGTGGAGAGGGGGGTGGAGAGAGGGAGGAGGGGAGGATGCGGTGATTGGGACGTATGGGGAGGGAGGGAAAGAAGGAGAAGATGGGGGGAAGGGCAAGGGGAGAGAAAGATCTGAGGAGGGGAGGGGATTGAGAAAGAGAAGATTTAGTAGAGGGGTGGTGGGTAGTGAGGAGGTTTAAATTTGATGGATAGATTTATGAGGTATTGATTAATGTACCTAGGTAGTCATTAGAAGTCATGATTTGGTTTAAAATTATGGGATGGGATGGGCGGGATAGAATGGGATGGGATGGGATGGGATATATTGAATTACGAAGATCAGATGATGAAAATAGAGAAACAAAGAGAGAGAATATCCATGGTATAGATTGAGAATAAGAAAAAGATTAAGAATAAGAATAAGGATAAGGATAAAATTAAAAATAAGAATAAGAATAAGAAGTAGCTTAGTCGATTAGCTCGGTTCAGAAGTAGATAATACAATGAATGTGTTTTGATACATGGTAGGTAGAGATGTGGTGTTAAATTATCTCAATATTCAGACCCTCTTCGTCGATAGAATGTATTTCATTGAATTCCGAATAATATGTTGATCTTTTTTATGGTGGTGGTATTGTGGTTTATTAATGATCGAATTTTTTTCGGCTAATTAGGGATTGGGGGGAACATTTATCTCCTCGAAAGTCTGAAAGTATTTGGTTATATTGTTGATAAAGAATCGAATCTATTAAATGAAAGTATTTCAATAATATATATTATCCTTTCAATTATTATTTATTGAAAAACTAATTAATATATTCGAAAGAGTTTAATTAATATTATTATATAAATCTGTATCGAATTGATTGAATTTGTAATAATGATATAGAATGGTTTGATAGTTTTTTTTTGAAATCAAATAAATTATTTTCAACAATTTTATTTTATTAATATTAATAATGAAAATGTTCACAATGAAGGAGCAGGCTAGTGGAATGCATGTAATATTGACTATGTAGATTAATTATACTAAGATAAAATCTAATTATAAAGTAGAAATGATATATGCACAATAATGTAACACACATGCTACAATTTCCAATACTCCCCCAAAAAGCTTACTCTTTTAGCTTCTATAGTTAGTTTTGAAGCCTTAGTATATTCTTAAATCTCTCAAATATCACCTTTGCATATAGTTTTATCAATCCATTTGCAGCCATATCGCTTGTATTGATATAGCTGGTATTGATTAAACGTTTTTCTGTAAAATCTCGAATAAAGTGATAACATATATCAATATATGTTGGAAGTTGTGGCACGTGCGCTATGCTACTATGCATATATCACTTTTACTTTATAGTTAGATTTTACCTTAGTATAATTAATCTATATAGTCAATATTACATATATTCTATTAGTCTGTTTTTTTATTATAAATAGATTATAAGTTCCGATAGTTTTACAATAAGACTAAGACCGAAAGCTTTTTGAATAGCTTACATTACCAAAATAAAGATTGACAATAAAAAGCTTTTATACAATACAATATCAATATATAAGATATATATAATAAACAGATTACTAAACAGCAATAGCGAAATAACTATTTATATTATACTTTTTTTTTAAATACAATAGTAAAGTAATCTTTTATATTGTATTCTTTTCTTAAATAAAAAAACTATAAGTTATTACTAAAAAAACTATTTATTTCAGTTTAACACTAAAAAGTATTATTAATTATATAATATTCGATATTATTCTAAAAATTATTATTTATAAATCAAAATTCACTATTTCTAATTATTCTGTTTTAAAGAGAATTTCTTTTTGTAATATTAATATATCCAAAACTAGGGGAGTTCAATCAAAACAATTCCTTTTTCTCTTCCACTTTTTCATTTCATTATCAAAATATATATAGATTATTGATACAAGTTTTCTATTTACAAAATCTCAAAATGAACGAAGATATTGGATTCAAGAATTATTCTAAATGTATTTCTTTTTTTATTTAAAAGAATTATGAATACTAGATTTATTAAATAAGAATTCAATTTTGAGAAAAAGGTTGATTTTATATATATAAAAAAATATTATAGGAATATATATAAATTATAAATAACATAACGTATGGGGAACTCGGACATATAGGGAATTCGGACACTTTTTCAATTATTCTATATACGATCTTATTCTATGAATCACACAATCTTCTAATTCCAATTTTAAATTATTTAAATTATTCTTTAGTTTTTTTCTTTAGTCTTTTTTTTTAATTCTTTAATTAGATATTTATATAATCATTCTTATAGCTTTTTCTCTTTAGATTTTTCCTTTATCTTATATACCATTTTTAGTACTTCCTTATTACTAAAAATAAATTAATTTTATAATTTGATTCTTTTACCTTTAATTCTTTTTTTTCAAATTTCAATTACTTTCTGAATATTAGTAAACTATTTTTAAAATAAAGCTATTTCAATATTTTGAGATTCTATAAATCTAATCATTTTTTTGATATATCGATAAATTAATAATATAAGAGAATTATTATTTATTAAAGTTTTATTAAAGGTTTGATTTACTTATTTTAATTCTATTCTATTTGGAAAAAAGCTTTTGAGTATAGATAAATCTAGATCTTAATTGAGGGTTTTCATTTATAAAATAAAAGATTGTTGGGAAAAGTTAAATGGTAATAAATCGAGTACTTTTTATAGGGCAAAAGGTATTAAACTAATTCCTTTTCAATTAGTTTTAATATTAAAAGAATTCAATACTTTTTTTTTAATATTTTGAAAAAGTTTTATTTATTTAGTTTTTTAAATCTATTTTATATCAACTTGAGAATATTAATCGATCTTTAAAGTATGATATTATTTTATTAATCTATATATTATAATATCAAATAACTAAAGTAAGTAAAAGCAATGAGAAGATAATATAAGTAAATCGATATTCTTCTTTATATAGAAAGCAATAAAACTGTTTATGATATAATTTGAATAATTATCTATAATCAAAAATCGAGATTGGTTATCTAATATTTTCTTAAATTCTGATTCGAAAACCCTTTTTAATTATTCTAATCTATAACTATTTGAAATCTATTTATTCGTATTAATAGAGAATTACTAGTTTTAAAATATATTTTTTAGAATCTATGTAGAATTCATATTCTAAATTTTGAAAATGATTATAGATAATAAAGTCTTTCTAACTATATTAATATATTCAAATATAATTATCTATTCTTATTTATTAATTATAACTTTCCAATTCGATTTCTGAATAAAATCAACTATAATATATATACTTTGAGTATTTCCAATTCCAAATCTGATTTTATTTATATTATATATATTATTTAATTCATACTTTCATTTAATAAAATATATATAAAATATATCAAACTAAGCCTGAATATTCTCCAAAATTGTCTCTTTAGTTTGATTAGACTTTAATTAATATAAATAGTATATTTTAAGTTCTGAATATCGTTTTTGGAATCTATAAATCCATTTATGGCCTATAAATAAAATTTCTATTAAAATAAAAATTTGAAATAATACGATCTGAATATATCGAAAACGAATTTCGTTAGCTATTTCCTTTATCAATATAGGTATAACAAGAAATCCAATAATAATAAGTCGTGAAATCCATCATACAAAAGTATTTTCTTTTGTGTTTGAAAGAATTTGAGCCATTTCGTAGATTTGAAAATATATTTTCTTTTTAGTCAGTTTATCAGCTAAAATAGATTTAGGAATTTCAAAATGCTCTGTAACCTTTCTAATTGATTTAAATTCTTTTAATTAAAATAAAATTATAGCTTTTTGAAGCTTCTTTTTAATTTGAATAAATATAGAAAATGATTAAATATACATAATAAAAATTATTACAATTTCAAATTGATAATAGACTAAAAGTATCCGAATTCCCCATATATCCGAGTTCTCCATACGTTACGTTATCAATAAATTAATTAAGGATTTTGAAGAATTTCAAATCTTTAGTAATAATAGTAATGCTATAATAAAGATTCGATTCAATATTAATAAAAAGATTACCTTTCTTAAGAATAATATTAATATATTATCTTATATCTATTATTTATTATTTGATAATAATAAGACTTTAATAAATAAATATAATATAATAAAAAAACTTTAGGATTATTTAATTATTAAATACTCTAGAATTGATAATATAGTAATAGATGAATATTTCCTTAAAATCAAGATCTTTTTTTTCAATAATATTCTTAATATAATTATTATAGATATATGGAATAAGTTTAAGGATTTTCAAAAAAAGCTTTTATTTGTAAATACTTTAGCTAGAGTTTTGTATATAAATAAATTACTTTTTTAAAGTTTAACCTTGTTTTTCCTTAATGAATATAAAGTTATTATTGATATAATTTATATTATTGATTTTATTTTAAATATTAATAATAAAATCAAGTATTTATAAATTAAAAAAATCAAAATACAAAACTTTGGAGATATAGTATATCTTATAAAGGAAAAGAAATATATTCTATCTCATTGTTAATACAAAACTAGTATAAGTTTGGAGTCCAATATATTCATTATTATTTACAAACTCTATAATAAATCTAATTATTTAATTCTAAAATACTTTTAGTTTCAATATATCAAATGTCTTTTGAAATCCAATTCAAAATATAAATAAAAGAGAAGATAATCTATCTTTTTATTGTAAAGAAATAAAAAGTATAAAAAATATAAAGCTTATATTGTTAAATTAAGCTTTGATATTATTGAGAATATTATTAATAACAAATCTGATTTTAAGTATTATTATTTTATTAAAAAAAGCATTAATAAGATATCCCTATTATAATAATACACTGATACCAGTACCACCTCACACATATCTAACCAATATTCTCTTTTCAAAAATCTAATCTATATTCTATAATAAAGAATAACAATTAATAGAAAAGCTATATATTTAAATAAACAAAAAATAGTGAATATAATATATAAGGATGAAATAAGAATATTATTAGTTAAAGTATTATATATATCAGAATTAAAGGTTAATCTGCTTTTAGCTAAAAGAATTTGTAAAATAGAACTTAAGGGTATATTCAGTCTTAAGGAGATATATTTCATATTTTCTAATAATAAGAATAATAAGATTATTAAAATTATAATAAAAAATAGGATATATATCATTTTATATATGAAATCAGGATATGAGGATTCTATATTCTTTATATTCTTTATAGAGATGATTAATGAAATAAAAGGAGAAGTTGAAGAATTAATTATAATAATAAAAAAAGATACTTTTTTTAATATAAACAATTTAATTATTTTGATTTTAATAAGATTAAAAATCTATATAAAATCATTATACTTTAGAAATCAATTAAGGTTCCTTTAATTCTGGATATTTGTAAAGTATATACTTTTATAAAGATAATCAATAGAATCTCAAGTTAATTAAATATACAGAAATCTAAAAGACTAGAATTAATTTACTTTAATGTTGTTGGCCTTTTTCCAAAGATTATTTGAGAGTATAAATATTTTTTTTTATTATTGATAATATTATAAGAGTAAATTAAATTATTTTATTGAAATAAAAAAGTAATATAATATCTTTACTGAAAGTCTGGAAACAGGAAATTAAATTTGCTATAAAAATAGTTGTAATTATTACTAAAACTAATAATATACTAGAGCTTCTTCAAGCTATTTGGGAATGAAAAATTGATATATGATTAGAGGTTATAATGGTTATATTATTTTATTAAAATGATTCAGTCGAATATAATATATATATTATAGAAATTAATATAAAAGCAATGTTAAAGAAAGTTTATTTATTATTAAAGTTTTAGGATGAAGCTATTAAATACAATATATATATTCAAAACCATACTAATATTGATTCAAATACAAATAGAATCAATCAAAGTCTGTTTAAAGTATTTATAAATATATTATCAGATATCGATATATATAAGATCTAAGGGAATTGATATTATACTTATATCAATCCTAAAACTATTCTAATAGAATAAAGACATAATAAACTTCACAATATAATAAGAATTAAAATATTCCTAAAATATTCAAAAAACATTATTAAGTATATAAAGATTTATTTATTAGAATTGGATTATACTTATTACTCTTATTATATTACAATTAATAAAAGCTATAAAAAAGGAAATATGAATCTGAAATTTAGAAACTATATAATTAGATCACAAGATACCAAGAATATAGAATCTGATTATAAGCCTTATAATAAATCTAAGAATATTCCTGAATTATTATTTATTTCGATTAATCTATTAATATTATTAAATAAAATAATTATAGATTTAATAAAAATATATTTGTTAATATTAGAATAAATAAAAATTAAAATATTATATTTTAATAAAGATAAATATAGAAATATTTAATAAATAATAGATAATTTATTAAAACCAGAAAAAAGTAATAAAGAAATAGAAATTATTTTATCTGAGATTATTTCAACTCCTGATTCTATATTATTAAATCCAATTACAACTTTATCACCCATAGTATCTACATCTACACCTATTTCTATATTATCAAATTCAAAATATGATCTTAGAAAAAGAAAAAGAGATAATAATAATAATATAAAAAAACATACCTTCAAAATTATCCAATCTTTATTTATCTCCTTAAATAAATTAATATCAAAACCAATCAAGCATATTATAATTACAATCCCAAATATTCATCAATTTAAGAAAAAAACGAATAATAGAATTATTTTCAAAATCTTAATCCTTTTGAATAATATACCAACAAAAATTAAAACTATTTTACTAATAATAGAAATACTCGGGATTAAAATACTAAATATATACAAAAATATAATAGTAAATAAGAAATATATAAGAAATTAATAAATTACAATTCAAAAAGAAGTAAACTTATTAATTAAAAATAATACTTAGAAAAAATTTATTTTACTATAAGAAAATAATCTAGTTTTAACAAAATAGATATTTACTATTAAAACAAAAAATAATAAGATAAAGCAATTCAAAACTAGATTAGTAATTAAAGGATTTAATCAAGTTTTAGATAAAGATTACAACAAAATCTTCACTTCTACAATTCGTCTCAATACTTTTTATTTTTTTCTTATAATTATTATAAAAAAAGATCTTAAATATTCTCATTTCAATATCAAAAATATATTTATCAAATTATATTTAAAAAAAGAAATCTATTTAATGCTTTTTTAAGATATTCAAATTTGTTGAGGTTGTATTCTATATATATTTCGAAATCTTTATAGATTAAAGTAAGCTGGTAGAGATTAAAGTTTTCTTCTAAAAGAAGAATTAATCAAAATAGATTTTGTATAAAGCCTTGCAAATCCATATTTATATATCAATTATCTATAATAATTACTTTTTTTAATTTATATAAATAATATTGTTATTATTGCTATATAAAAATAAGATATTAAATGGTTTTATAATAATCTTTTAGTTAAATTCAATATTAAAGATTTGAGGGAGATTAATAAGATTTTAGAAATATATATTATTTATAATAAATCTAAAAAAGTATTAATTATAAATCAAAAAGAATATTTGGATATAATATTTATTTGTTTTAAGATTTCCTATAATTAATATATTTTAAGAAAGATATTAATTTTAGATTATAATTAATTACGACCAATATTTTCAGATAATAAGCTTATTAATATAAACGAATATCAATAAGTAATTGATAATACGATCCATCCTATGATTTATATTAAATCAGATATTACATTTAGTTTCAGAAAATTAGTATAAACTTGTCGGAAATAGACAGCAAGTTACGTACAATATGAGGTGTATATCGTATATATTATATGTATTGTAATGCTTTGCCTTAAAAGAACTACAAAAGCAGGGTACAAATTATCCTTAGAATCTATAATTATAGAATTAGGAGCAAAACACTTATCGAATGTATCTATATACCAACTATATATATGTGATTGTATATGTGTATGCATGTATATATGAGCGATTACAATTGTAATTGAATACTAATCTATAACACTACCTCCCCCTCCAAAAAAGCTTGTTCTTAAGCTTTATAATTATTTATTTATTTATTAAATCAGTAATTACAAAATAGTATTATTGTTATTTAATTAGAATGGTATAATAAATAAATGTATGTATAAGTTTTTCTTTTTTGTAATGGGAAGATATATGTAAAGCAAAGGAAATCATTTTATAGCCTAATAATCAATCGAATTCTTTGGAATATATAGGTTAATTAAATCCCTTTTCTTTTTCAAATCTTTTTTTAATTAATTAATCCTTTTATATCTTTTATTAGTATGCCTTTAATTTCAAAAAAAACGCAGTAGTAGGAGCAAGTTGTTATTGGTGTAGATTTAGCAGTGGGAGAATGTATATATAATAATAAATTGTTTATAGTTTTTTTTATATTTGCTTTGCTGATTTGTTCTTTTATTTAGTTTGTAGAAAAAAGAACGGCTGCTTTTTTTATTACATAAAGCAAACGACCTGTCAAGAAGAAAAAGTCCTATTATAGAAATAACCATAACTCTAATAAAACGAATAATAAAATAAATCCTGATAAGGAATATAAATAAGGTTTTTTATTTATTTATTTTCGGTATATAATTGGTTTATCTAACAAATATAATTATAATTATTAAGAATAATAATTTTGAGGGTAAAATTGATTTTCGATTTGCTTATTAAATATATTCATTTTATTATATTCCTAGGTAGAATTTAGAGAAAGAATATAATTCTTTAATTAATTATATTGATAAAGAAATTTGCTAACAAATTAATCATAGCGATATACTACTTTAATAATATTGAAAATGATGGGTAGAAGATTATTAAGAAGAAGATTATAGAAATCTTATATTAAGATTAATTTGATTACAAATTCGATATATTCTATTATAAAAGCATTGGTTTTATTGATATCAACAAACTAGAATCTCTAAGCAAAAGATCACTAAAAAAGATAGTATTACAGTGAGAATAATATGTTCAGAAGAACGATTGGGTTTATATAAGCTATATATATAGCTGTATTTCCAATAAAGGAAACAGTATATACTATCAAATTCCTAATTAATTATCTAGTTAAGCTTGTTGCTTGCTTTGTCTTATTGGTAAGTATAAATATAAGTACTTATCTTTTAAAAAGATTTATAAAATATTTCTTTAATATCAAGCAGTTATTACTGAATATAATAATATAATAGAGATAAGCTACAACTTTGCTGGTTTTTAATAAAGTTAACCATCCCTAGTACCCCTCGGGAGGTCGTGGCGAGCCCCTGCGGCTTGCCCCCCGGATGTAAATTAAAATAAATAAATAAATAAATTTAATAAAGTTAATCTTTTTTTGATAACTTGATTTACAGAAAAAACTAAGGAATTGTATTTCAAAAAAAATACTTTCTATTACTCTTACTCGAAAGAATACAAAGCGTTGTATGATCGAAGCTATAGTATAAAGAGATGAGTTGGAATAGCAATACCAATTTACTATAATATAAATAAAAATGGAGCTTTCGGCAATTCGTAAGTGATTACAAATGGTTAAGTGTAAATTCGATCTTATTGTTATATATATTATGATTAAAAGTTGTTTTATTTTTCAGCTTATGGTTATTCTGTATATACTTATTATCGTTGTTGGTTAGGGATTTGGCTGATATTTCGATTTAAATTATTCAGTTTTTGCTTTTGTGTTTTATCTAATTATAACTATTAGTACTTGTAGAGGCTTCTTCTCTGGCTTGCTTTAAAACTATCAAGATAGGGAAAAAGACTTTTTTTTTTTTGTTGTATTATTTTAGTAATTCAGTCTTTATCCGATCGCTTTTTCATTGTTTATAAGATTATGATTTCTTTATCACTTTGATATATAAAAAAAGTTCTTTTGATTTTCTTTATTTATATATTAATTATTATCTATAAAATCATAATCATCCTTTTTATTTTTGTAGAGGCGAATCTATTTGAATAAATATATAGGAGGCTCTAGTAGAAAGGGATTTTACAAATAGAAATCGTAAAGGAAATACAGGGCAGTTTTAAGATTGAAAGCGGGGTACCAGATAAAATTATTGTTAGTATTTAATCACAATATTCTGTATTTGAGCTATTGGTATACTTTTTTGATAATTAGAATATATTCTACTTTCTATTTGATATTATTAATAATATTTATTGAAAACAGTAATTCAATGATTTATTCAGAAAATAGATTGTTTATTGCTTTATAAAATTTATTAAATAGAAATATAAGATGGATTTTTATAATAAATAATAGATTCAATCGAAAGGAATCTTCAGTTTGATTAATAATCTTGAATCTATTCTGAATTGGATAATCCAATTTTTTCAAAGATTATTATATCAGAAAGTCCTTTATATTGAGCTATATATAATTTTTTATATCGAAATCAATTAAATAGCGATATAAATTAGCTAATCGGAATATCTTTTTTTATATATATAAAATATTCTCTTTTACTCAATTGAATGCTAATTTATTATATTTAGTATATTCTTTAGTATTAGTTATATTCAAATTGTTGATAAATATAGTGAAATCGAGTTTCTAATCTTAGGGATTATGGGATAGATGGTTATACAGAGTTTTATATAGGGATTGATTACCTAATAATTTGTAGGGAAATATGAGCTGAGTGTAGTCTATCATTGATAGAAATTCAGACTAATCATTTTAATAATAATTTATAAAGGATTACAAGTATTATTAGAAATATTAATTATAAATCTTTATTTAATTATTAGTTTATAGATAATAAGCAATAGATAGCTTAACTTGTATTCCTAAGATATTATTGAATTCTTATTAGAATTTTGATATAAATTAAAGACTACAATCAGAGATTATAGTTTCTAAGGCATTATAGTATTTATATACATAATATAGGTACAAGCAGATCTGATCTCTTAAATCAATTGATTTATGATAAAATATCGAAATAGCTTATTTAATCAATTGGTTAATAATAATGAATATATTATTGTAATTATATTTATTCTTATTGAAATTGTAGTAATCCATGGTGATATATTGCCATACTCGTATAGAAATCGGAAGTAAGTGAAGGAGATTGGGAATGTGATCTCTTGGTATGAAGCTGTACTTGTATTTATAGTAATTCTATATATATTAATCAATTATATTATTTATATTCTTTCAATAATATTAATTGGCTAAAAGAGTGTAGGTCTTTTTGATATTGGGGTATATAGTAAAGATTGAATCGTAAGCTTCGCAAATCAAATAGATTTGCAGATTGTTGGTATCCAGTATATAAAATCGATTGTCGTAAAGCAAGAGGTCTTTTTCAAGTATGAAATGCTTGTGCGATTTGATAGTCTGAACACACAGAGCTTCTAAACTCGGATAGGATCTATTTGCTTCAATAGTTCGATTTATGATATCGAAAGACAATGTAATTGTGTGTATGTTGATATTTGCAATTATATTTGAATCTTGTTGTAGAGATTTGCGTATAATCTTTATATCCATCTGATTATCTTTTATAAACTACTAAAGGCAATTTTTCTTCTTAATATTATTCTATTAATTTAATTTGTTAATATAATATATAAGCGCATTTATAAATGGATTGTTTTTTTTAATACAATATATAATGATGAAGTTATAATCAGTGAGTAGTTTTGCCCAACATACTTATCAAATATTCAACTATTTAATTGATATAAAATACTTAAACACTTTATAATTAATGTACACTTTAATCTGATACAAGGATTCAGTAAGTTCGGTTTTTTAATAACCTAGGGATTTGATAATTACAAGTATTTCTTTATTATGAACTTTATAATTTAACTTAACAATAATTATTGTTTTTGAAAAATAAGTAACTAGTAATTATTTATTATTATATTTCTAAAAGAGTATACTAGTAACTACACCATTGGATACATCGGTTTTTAGTATACAGGATAGTGTATAATTGTAATACTGCAGAAAAGGAGTGAAGATAAATCTATCTTTAAGTATATCAAATATATTCTGATAGATTTCATTAAAGTAGAATTTGATATTGGTTTTTGTGAATTCATAAAGAGATTTTACTATTATACCGTAATCTTTAATAAATCGGTAATAAAAATTATAAAAACTTAAGAACAATTGGATACCTTTTATAATAATAGAGTAAATCCAAGTAGCAACTACTTCGATTTTCTCTGAATCAATTTATACTCCATTAATAGAAATAATAAAATCTAAATACTTGATATATTTAATATTGAATTCGTATTTCTTGAGATTCACTTGTAATCCAATAAACTTAAATTGCTTGAAAATATATTTAATATATTCTTTATATTTATCTTCGTTTTCTGAATATATTAGTATATTATCAAGATAGATAGTATAAAAATCATTTAAATAATCAAATAAAATATTATTTATATATTATTAATAAATTATAGGGTTATTTATTAATTCAAAAAATAAAACTTTATATTTATAAAAACTATATCAAATATAAAAGGTGATATATTCTTCAAAAGCAGGATCCATGTGTATACAGTGGAATACTTATCAAATATCTAATTTGATATATACCTTTATATCAACAAGTTATACAAGTATTTTATTAATAAGAGATAAAGAATATCTATTTTTATATATTAAAGAATTTAATAATCTAAAGTCTATATAGAATCTTAAACTTCTATTCGATTTTCTTATAAAAAGAATCGATATTATAAATAATACTTAATTAGATTCTATAAATCCCTTAATAAGATTTTTAGTAATATATTCTTTAATAATTTTAAACTATTTAAATAATATTTTATATGATAAACTATATTTAAAAGCTTTTTTGCCTTCTTTTTCAAGAATAATCTTATAATCATATAATCGGAAGAGAAATAGAATATCAGATTTGTATTTAAAAAACGCTTAATAATATTACTGATAAACCTTAGAGATTAAGAATTCCATTTCAATATCTGCAATGATATAGTTGAGAGTAATAATAGTTTTTGATTTGAAACTGTTTAGGGAAGTAATTGTAGCTATGATTTGATAATTGTTATCCTAATTAAATTTGCAATTTGAGATAATATAATCGATTTTTTTATAGATAATTATAAAAATCTCATGGTTTTTATTTTTTTTATAAATAAGCTGAAATTGAATTAATTTAAGCATATATATATCGCATATATTGGAAATGCATAATAGGAAAAATTCATAAACAAATTAAATGTAAACTTGATCGAAAACAGGTTTTTTCTCAGATTAATTGAAATCGGAGATTTGACTACACCAGGGATTATTATATTAAACTCCTAAAAAGGTATAATAAGTATTATAAATATAATTAATACTATTTCCTACTATCTATTATCAATACAGTAATATATCTTTTTTAATTAAATATTCCGATTATCAATATCTTTTTATTTTAAACAATTGATTTTAGATTATTATAAACTATTCCTAATTAAAAGTATATTTTTTGATAAAGAAATAATAGGAGAATGCTTAAAAGGTTATTTAAAGTATTATTTAAAATAATTGACTTTGACTCAAGTCTTTATTAATTATTTGTAATTTAGAATTATACTATATAAACTCAAATTGGTAATAAAAAAGGGTAAATAGGACTATTATTAAGCATTAATTGTAAAATTAAAAAAGGTTAAATAAATAATAGCTTTGCTTTTTGTACCATTATAGCTTTTGATTTTAATAAATGGTTTGAGTAGTATAAAGTGGGATTTAAATATAGAAAATAATAATAAAAGGAGTGTTTTGTTAATAAAAGTATAATTATTTGCTTTGGAATCTATAAGTGTTTGGGCATAATATAAATATTCATTTCTTGAAAGTATATATAATAAATTTATAGAGTTATTTCCTATTAGTTTTATCAAATCGAGGAATCTTATATCCTAGACTACGTTTAAAAGGGAACTTCTACCTAAATATTTTGATTTAAACATTAATTTTCGGTAATATAAACGGATTCGATAGTTTCCACTTGTATATCTGAATTAATATTCTTTTCGATATTTTCTTTTATATTATAAAACTCTTTATTTTCTTTAATTTCTTAGATTTCAATTATAATATCTATATTACTCATATGTAGAGTAAAACTATAATTTGCTTTTGGTGTAGGGGTAGTAGTATTATGATTGAAATTGTTTTTGGAGTTAGAATATTATTGAGTTTAAAGGTTTTTGTATAGCCAATAGGAGTGTAAGGGGGATATAAGGTTTGAATAGATAGGTTTGGATTATCTAATAGATAGAAAGCAGTTTTGGGAAGAATCGATAAGGGGGTTCCATTAGATGATTTTCTAAGAGGAATCTCTTTAATCGTTCTATTATGGTTGTATTCCTAAAGTGTAATTTCGAATTTGTTGATTTCAATAAACTTATTAACTAGATTTTCTATAATATAGTATTGTTGAATATAGAGACTAATAGTTTGTTGAAGGAAATCGGAAATCTTTCTTTTCAGATTACGAAAAAAGTTATTGAATTAGTGATTTCTATTTGTATAATTAATAGTTTAAACTTATGATATTATATTAGAAAGTTTTTGTATTGTATATTATTGAGTATAATTTAATGTTTATATTCAGTATAAGTATGATCGACCTTAACTGGGTTTTTATAAATAATTGCAAGCTGATCAATCAATTATTAACCTATTAAGTAAAGGATTTATATATATAATAAGAATATGTATTCTTATACTTCTTTTTCGATCTGTTCTATTATATAGGATTATTATTACAATTTCAAGATAAGCGAGTTTTCATAAAGTTCAAATTATTCTATAATTAATAACTACTAAAAGCTTACTTTCGGTTTTATATTATCCTTAAATTTAAATAAAAAATTAATAGGCTTTGAAATATATAAATGCTTTACTGTAATAGTGGGAAAGCAAAAAAAAAGTATTTGTTGAATTTGTAGGTTGTTCGATGGGGCAACCGGAATTAAAAGGGATCTACTATTAACGCTTAGAAGAGATTGCTATAAAAACTAATTTTATAAATAGAGTTTTCTTTTATTCTTCTTTTTTCCAGTAATAGGAGATACCCTTTCAATAGAATTAACTAGAACATTAGAAGTTCGGATTTTGCGATTTTTTGAGAAATCTATATAATATTGCTGTTACTGTTTAAGAGATTGAGATAAATAAATGGTATTAAGACTATACTATAGCAATTTGTTTTTGAATCTTGTAATTTCATTTTATAAATTCTTAAAGTCTTTAAGGATTAGTATTTGTTTTTCCTATAATAAAAGAATATACATTAGCATACTATCCTCGAAAATTAATGTTTTGATTGAGAAATCGTTTCCAAATTATTTACTCTTTTTATATCTATTAGTATTTATATTAGAATTATAAGAACTGTAACCATTGCTTTATTGAAATTGATTGTTATCAGTTAGGGGAGTTTAATTAATTAAAAAAAAATGGGGGAATTTTTTTGAAATAAATGGATTGAATATAATAGTAATACTTGTAACTCCATATATTTAAAGGAAATATCTTTATCAAGTCTTAATTAGAATAGATCTTCTTCCTATAAATAATATCAATATATAATTTATCCAAAAAGATATTATAGTTATAAGGTATTATTTGAATAGTTATTAGATGGCCATGTGATTGTATAGGAATTATAGATAATATAATGCTTTGCCTTAAAAGAATTACAAAAGCAAAATATAAATTATCCTTAGAATTTACAACTATAGAATCGGAAGCAAAATGTTCATTAAGTGCATTTATATACCAATTATATACACGTGATCGTATACGTGCGCGCATGCGCACATGAGCGATCGCAACTGCGATTGGGTGCCGATCCGTGACATATATATAGTTAAGTCAGTATAGGAGAGATATCCAAACGACAGAGTTTTATAGTAATGTATACATACCACATCATATGTTTTCTAATATCCCCCCTATAATAGGAATCTATTATTCAATTATATAAACTCTATATACAGATTATAAAAAGCCTTGTTAACTTTTGCAATAGTACTAATATTTCTAAGTTATTTGTGATATCTATGTCTCCAGTGGAGTTTAATAGCCCTATAATCTATTATCATATTATAATACAAGAGTGCCCTTTAATTAACTAAATCAATCAGGTTGATGAAATCGATCAAATACGAGACCGGGATCAATTGATTCTCTTTAATCCTTTTATTTTCAGTATTCTAGATTCAATTCTAAACCTTTTTTATGAATTATAAAGTCGGGATATATTAATTATTTTATAAAAATATCCACTATCTACTCTATTTCGGGGATTCATATAATATAAAGTCTTTTTACTTCTATTATATCTTTTCGAATATAGTATTAATATATATTGATATATTTTGCTTTATTATAAAACTTATTTTCTTATATTCAATTAATTCTATTTGTATTATTGTAATATAAGATTAGAATAAAGGATTCATTCTCAAAATATTCATCTAAATCTTTAATTAGCTTTTTTATTCAAGCTATTTCTTTTGTTTTTTCATTAACTATTATAATCTCAGCTTTTATTATATAAAGAGATATTGATTTCTATTTTATAGAAGATTATACTATAGCTTCATTATATTTAATAATTACTATTCCTTAAATAGATTTTCTATCTACTATAGATTTCTAAATTGAATCTATATAGATTCAATATTTGTATAGAAGTATATTTAATCGATTTGAATAGACTATATCAATTTCGTATATGCCAATAAGATATTGAAGTAAGTGCTTTATAAATATTAAATGACTTTTCTTTAATACTTATATAATATAAGCAAACTGGTTTATAGTATATATTATATTGAATCAAATATAATTAGAAAAATAGATAGTATTATTAATAATTTAAAGATAGAGGGTTTTGTTATCTTTGTATAGAATCTTGTTTTCTTTTGAATTTCGTATAACTATATTAGAAAATAGAGATAAATCTTTTGTATCAATATTAATACTAATATCGAATCTTTATAGGATTTTCTTTATATAATTCGATTAATATATCTTGAAAGATCGATTTCGTTAATTTCGTTTTATCTGAATATTCAGAAATATATTAGTTTTATTTAAATCTTTATATTTCTATTTATATTCAATTGTTTTTTTTATTAAATCGATTTCGATATATTTTCCTATTATTAATAGATTATTTATATATAATAGAATATATACTCCTTTTTCTATAAAAAGATTTAGATTTATTATCGATTTTTCAAGTCTTATCTCTTTAAAGAATTTCTATATAACTATTTATTATATATATAATATTTACTTAAATCTGTAAAGAGATTTTTTTAATTTGAAGTATAATCTATCTTTGAGCGTAATTTTTAGAAAAATTGTTTTAAAGAGTTTTAATATTTCTATTAAAATCTCTATATTTATTAGCTTACTATTTAAAAATATAATATTAATATTTATATTATCAATCTTTAAATCTTTTGTTATAATTTTTATTAATAAAATGTATAATATTGAATATTTTATTATTTTAATAAAGGTTTTTTGAAATCTATTTTATATTTTTAAAAATATTCTTTTATAATTAATTATACTTTCCTTTTAACTAATTTGCTAAAACAATCTAATTTATTCTTTAGAATATATTTGCTATTTAATAGCTTTTAGCTTATGGGTATAGTTTTATTTATAATTTCAAAAATATTATTATTTTTGAGACTTTATAATTTATATTTGATTGCTTTTATTTATATTTGAGCATTCTTTTATATAGCATTTTCGAATTCTATTGTTTTTTTCAATATTGATTTAGAATTATTAATTGAGAAGCCTTCAGGATATACAAAGGTAGTGTATAATACAATTATATATTGAATAATTTGATTATTAAAGATCTTTTTTAATTGTTTTTTATAATTTTTATTTAGAATATTTCGAATTAAAGCGGCTATCAGAATAGATCTGATTTTTGGAATTTCTATAACTATTTGTATTGAGTATTCAGTTTTCTATAGTTATTATTATTATAATATTTGTGAAGGATAGATTTAAGTTTTTTCTTACTCATTTTGGATTTAAGCTTTCTTTTGCTCATTAATATATATATTTTCTTATATATTTTCTTATATTACTAATTGTACCCTTCTTTTTATAATCTTTTACTTATTATATAAAAAAAATTTCCTTTTCCTTTTTGTTCTAAATAATTCTAGAATTGACTTGTTTTTGAATTTTTTAAAAAATATTTATATTCATCAAAATTAGTATTTATTATTCTAATAATTATTTTAATATAAAGATTTAAAAAGTGATAAATATTATTTTCATTTATTTCAATTATAATATACTCTCCTTTAAATATTTTTGATTTGAATTTTTTAATTATTAATTCTAATTATTAAAGGTTTCTGATCTACACTTTACAACCAAATATCCTGATTTTCTTAAAATCAAATTATTTATTATTTATAGCTTTATATAAAATAATTATTATTAAAAGTATTTTAGTTTTTTTAAAAAATAATATTTTGATAAATAATCTATTCTTCAAATATATTAAATATTGAATAATAAATTTCTATATATTAGATTTGATATTAAATTCACTTATTAATAATTTTGTTATAAAATTAATATCTTAAATCTTTTTTTCAGTAACTTTATTTATTAAATACTTTCTGAGAGGTGAAAATTTGAATATTAAATCTTTCTTTTCAATCTCTGCTTAGAATAATATTTCAAATTCATTCTTTTCATTGTTTATTTTAATAATAATAATTTTGTAATTGAATTCTTTTTTAATATAATTAATTAAATCTATTAATATAGGTACAACTATTCTTGCAATCTTATCTTTTATAAACCTAATCTATATCAATCTTGTAGTATTATCAATTATTATTAAAAAGTATTTGTTTTCATTTTCAGAAGGTTCTTATATATCTAATAAGTTTATATATAGATATTATAATTTTGTAAGGATATAAATAGCTATATGCTTATTGAAATACTTATTTATCCTTTCTATAAGGCAAGGTTTGTATACTTTTCGACCAATATTTCTTTTCCTTTTAATATAATACAAGCTATTCGAGATATTCTTTAATTTATCTATTTGATTATAATTGAAATGATCTAATCATTAATGTACGATTTCAGTTTTGTTATTATTCGTATCAATCTTTTTTGTTTCAAAGTCTATATCGATTATATATATCTATTAGATAAGGGATTACCGAATGATATAACTATTATTAATATATCTAATAATCATTTCGAGCTAATCATTTTTCTAGTATAATGCTAAGTTCCTTTCAAAGATAATTTTTTTATTCTAATTTGACAAATATATTAATAAAGATAAGTTGATTATATTGAAATTTCTTAATATATTAAATATCTCTCAATATAAGATTTCCAATAATAGTTATCCTATATACAATACTTATAGCATATATATTATTCGCAATTTTGACTTTTTATAATATATCTCAATATACAACATTAATAAGGTTTTCAATAAAATTAATAAAGTAATATAAAGCTTTTGAATCTAGAATCTATATATTATTCTAAACTTCAATATATATTATAATATAAGGATAAAGAAAATTAATATATTCATCTACTATAACTACTCAAGCAAAATTATTATTATCAATCTTTTTATTTGAATATAAAACTTCCTTAGCTTTATTATATTCCCAATAGACATCTTACCAGTATCCTTTCTTCCTATAGAATTTACAAATATAAGATTCAGATTTATTTAATAAAGTTATATCTCCTTTTTCTGATATATATTTTCTTTTATAATATTCTTCACAACTTTTTTCTCCCCTTTCTCGAATTTTTTTATTATTTTATCTTTTTATATTGCTTTTTGTAGTATTTGCTATTACTAATCAATTAATTATATCTCAAGGAATTCTCTCGATTTACTATAGAATATATAAAGCATCTTGAAGATTTATATCTGAAGATATAATAAAGTTTCATTGAATTTGCTAAATCTCTATTTCTAATAATATATTTAATAATTGAATATAAACCTTGTTATTAAAAATAGATCTTTATATTGCAGATATTTTATATTGATAATCGAAAAGTTAATTGAAAAAGATTTGAATAGTTTCGGTTTTGGGATCGAATTGTTTGTATATAAAATGTTTTCGGAGATCTTGAATATATTATAGATTCGTAGTATTATTAAAGATTAATAGTTTTATTCAAATATTTATAAAATCGCCTGTATTGATTATAGGTATAAATTAAAAGTAATATATTAAAGTCAAACAAAAATTGATAATAGAGAATACAATTCCTTTTCTCTTTCTCTAATCAACAATATCAATATGATTAACTCCTAAACCTTGTTTTATTCCAATATATATTTCTAGAGTAATTGCTGATATTATTACTCTACAAATAGATTCATAGAATTCTATTCAATTATCGTTTTTGAAGATAACTAGTAGTCCCTATTTCGTTTGAATAATATCGATAATAATCTTGCTTATTATTATATCAAAAATGGAAATTGTTGTAAGGATTTATATATAAAATGAATTGTATAAATAATAAAGAAGCTTATAATAATATAGTACTTATAATCTATCGGAAATAGATAGCAAGTTATATATAATATGAGGTATATATTGTATATATTATATATATATAGTTAAGTCAGTATAGGAGAGGTATCCAAACGATGGAGTTTTATAGTGGTGTGCATGTGCCACATTACGTGTTTTCCAACAAAACTATATCGAATTCTATTAAATATTATAGTATTATATTTAAAAACCTTATAAAATATTTAAAATCAATTATTAACTAGAAACTATATTTTGAGTTTGGGGGGATTTAATTAAACATTTATAAAGAATATAACCTTCTATAATAGATTATTAAAATATATATCAATACAAATTAGACAAATAATAGAATCAATCAAAAAAGCATTTCTGATAGAGTAGTAATATTCTATAATAAATTAATCTCATAGGTAAATAAGAAATAGATATCTATAGCTACATCTAGTACAAAAACTGAATACATTTTTATAGCAATATTTATCAAATAAAAGCAATGGATAGCTTAACTTTTGAAAGATTTAAAGTAATTATAATATATCAAGAGCAATAGCGAAGTTTAAATGTTAGGAGATAATTAAGGAGTATTAGCATTAATCAAAAACCTTTATTTATATAAATAATTAAAGTATATTAATATATATCATTATTTTATTTGGAATCTTATAGAAAAATATTTAATCAATATTAGTTATGTTAATACAAACAATATGGCTATAAATAAATTAATAAAACCATGTGCAAGGGTAATATTTGAGAGATTCAAGAATGTACTAGAGTTTCAAAACTAATTACAAAAACTAAGAGAGTAAGCTTTCTGGGGAAGTATTGGAAGTTGTAGTATATACGCTATACTACTGTACATATATTACTTCCATTTCATAATTAGATTTTACCTTAGTATAATTAATCTATATAATCAATATTACATACATTCTACTGGCCTGCTTCTTTATTATAAACAATATACTTTAATTATTTGTATAAATAAAAATTCTTGATTAGTACTAATGCTCCTTAATTATTTCCTAGTATTTGAATTTCACTATTACTCTTGATATACTGTGATTACTTTAAGTCTCTCAAAAGTTAAGCTTTTTATTATTCTTATTTAATAAATATTACTATAGAAATATACTCAGTTTTTATATTAAATATAACTATAGATATCTGTTTTTTGTTTGCTTATAAGATTAGTTTATTATAGAATATTATTACTCCATCAAAAATACTTTTTTAATCGATTCTATTATTTGTTTAGTTTATATTAATATATATTTTAATAGTCCATTATAAGAAATCATATTCTTTATAAATATCTGATTGAACTCTCTTAGGTCTAAAACATAATTTCTAGTTAATAATCGATCTTAAATATTTTATAAGGTTTTTTAAATACAATACTATAATATTTAATAGGATTCGATATAGCTTATACTAATCTCCCGAGATTAAATACAATATCTAATTTAATATAAATTATAGAATAAATCACACTACCAATTGCTTATTAGTATTTATTTCATCACATAAGACAACAACACATCAGCAAGCTTAGATCGTACTAAGCCGCACCTTCCTACTATGTAAGCTCTAATATCAGATATAGCTATAATCATTGCTAACAGTATAAACACTATGGCGATTACTCCTACGAAAACACTGATCACAATTGATTCCTAATTCATTTATAATTAATTATTACTTTTATTCTTATTATTTAATTATAGCAATATAAATACTAATAGTATAGAAATTGCAAGAATTATTATATCAAGTCTACAAATAGTAAAAGAATTCTTTATTACAGTATAATTCAATACTCTCAACAAGCAAATACAATTTAAATATAAGGTTTATAAAATATTTAAAGTAATGCTTTATCAATTCAAAGTCGAGAATATATTAGAAAAAATAGTTTTTAGCAAAGAAATATATAATATAATAATAAATAATATCAAAACTAGATTATTATAAAATATAGTATAACTTATAACTAGAAACAAGAACAGTTATAATCTAAACCGTATTTATACAGATATTATAAAGACTTCGAAAAACTCGAGTATATTTACAAATATAAATATATATATACAAAGGCAGACCAATAAATGAAAATCGGTTAAACCCTGGAAAATTAGAATGAATATCTGTTTATTAGCAATAGAAATTACTATACCAATAATAGATTGCCTAAATGTTTATATATTAAGAAAGACAATTAATAAAACTATTCTTAATTTGAAAGATATCGATATAGCAATCATTATTCCTATAACTATTGATTAGATAGTGTATATTACTAGCAATATTATATACAACAAACTCCTCGAAGCTGAAAATATGAAAAAGATTAAAAAGATTTTAAATTATAATAATCTAGAACAATCTATAATCTGATATTATTATATACTAGAAGGGATTCTAATTTCCCTTTATAATTTAAATAGAAATAGAATATTTATTATTAAGAAAATAATAATTGAAAAAATATCAATACAAACAAACACTCCCCTGATCGATTGTTATATTACCTTCCGAAAAGCCAACTCCTATAAGTAGACCTAGATTATTAGCCTATCGAGAAAAATTTTCCCCTTCAGACTTTTTAATAGTTCTAAATAAGTTTGGTATATTAAACCAAAGTAGTATATCATTCACTATAATCTAGGGTATTAAGATTTCTATAATCTAATAATATATAAAAGTATTTCAAGATATAATAATTATAGTATTCTATAAACAAATTATAATAATTTATTTGGATTTAAGTGTAAGATTAAGATTAAATATACAAACTATACAGAATTATTTCAGGCCAAATATAATAGCTGCTTTGCAATGCTGTACCAAGTTAATAAAAAAATTGTATACTTTACAAAATCTCAAATCTATAAGATTAAGAAATATAACTGAAAAATTTATTTGATTATTGAAATGTTAATTAATAAAATATTTACTCCAATTACAATATCTCCTTAGAATATTATAATAGAGATCCCCCCTCTAATTTGTAGAGAATGTATTATTATATATAAAAATCTGAATAGCTTCCAATATGCCCCTTAGAATACCTCCTCGGCTAACAGTTTACCTAAGGACCTCTGTTGTCCCAAAAGAAAATGTTCAAATAAGGGTAGTCTGAATGAAAAGGTATTTTTCAATATTATATTAATGCAATATACCGGTATAAATATTAATATCAATTTGAATAAATAGCTATTCTTTTTGACATTATAATATTAATTGTCAAATAGCTGCAGCTCAATTTATATAAATTGGTTGAATGAATATATAAAAGAAGATAGGAGTATATATTGTAATACTATAAATAATATATAAATAAAACTTAAAGATTTTATATATATAGGAATCTTTTATATACTCTAAAATTCAAATTCAGAATCATTTGAAATATAACCTTTTTGTACCGATAAACAGTTGGGATAGCCCGGATAGCTCTAAAAGAGAAAGGGAAAGATCAAGAATAATGATATATATATACAAAAGCAAATGGTTATATGTTTAATAAAAACATATTCAATTATACTAAAATCTTTTCTGAATAGAAATAAATAGTATATAGATTATTAATGTATATCGATAATTGGGTATTAGGGAAATAGTGGATTTAATAATCTTTATAATTTTTTCTGATTATATAATAATAAATAGTAATTTCAATATTAAGTATAATCTATTCAAATCTGATATAGCCTTAATTGGTCAAGGAGTTTTCTTTATAAAATGGTTTCTTTCGAGTAGGATAAATTTTATTGGGATTCTGGGAGTTCTTATCTATAAAGCAGATTATATAATTAATCTAATCTTTTTTAATATTCTTTTTGTTGATATTATGGTTAATACTAATATAAAAAGTGGCTTTGATTATGAAATGTAGGTAATTACAATTCCAAATTTTATTTTATTTATTGTTAAGTTCTTTGGTTGTATAATTAATAATAAAGGTTTTTTAGTCTTTTAGAGGATTATAAAAAACAGAGTTTCCCATTTTCTAAATACAGTGAATATATTTGTTAAACAGATCAATGAATTAGTAGAAATATTGGATTCTTTGTTTGAATCGGCAATTCGCTTAGTAAAAAGGGAAAAAAGTGTTTCCGGACGTTCTGCCCTTTGGTGAACGATCGAATACAGAACGGTATATCAAAACTATAGAATATTTAGAGCTGAAGGTACTAACCAGGCGGAATACTGGTGGAGGGTATTGATGATTATAATTAGAAAAACGAAATGCTAATATTGATATAAGATTATTGATAAGGTAAGTTACAACAAAGACCTATATAAAGTGATCGATTGGTATAAGTATACTACTAATTTCAAAGTGCCACCTCTAATTATCAATAGTATAGCGATCGAAGACATTATGGAAAAGGTTTGGGTTTTATAAAAGAAAATCCTCAAATATTTCGATAGCAACAACAATCTTATAATGAATTCACTTCGGTTAGACTGTATATCCAACGAATTTTTATAATATATAGAAATATCCTTCGAAGAAGTGGAAAAAAGTGTTATAGGAGTTTCAAGTATTTCACCAAAACCTAACCAGATTATTGTTCGCTTTCTAAAAACTTGCTAGAATTTTATCAAATTGATAATTATTAGGATTTTCAATTAATATCTGTAATTAAACTATTTCCTAAATAAATGGAGATATATAGAGGTGGTAATAATTTCAAAAATCGAAAAGAAAGACAAATCATCAGTACAATCCTAGCAACCAATAATACTACTTTTATACATTTCAAAGGATTTGAAATATATAATTACTCAATGTATCTTATAAATCACTATAATAGTAGACATACTCAGTCTTCAATATAGAGGAGTATTCCTTAAACGAATAATAATGGATCTAATTATCTCATTTGTATATAATATCGAAGAAGCCTTCGCCCACAAGCAAGAAATTACAATGGTGACACTGGATGTATAAAACGCATTCGATACACTTCTACCAAACAAACTGCTAGAATATATATATCAGTAAGAATGGCCTTATTCCCTTTTGCAATTAGTCCAAGCTTTTCTGAATAATTGCTTAATAAAAATTCAATTGGAAAATACAATTATCAAATATAACTATATTAAATGCAATACCCTATAGAGTTCCCTGTTTTCATTTGTATTATATATTCTATATCTTATTGAGCTTTTGAATTAAGATATCAAATTATGCTTTGGGTATATTAATAATATTTGTATCTATTATATATTCAAAAGTGTATATAAAAATATTGGTTTCCTCAAACACAATCTTTACTAAATCTTTCAATAAAGTGAATGAAACCATATAGTATTTATATTAGAAAAGCTAGAGATAATATACCTTTTCAAAAGAAGAAAGGTATATATTCCATATTTGAAAATAAATAATAAAATAACAATTCGTTTTATTAATGAAATAAGCAATAAAGCTATCCAACCTACCCTACACTAATTAAATATTTGATTTAATCGGAAATTTTCCTTTAAAAGATATATAGCAGAATATAAAGTAAAGGTTTATAAGGTTATAAAATACATTAAAAGGCTTATATAAACACATTACAATCTACTAGTTGTAATACTATACAAAGTAATGATTATCTACATTTTACCTTTTGCTCTTTATAAATTCAAGGTATGATATATAAACTAAATAAAGCTAAATCGAACAAAGAGAGTTGCTTATAATATAATAGTAAATATAAGGCTAAGCAGTTATATTATCAAAATCAATTAAACGATTATCCTAGTAGTAAGAGAAATTCTATTTATTTGATATACAATTTCGATCATTGTAATCCTGAGAGATTCTAGATTATCGTCTAGTGAGTTAATACTTGAATAAATATAAATAAGATTTATATTTCAATTTTATAAGATAAATAAAAACTATTCACTAATAATTTATTTAGTATAAATCCTTTAATATAAAATAAATAATATTAATCTTTATAGATTAATCAGACTAATTCTGAAAGTATTAAGATTAATACTCTCCCCATTATATTTCTTTATAGAAAGCTGTATTGATTCTATAAAAAATATAAAGAAAGAAATAGCTATACAAGAATTTATATAATAATAAAACTATCTATCTAATAACTATATTATAATCTTTTTGAACAATATTGAACAGTATTATTAAAAGCAAAAGATAATTGGTTATAGATATACAATCTATTAGAAACAATTTCTAATAATATCTGGATATAAGGTAATCAATTTACTTTTGTATATTTTCAATATTGAAGTAGTGGATACTCTAAATAATTTGGAATGTATTATTTGACTAAAGCTAGCTGGATAGATTATTATATATATCAATAGTACCTTAATTATCTGGTATATCAAAAACAATACCTCCAATTTATCCCAATAAATGTTTCTGTATTATTATAAGATTATAAAAAATAAACTAATAGTAATCTGATAATCATCTAGATATACTAAAATCCTTGAAAACGAAAAAGCCGATTAACTCGCTAATCTGAGCGCTTACAACAATCGTATCGAAAACGATAATTCATTACTCCTTATTATCAATGGGATAAGCTTAATAACCAGAATCCTCAGACAAAAGGCAGAATAGAGATGGTAAAAGTGAAATAAGGTTACCCTTGCTAGCTGATACTATTGTTGACACCTCAGCTATTAAGTTAAAGAATTTGAGGAACTTGTTCTTCCCTATTCTATTCTTTAACAATTAATAATACTTAGAATTAGATATAGGGATTTTGTATTCTATTATTGACGTTTTTGGTATGAAAATACTATCTCAAAATATTCCTATAGATATAGTAAAGAGTTTGAGTATTTAGTATTTTATTAATATTCTTGTATCCAATTCAAAAACTAGCTGAACAAACCCAGTTCAATCTCATGAGATACAAAGAATGCAATCAATTATCTCTTTCTTTTTCTAAAAACCTTGATAGATTTTATAAACTTTTTAGTAATTACTAATTACTTCAAGCAACCACATTTAATTTCTCTGGAGATCCTTTAATCTCCCACTTTCATATTACCAACCAGGGCTGCACCCCCTTCTAGAACCGCTCCCCCTCCTCCACCGCCGCGTACAAACTGCATCATACAAAAACTGACAATATAAGGTCCTAAAGCTAGCCACAAGCCTGAGCTATCCAATATAAAATGAGTTGAATAGTATTGATATTGCAAGCGGGAGATAAACGGCAGGAACACAAAAGCGCCCCTAGCCATTTTTCCTCCAATCTACATCATAACCGTAGAAGAATGGAATGCATGGTTATACCAACATCTCCACTAGCATAATCCATTCCTAGTACCCCTCGGGAGATTGTGGCGAGCCCCTGCGGCTTGCCCCCCGGATGTAAATTAAAATAAATAAATAAATAAATAAATTAGTATTTATTTATATTAGTAAGCTTATTATCTAGAAGTATTAATTATAATTAGTTATAATCCGAGATTGATATCTTCCTTAAAATATATTAATTATAAAAGATCCCAAAACGGGTAAGTATTATATTTAGATACTCTTCTTGATTTATAGTTAATACTCTCTTAAATCTATTATAAATAATATACACTCCTAAAATCTTATTAATCTTTTCCAGATCTTTAATATTGAATTGAACCAAAAGATTATTATAAAATCATTTAATATCCCGTTTTTGTATAGCAATAATAATAATATTATCTATATAAACTAGGAGAAATAATTATTACAAATAATTAATATATAAATATAAATCTATAAGACTTTATATAAAATCTATTTTAATTAATTCTCCCTTCAGAAGAAAATTCTAATTTCTGCTGGCTTACTTTAATCTATAAAGGTTTCAAAATGTATGTAGAATATAATCTCAATAAACTTAAATACCTTAAAGGAATACTAAATAGATTTCTTTTTTTAAATATAATTCGATAAATACATTTTTGATATCGAAATAAGAATATTCAAGATCTTCTTTTATAACAATTATAAAAAAAAGATAAAAAGTATTAAAACGAATTATAAAAGTAAAGATTTTGTTATAATCTTTATCTAAAATTTGACTGAATTCTTTAATTATCAATCTGATCTTGAATTACTTTATTTTATTATTTTTTGTTTTAATAATAAATATTCATTTTATTAAAACTAGATTATTTTCTTATAATAAAATAAATTCTTAAGTATTATTCTTAATTAATAAATTTATTTCTTCTTGAATTATAATTTATTAGTTTTTTATATACTTCTTATCTGCTATTATATTTTTATATATATTTAATATCTTGATTCCAAGTATTTCTATTATTAACAAAGTAATTTCAATCTTTATTAATATATTATTTAAAAGGATTAAGATCTTGAAAACAATTCCATTATTTGTTTTCTTTTTAAATTAATAAATATTTAAAATTGCAATCATAGTATATTCAATTAATTTTGATATTAATTTATTTAAGAAAACGAATAAAAATCGGATAATCTTAGAGGTATATCCTTCTATATCATTATTATTATCTCTTTTTCTTTTCCTAAAATCATATCTTGAATTTGATAATATAAAAATAGATATAAATGTAGATACTATAGGTAATAAAGTTATAATCGAATTTAGTAATATAGAATCAGGAGTTGAAATAATCTTAGGTAAGGTAATTTTTAATTTCTTTATTATTCTCTTTTGATTTTAATAAATCATTTATTACTTATCGAATATTTCTATATTTATTTTTATTAAAGTATAGTATTTCAGTCTTTATTTATTTTGATATTAATAAGTGTAACTTTATCAAATCTATAATTATTTTATTTGATAATATTAATAGATTAATCGAAATAAATAATAATTCAGGAATATTTTTAAATTTATTGTGAGGTTTACAATCAGATTCTATATTCTTGGTATTTTGTAATTTAATTATACAGTTTTTGAGTTTCAGATTTATATCTTTTTTTTTATAGCTTTTATTAATTGTAATATAATAAGAGTGATAAATATAATCCAATTCTAATGAATAAATCTTTATATGTTTGATAATATCTTTTGAATATTCTAGGAATATTCCAATTCTTATTGTATTATAAAATTTATTATACCTTTATTCTATTAGAATAATTTTGGAATTGATATAAATATAATATCAATTCTCTCAGATCTTGTATATATTAATATCTGATAATATATCTGTAAATACTTTAAGCGGGCTTTAATCGATTCTATTTGTATTTAGATTAATATTAGTGTGGTTTCGAATATATATATCATATTCAACAGCTTTATTCCAAAACTCTAATGGTAAATAAGCTTCTTTTAATATTATTTTTATATTAGTTTTTGTGATATATATATTATATTCAACTAAGCTGTTTTGATAAGATAATACAATTACTGTAATCTTTAATTATATATCAATCTTTTATTTTCAAATAGCTTGAAGAAACTCTAATATATTATTGATTCTAATAGTAATTATAACTATTCTTATAGTAAATTTAATTTCCTGCTTTTAGGCTTTTAATAAGGGTATTATATCACTTTTCTATTTTAATAAAATAACCCAATTTACTCTTATAGTATTATTAATAATAAAAAGAAAGTATTTATACCCTTGAATGGTCTTTAGAAAAGGACTAGCAATATTAAAGTAAATCAATTCTAGCCTTTTAGATTTTTATATACTTAATGTAATGCTTTACCTTAGAAGAACTACAAGAGCAGGGTACAATTTATCCTTAGAATCTACAATTACAGAATTGGGAGCAAAGTGTTTATCAAGTATATTTATATATTAATTATGTATATATAATTGTATACATATGTATATATATATATAAACAATTACAATTATAATTAGATACTAATTTGTAACATTATTTTCCTTTCTGAAAAAGCTTACCCTTAAGTTTTATAAATATCTGTTTTAATTATTAAATTAACAATTATAAGATAACATTGTTATTGTTTAATTAGAATAATATAATAAATAGATGCATGCATGGGTTTTTCTTTTTCGCAATGGGAAGGTATATACGAAACAGAGAAAATCGTTTTGTAGCCTAGTAATTAATCGAATCCTTCAAATTATATAAATCAATTGAATCCCTCTTCTTTTTCAAACCTTTTTTAATCAATCAATCCTTTTATATCTTTCGTTAATATACCTTTAATTTTAAAAAGAAAACATGGCAGCAAGAGTAAGTTATTATTGGTATAAATTCAGTAATAGAAGAATGTATATGTGGTAGTAAGTTGTTTATAGTTTTTTCTATATTTATTTTGTTGATTTGTTCTTTTATTTAATTTATAAAGAAGAGAGTGATTGCTTTTTTTATTATACAAGATAAACAGTTTGTTAAAAAGGAGGAATCCTATTATAGGAATAATTATAATTCTAATAAAATGGATAATAAAATGGATCCTAACAAGGAATATAAATAAGGTTTTTTATTTATTTATTTTTGATATATAATCGGCTTGTCTAACAAATATAATTATAGTTATTAAAGATAATAACTTTGAAGATAAAATCAACCTTCGATTTGCTTATTAAATGTATCCATTTCATTATATTTCCAAACAGAATTTAGAGGAAGAATATAATCTTTTAATTAATTGTATTAATAACTATAAAAAGAAGTTTATTAATAAATTAGCTATAGCAATACACCACTTTAATAATATCAAAAATAATAGATAGAAGATTATTAGAAAGAAGATCATAAAGATCTTATATCAAGATTAATCTGGTTACAAATTCGATATATCTTATCACAGAAGTATTGGTTTTATTAATATCAACAAACTGAGATCTTTAAATAAAAGGTTATCAAGAAAAACGATATTATAATAAGAACAATGTATTCAGAAGGATAATTGGGTTTGTATAAGCTGTATATATAATTATATCTCCAGTAAGGGGGATAATGTATACTACCAAATTTCTGGTTAATTGTCTGGTCAAGCTTACTGTTTATTTTATCTCACCGGTAAGTATAAGTATGAGTACTTGTTCTTTAAGGAAATTTATAAGATATTTTTCTAATATTGAGCAATTGTTGTTGAATATAGTAATGTAATAGAGATAAGCTACAACTTTACTGGTTTTTAGCAAAATTAATTCTTTTTTGATAATTTGATTTATAGGAGAAATTAAAGAATTGTATTTCGAAAAAAATACTTTCTGTTATTTTTACTTGGGAGGATACAGAGTATTGTATAATTGAAGCTATGATATAGGGAAACGAGTTGGAATAGCAATATCAATTTATTATGATATAAATAGAAATAAAGCTTTCAGCAATTTATAAATAGTTGTGAGTAATTAAGTACAAACTTGGTTTTATTATTATATATATTACGATTAAGAGTTGTTTTATCTTTCAGCTTGTAGTTATCCTGTATATACTTGTTATTACTATTAATTGGGAATTTAATTGATATTTCGATTTAAATCATTTAATCTTTGCTTTTATACCTCGCCTAACTGTAATTATTAATGTCTGTAGAGGCTTCCTTTTTAATTTATTTTAAAACTATCAAAACTGAAAAAAAGACTTTTTTTATTATATTATTTTAGTAATTCAGTCTTTATCCGATTACTTTTCTATTACTTATAAAATTATAATTTCCTTATCATTTTAATATATAAAAGAAATTCTTTCAATTTTCCTCATTTATATATTAATTATTATTTATAAAATTATAATTATCCTTTCTATTTTTATAAAAACAAATCTATTCGAATAAATATATAGAAAGCCCTAATAAAAAGGAATTTTACAAATAGAAATCGCGGAGGAAATACAGGGTAGTTTTAAAATTGAAAGCAGGATATTAGATAAGGTCGTTATTGGCGTTTAGTTATAATACTCTATATTTAAATTATCGATATACTTTCTTGATAGTTAGAATATGCTCCACCTCCTATTTGATATCACCAGTAATATTTATTAGGGGTGATAATTCGATAATTTGTTTAGAAAATAGATTATCTATTATTTTATAGAGTTTATTAAATAGAAATATAGGGTAGACTTTTATAATAGATAATAGATCTAATTGAAAAGAATCTCCAGCCTGATCAATAATCTTGAATCTACCCTGAGTTGAGTAATCCAATTTTTTTGAAGATTATTATATTGAAAAGTCCCTTATATTAAATTATATATAATCTCCCATATCGAAATCGATTAAATAGCAATACAAATTGATCAATCAAAATATCTTTTTTTATATACACAAGATATTCTCTTTTATTTAATCGAATACTAGTTTATTACATTTAGTATATTCTTTAACATTAATTATATTCAAATCATCAATAAATATAATAGAGTCGAGTTTCTAATCTCAGAGGTTGCAAGATAGATGACTATATAGAGTTTCATATAGAGATTGATTATCTAATAATTTATAGGAAAATATGAACTAAGTGTAATCTATTATTAATAGAAATTCAGATCAATTATTTTAATAATAGCTTATAAAAGATTACAAATATTGTTGGAGATATTGATTATAAATTTCAATCTAATTATTAGTTTATAGATAATAAGCGATAAACAGCTTAACTTGTATTTCTAAGATATTATTGAATTCTTATTAAAAGATTAATATAAATTGAGGATTGCAATCAGAGATTATAGATTCTGGAGTATTGTAATATCTATATATATAATATAGATACAAGCAGGCCTGATCTCTTGAATCGATTGATTTATAATAGAATATCGAAATAACCTGTTTAGTTAATCAATCGATAATAACAAATACATTATTATAATTGTATTTATTTTTATTAAAACTATAGTAATCTATGGTAATGTATTATTATGCTCTTATAGGAACAAAAAGTGGGTGAAGTAGATTAGGGATACGATCTTTAGGAATAAAGCTATACTTACATTTATAGTAATTCCATATATATTAATCGATTATAAGAATTATATTCTTTTAATAGTATTACTTGATTAAAAAAGTATAAATCTTTTTTATATTAGAATGTACAATAGAGATTAAATCGTAGACTTTGTAAATCAAATAAATTTATAAATTGTTAATATTCGGAATGTATAGGTAATTATTATAAAGCAATAATTCTTTTGCAAAAATAAGATATTTATATAATTTGATTGTATGGTTATATAAAGCTTCTAAATTCGAATGAAATCTATTTGCTTTAATAATATAATTAATTATATCGAAAAATAAAGATATTGTATTTATATTGAGATTTATAATAATATCTGGTTTTTATTAAAAAGATTTATGTATAATTCTAATATCGATTTGATTATTTTTTATAAATTATTATAATTGATTCTTCTTCTTAATATTATTCTATTAATTCAATTCATTGGTGTAATGGGTAAGTGTATCTATAAGTAAATTATTCTTTCTAGTACGATATATAATAATGAAATTATAATCAGCGAGTAATTCTATTCAATGTATTTATTAAGTATTTAGCTGTTTAATAGATATAAAATATTCGAAAGCTTTATAATCGGTATATATCTTAATTTGGTATAGGGATCTAACAAGTTTGGTTTTCTAATAGTCTAGGGATTTGATGATCACAAGTATTTCTTTATTGTAAATTTTGTAGTTTAATTCGGCGGCAACTATTGTTTTCGAAAAGTAAGCAATTGATAACCATTCATTGCCATGCTTTTAAAAAAGCATATTAGCAATTATATTATCGAATATATCGGTTTCTAGTATATAGAATAGTGTATAGTCGTAATACTATAAAAGAAAAGCAGAAATAAATCTATTTTTGAATATATCGAATGCATTCTAACAGATTTTGTTGAAATGAAATTTGATATTGGCTTTTGTAAATTTATAAAAAGATTTTGCTATTATATTATAATCTTTAATAAATCGATAGTAAAAGTTACAAAAACCTAAAAACAATTGAATATTTTTTATAGTAGTAGGATAAGTTTAAGTAATAATTACTTCGATTTTCTTTAGATTAACTTATACTTTATTGATAGAAATAATAAAATCTAAATATTTAGTACATTTAATATTGAATTTATATTTCTTGAAATTCGTTTGTAATTTAATGGACTCAAATTATTTAAAAATATATTTAATATATTTTTTGTATTCATCTTCGTTTTCCGAATATATTAATATATTATTGAGATAGATAGTATAAAAGTTATTTAAATAATCGAATAGAATATTATTTATATATTGTTGATAAGTTATAAAGCTATTTATCAATCCAAAGAGTAGAATCTTGTATTTATAAGAATTATATCGAATATAAAAAGTAATATATTCTTCAGAAACAGGATCTATACATATATGATAAAATACTTATTGAATATCTAATTTGATATACACCTTTATATTAGCAAGTCATATAAGTATCTCATTAATAAAAGACAAAGGATATCTATCTTTATATATTAAAGAATTTAATAATCTAAAATCTATATAAAACCTTAAGCTTCTATTCAGTTTTTTTACAAAAAGAATCGATATTGTAAATAATACTTGACTGAGTTTTATAAATCCTTTAGCAAGATTTTCAATAATATATTCTTTAATGACTTCAAGCTATTCGAATAATATCTTATATAATAAATTGTATTTAAAAGCTTTCTTATCTTTTTTTTAAAAATGATTTTATAATTATACAATCGAAAGGAAGATAGAATGTTAGATTTATATTTGAAAAATACTTAATGATATTACTGGTAAGCCTTAGGGATTAGAAATTCTATTTCAATGTTTACAATAATACAATTGAAAACAGCAAGAATTTCTGGTTTAAAACTATTTAGGGAAGTAACTATAACTACAATTTAATAATTATTATTCTGATTAGATTTGCAATTTGAAATGATATAATCAATCTTTTTGTAAGTAATTATAAAAATCTTATGATTTTTATTCTTTTTATAGGTAAACTGAAATTAAATTGGTTTGAATATATATATATATTATATGTATTGGAAATATATAGTGGAAAAGATTTATAAACAAATTAAATATAAACTTAATCAAAAACAGGTTTTTTTTTTAAATTGATTAAAATTAGAGATTCGACTATACTGGGGATTACTATATTAAGCTTCTGGAAAGGCGTAATAAATATTATAGGTATAATCGATGCTATCTCCTATTATTCATTATCAATGTAATGATATATTTCTTTCAATTGGGTATTTCGATTATTAGTATCTTTCTATCTCAAGCAATCGATTTTAGATTGTTATAAACTATTTTTAATTAAAAATATATTTTTTGATAAAGAAATAATAGGAGGATATTTAGGAGACTATTCAAAATATTATTTAAAATAATCGATTTTGATTTAGATTTCTATTAACCATTTATAATCTAGAATCACATTATATAAATTTAAATTAATAATGAAAAAGGATAAATAGAATTATTATTAAATATTAATTATAAAATTAAGAAAGATTAAATGAGTAATAACTTTACCTTTTACATTATTATAGCTTTTGATTTCAATAAATGGTTCAAATAATATAAAACGGGATTTAAATATAGGAAATAATAATAAAAGAAATATTCTATTAATAAAAATATAACTATTTGTTTCAAAATCTATAAACACTTGAATATGATATGAATATTTATTTCTCGAAAGTATATATGATAGGTTTATAGAATTACTTCCTATTAGTTTTATTAAATCGAAGAATCTTATATTCCGGATTATATTTAAAAGGGAATTTCTATTTAAATATCTTGATTTAAATATTGGTTTTCAGTAGTATAAGTAGATTCAATAATTTCTGTTTGTATATTTGGATTAATATCCTTTTCGATATTCTTTTCTATATTATAGAATTCTTTATTTTCTTTAATTTTTTGAATTTCGGTTATAATATCTATATTATTTATATATAGAATAATACTACAATTCGCTCTCGGTATAGGGATAGTAATATTACGATTGAAGTTGTTTCCTAAAGCTGGGATACTATTGGGCTTAAAGGTTCCTATATAATTAGTAGAAATATAAAAAGGATATAAAATCTGAATAGATAGATTTGAATTATCTAACAAACAGAAAGCGGTTTTAAAAAGAATCGATAAAGAGGTTCTGTTAAATGATTTTCTAAAAAAATCTTTTTAGTCGTTTTATTATGATTATATTTTTAAAGTGTAATTTCGAGTTTATCGATTTCAATAAGCTTATTAATTAAATCTTTTATAATATAATATTATTAAATATAGAAATTAATAGTTTATTAAAGAAAATCGGAGATCTTTTTTTCTAAATTACAAAAAAGAATTATCAAATTAATAATTCCCATTTATATAACTAATAGCCTAAACTTATAATATTATATTAGAAAGTTTTTATATTATATATTATTAAATATAACTTAGTATTTATATTCAATACAAATATAATCAATTTCAATTGGATTCTTATAAATAACCACAAGCTAATTAATCAATTACTGATTTATTAAATAGAGGACTTATATATATAGCAAGAATATATATTTTTATACTTCTTTTTTTAATCTATTCTATTATATAGGATTATTATTACAATTTTAAAATAAACAAGTTTTTATAAAATTCAAATTATTCTATAACTAATAATTATCAAAAGCTTATTTTCTATTTTATATTATTCTTGAGTTTAAATAAAAGATTGATAGATTTCGGAATATATAAATATTTTATTGTAATAGTAAAAAAGCAAAAAAGGGGTATTTATTGAATTTATAAATTGTTTAGTGAAGTAATCAGGATTAAAGGGGGTCTACTATTAGTATTCGGAAAAGATTGCTGTAAAAACTAGCTTTATGAGTAGAATTTTCTCTTATTCTTTTTTTTTCCGGTAGTAGGAGATATTCTCTTAATAAAAATAATTGGAATATTAGAAGTTTGGATTTCGCAATCCTTTAAAGAATCTATATAATATTGCTATTGGGGTTGAAAAGATTAAGATAGATGAATAGTATTAGGATTATATTATAATATTTCTTTTTTGAGCTTTATTATTTTGTTTTGTAAAACTTTATAATTTGCAAAAGTCGGTATTCGTTCTTTTTAAAATGAATAAATGTATATTGGTATACTATCCTTAAAAGTTAATTTCTCAATTGAGGAATCATTTCCGGACTGTTTGCTCTTTTTATGTTTATTAATATTTATATTCGAATTGTAGAGATTGTAATTATTATTTTATTGAGATTAATTATTATCGGTTAAGGGAGCTTGGCCGACTATAAGAGAAGAGTAATGAAATCCTTTTAAAGTGAATGGATTGGATATAATAGCAATATTCGTAATTCAATATATTCAGGAGAAATATCTTTATTAAGTTTTAATTGGAATAGATCTTTTTTCTATAAATAATATTAATATATAATTTATTCAAAAAGGTATTATAGTTATAAGATATTATTTAAACGATTACCAGATAGTTATATAATTGTATAGGAGTTATAGATAATATGATACTTTGCTTTAAAAGAACTACAAGAGTAGGGTATAATTTATTTTTAAAATCTATAATTATAGAATTGGGAGTAAAGCATTTGTTGAGTGTATTTATATATCAATTATGTATATATAATTATATATATATATATGTATGTGTACATAAACAATCGCAATTGTGATTAGGTGCTGATTCGTGATATTTAATTGGCTTGGGATCCTATTAATTATCTTTATAAAAGTATACACTTTATAAATATCTAGAATTAAAGAAATCTTGATTGGTCTTTGAAGTGTAATAATTTTATATAAATTCCTGATTTTATTAGAGCTAAGATGATTAAATTGTTTATATTAAAGAAGATATCTTTTCTTTTTTATTATAATCAATTCTTTAACTTCCTCTTTTGTTCTATTAATTACTTTTACAGAAAGTATAAAGAATATAGAATCCTTGTATCCTGATTTTATATATGAAATGATATATATCTTATTTTTCATTATAACTTTGATAATCTTATTATTCTTATTGTTTTTTAATATAAAATATATCTCCTTGAGATTGAATATATTCTTAAGTTTTACTTTACAAATTCTTTTAGCTAAAAGCAGGTTAACCCTCAATCCTAATATATATAATATTCTAGTTAATAATGTTTTTATTCTATTCTTATATATTATATTTATTATTTCTTATTTATCTAAATATATAGTTTTTCCACTAATTATTATTCTTTATTATAGAATATAGATTAAATTTCTGAAAAGAGAATATTGGTTAAATATATATAAAATAACACTAGTATCAGTATATTATTATAATAAAAATATCTTATTAATACTTTTTTGATAAGATAATAATATTTAAAATCAGATTCATTATTAATAATATTCTTAGTGATATCAGAGTTTGATTTAGTAATATAAGCTTTATACTCTTTATACTTTTTATTTCTTTATAATAAAGAAATGAATTATTTTCTCTTTTATTTATATTTTGAATCGAATTTCAAAAGATATTTAGTATATTGAAACTGAAAGCATTTTAGAATTAAATAATCAGGTTTATTACAAAGTTCTCAAGTAATAATAAGTATATCGAATTTCAAATTTATACTAATCTTATACTAATAATAAAATAGAATATATTTCTTTCTTTTTGTAAAATATACTATATCTTTAGAATTCTATATTTTAATTTTTTTAATCTACAAATGCTTAATCTTATCATTAATACTTAAAATAAAACCAATAATACAAATCATATTAATAATAACTTTATACTCATTAGAGAAAAATAAGATTAAACTTTAAAAGAATAATTTATCTATATATAAAACTTTAGCTGAAATATCCACAGATAAAAGCTTTCTTCAAAGATTCTTAAACTTATCCCATACACCTATAATAATTATATCAAAAGTATTATTGAAAAAGAAGATCTTGATCTTAAAGAAATACTCATCTACTACTATATTATTGATTTTGAAATATTTAATAATTAAATAATCCCAAAGTTTCTTTGCTATATTGTATTCATCTATTAAAGCCTTATTATCATCAAATAATAAATAATAGATATAAGATAATATACTAATATTATTCTTAAAAAAGATAATCTTTTTATTGATATTGAATCAAATCTTTATTATAACACTACTATTGCTATTGGAGATTTGGAGTTCTTCGAAATCCTTGATTAATCTATTAGTGTTTGTAATCTATATATATTCCTGTAATGTTTTCTTATATATATAGAATTAGTCTTTTTCTTGAAATTGAATTCTTATTTAATAAATCTAATATTCGTGATTTTTTTAAATAAAAGGAGAAATATACTTGGAGTAATTCTTGAATCCAATGTTTTTATTCATTTTGAGGTTTTATAAATAGAAAATTTGTATTAATAACCTGTATGTATTTTGACAATAAAATAAAAAAGTAAAAGAGGAAGAGGAATTATTTTGATTAAACTCTCTCAGTTTTGGATATTTATTTATTTATTTATTTATTTATTTTATTTATTTTATTTATTTTATTTATTTTATTTATTTTATTTATTTTATTTATTTTATTTATTTTATTTATTTTATTTATTTTATTTATTTTATTTATTTTATTTATTTTATTTATTTTATTTATTTTATTACTTTACATCCAGGGGGTAGGCTTAAGGCCTACCACGACCTCCCAGGGGGTATTAGGGATGGATTATATTATCAATTCTATTTTATATATAATTGCTGATATAACCAAACGTTCTGTTTTTTTATGGTTGTAATGTTAACAATAAACAAGCGGCCGTATTACATACACTCTTTACCACTCTATTCCCACTTGCAAGTTCGATACTATCCAATTCATTTTATGCTGAATAATCTAGGGTTTTTGTTTAGAACCTTTATAAAGAAAGGTATAGATTATAAACTAATAAAAGTTGGGGGGATTATAGGTTGATAAAGACCAAAATAATCAAACTATTAAAAACCAAAGTAATCATAGGCTGCTGTAAGTAGATAATCAGTATTATTAAGAAAGACAAAGGTATATTATAACCGCTCGGGTGTGGGTGGAATCACTTTTATGGGGAGGTGGGGTGGTGATGGAGTGGAGACTCTACCATGTCAGAGCTAAAGAATTGGAAAGAATATACAACATCCTTCTTCGATCATATACAAATAATAAACTATAGATTTGTAAATAACTAGACTTCAAAAAGATAGATATCGATTAGGATATAATTCTGGATAGAAATAGGCACAAATCACTTTATCACTGAGCTAGTTACTTCTTACAGAGAACAATGGTCTTTTTGTTTCAGTTTTGAATATACTAATATTATAAAGAGAAATTCTCTTCAAAACAAAGTAATTAGAAATAGTGAATTTTGATTTATAAATAATAATTTTTAGAATAATATCGAATACTATATAATTGATAATATTCTTCAGTATTAAGCTGAAATGGATAATTCTTTCAGTAGTAACTCATAGTTTTCTTATTTAAGAAAAGAATGTGATATAAGAAATTACTTTGTTATTATATTTAAAGAAAGGATACAATATAAATAATTACTTTACTATTGCTATTCAACAATCTGTTTACTATACACACCTTGTATATTGATATTGTATTGTATAAAAGCTTTTCATTATCAATTTCTACTTTAGCAATATAAACTATTTAAAGAGCTTTCAGCCTTAGTCTTACTACAGAACTATCGGGCTCATAACCTGTTCATAATGAAAAAGCAGACCAATGGAATGCATGTAATATTGATTATATAGATTAATTATACTAAGGTAAAATCTAACTATGAAGTAGAAGTGATATATACACAGTAGCATAGCGCACGTGCCACAACTTCCAACAGAAAATAGTATTAATCAAATCACCTTATTAAACTAGATATACTAGTAGCTTTTTTAATAATATTAATAACATTAGAATTATATCATTAATGGAAATTGAATAGCTTTTCAATTTGGAATCTAAATGTTTTAAGTTTAAAACATTAGGCTTCAAAATAAAAATAGAAATTTAAGGCTAAGAGTACCTAATCTTTTTGAAATCAACAACAACCTTTTTTATTTAATATTCTGTTTATATAAGAAGGATAAGATAAATAATAGGATTTTTGGAATATATATATATATATATATATATAATTAAAATAATAATAGTGATTGATTTTGAAAGGGTTGAGGGTGTGATGCTTTGCCTTAGAAGAACTGCGAGAGCAGGGTACAATTTATTCTTAGAATCTACAACTATAGAATCGGAAGCAAAGCGTTTGTCGAGCGTATCTATATATCAACTATGTATATGTGATCGTACACGTGCGCACATGCGCACATAAGCGATCGCAACTGCGATTAGGTGCCGATCCGTGACAGAGGGCTCAATTTAATAAAATATTGGTTTTCAAAAATCTATATTTTCGATATATATGTATATGATTGAATAGAGTTATAATAATAAAAATTATATCAAAATAACAAGAAAAGCTATTTGTATAATATAAATTTACAATAGAATTTTATAATAATTATATAATTTGATATTATTAATTGAAAAGTTGAAAAATAATGAATTATTGGTTTTCACATCTAATTAGAAACCAAATAGTTTCAAACCCTACAATAATAAACCTTCAAGGCTCCTATTTCGAAATCAAAGCTAAAAATTATATAATCACCATGTGGTCTGAGGATGAGATAATGAAAGTAAGAAATTCGAAGAAGGAGGTAAAGCACGTAAAGTTCTTAAATCCGTGTGGGGGATTGCGCTAGTGTGAAGCTTGTCCAGACCGAACGCAATGAGACACCGAGAATCAAAATGGCCTCGAGAGTATCTCCCGATATAATATGGTTCGGAGTATCCTATTTCTTCCTACGTTCTTTGTCCTTCGTCCTTCGGAGTATAGTCGAAAAGGGAAATGCTCTCTGATAGGGCAGAATATCTGATTCCTCGGTTGTGTTTCCCGGATAGGAAAATACTCTCTGGTTGGATATCTATGATATCGATAGAGGACGAAATGAGATCTCAAACATCATCCACTGTATCAACGATGGTAATGATTATCAAGAAAATCAATGGCTTCGCAAGGAGTTTATGTTAGATCCGGTTTCCGTGCTCTATTTTTATAGAGTTGAAATTGCTATAAAGATGTTGTGTATTCCACTGACAGATAGGAAAATAAACTGCAGATAAAATAGATCAATTATCTTCAGAAATATATATATCAGACGATTAGCCCTCGAGTTGTCATCATTGATCAAAAATGTCATCCCGTACAATTGTTCTCGTTACTGGCGCAAACAGTGGCATAGGCTATGAAGCCGTGAAAGCCTTTCTTCAATCTACCAAACCATACCATATCCTCTTCGGCGTTCGTTCTTTGGAAAAAGCTCAAATTGCGGTTGATGATTTGAAGAAGGAAGTTCCAGGTTCTAAGAACACAATTGAAACACTCGAGGTTGATCTCGTGAGTGATGAGAGTATTGAGAAGGCTTTTGAGACGGTCAAGGAAAAACATGGGAGAGTGGATTCATTGGTCAACAATGCCGGTATGTAACTTTTTCTCCACGTGTTGTGGAAATGTAAAAGCAAAACTAATATTCTTCCCTCCTAGGCGCAACTTTCGATATCGCATATGTAAATGGCAATGGAACACTGCGTGAATGTTTCAACAACGCCTACGACGTCAATGTCGCCGGTACTCACGTCCTAACCTCCACATTCATCCCCCTCCTCTTCCAATCCTCTGATCCTCGTTTGATATTCGTTACTGGTTTATCAGCGATCAATCAGGCCGCGCAAAAATATTTCCCCACGCCTCCACAAGCAGCTGGGTGGCCGAAGAAAATCGGCTTCGAAACAATCGGATATCGGTGTTCGAAAGTGGCGCTTAATATGCTGATGTTGGATTGGAATCATAAGTTGAAGGCGGATGCAGTCAAGGTTTGGGCGGTGGGTCCGGGCATGTGCGCGACGAATCTGGGGGGGTTGAGCCCGCAGCTGGCGTATCAGATGGGTTGTGAACATCCGAGGAGGGGTGGATTGATTATTAGGAGTGTGGTTGAGGGGGAGAGAGATGAGGATGTGGGGAAGATTGTTGGGAGGGATGGTGTGGTGGATTGGTGAGTGAGAGGGATTGTGATTGTGATTGTGATGGTGGGTAATGTTGAGTACCTAGGTAAGGAGTATGAGTTACCTAGTTAGTTAGTTATTTCTTTTGACATACACAATATTTTCAAACAATTCATGCGTCTACTCTCATCTCCCTAGAATGGTAATGTATAGTGTAACACAATATCTCCTGATTCCAACAGCATCATCCAATCTTGTCAAGCTCGTGCATTGATGGATATGTAAAATATCTAGTAAACTGAAGTCCTAGACCAAACTGAAGCTGGATCAACTCTCTTAGATTCTTTATTCATTATTCTGTATTCTGTATTCTATATTCTGTATTCTGTATTCTGTATTCTGTATTCTGTATTCTGTATTCTGTATTCTGTATTCTGTATTCTGTATTCTGTATTCTGTATTCTGTATTCTGTATTCTGTAATCATAAAAATTCATGACTACCTTATTAGTGGAGGTCGCTGGTTTTTTGTTATAGTGTATAAGCTGTATATATAAAATAAAACTGTGTATATAAAGCAAAACTGTGTATGTGAGGTAAAACTGTGTATTTCAAATATACTTTGCACTCCCCATAGGAAATTCATGAGATAGGTAGTTAACACAGATTATCACCCAGAGGTGGAATAGAATATTTTAAAATGGAGATTGAATATTAAAGTTGTTTTAATGTCTTTTTGAGTGTGTGGTTGTAGTTATGTTATGTTATGTATAGTTGTAGTTATTATTTTGGGATTGGGCATTATTATTATTGTTGTTATTGTGGTTATTGTTGTTCTTTCTGTATGGGATTGTTTGAGTGTTGGTTTGGGTGTATGAGGGGAGTTGGGATGAGATGAGATGGGATGAGATGGGATAGTAGTTAGAAAAAGGAAAGAAATATCTATTCTTAGCTTTTGGAATGGGTGAGTGAATGAGTGAGTGAGTGCGTGAGTGAGTGTATATCTAGTAGGTTGTAGGTAATGGCAAATAGTCCCAATAGAGATGAAATTCTTGCTGTACATACCTAGAAGGGAGATGGTCTTGGAGTTGGAGTTGGAGTTGGAGTTGGAGTTGGAGTTGGAGTTGGAGTTGGAGTTGGAGTTGGAGTTGGAGTTGGAGTTGGAGTTGGAGTTGGAATTGGAATTGAAATTCTTTGGCGATAATTGAGAGTTTGAGATACTTCTGGATTTGGGAACTTGAGAACTTGGGCGGTATGGAATAGATGGGATTGTAGGTAGGGTGGGTAATTGAAGAGGGATGGATATGGATGGTGAGAAGGGCGGGGAAGGAGGAAAGAGGGGAGGTGGGAGGGGAGATTGTGGATTGTAGTTAATGGTAGATGGTGGATGGTGAGGTAAGAGGGGTAGCGAGATTTCAAGGTCGAGATATTACACCAAGTATTTAAAAGTCCAAATCCTAATCACGCATCGACGCAACAACATCTGTAAGAATGGAGATGAAGGGAAGACATGCAGCATGATGTTTTATGTTTTGTTTGGAGTGTCGGATGTTCTTTTGGCTGAATTTGGGTTTATGGGTTTGCGAATTTGAATTGGATTGGATTGGAGTAGGGGGTTTTGATGTTGAGTGCTATTTTTTTCTTGTTGATGTTATTGATAGGAGGTTATTAGTGTTGTTGGGATGATATACATTTTTTTCCTTGTTTTGTATAGTGCAGAGGACGGTGATGATAATGATGATGGTGATGATGATGATGGGATGGGGCAAGTATTAGTACTTGATTGACATTTGCGAGGTGCTTGAAAATGTATGTATATCTGTATGTTGATGAGTCGGCGGAAAGGAAGAAATACTCACACATGGGTCAATTGACAGATCCAGCTTAGGTCTGATAGGCTATGGAATAGTTCATGAATATCACGCGCCTTTTGTAATCGGATACATGATCGAGGTGGAGATGTTCTTGATCTATTTCTTTGGAAGGGAGAGCAGACAAGAGATGATATTCATCCACATTCATTGCCGAATTCCTCGAACCGTCATTCACTAGAAGTAGAATCGAGAGCCTGATAAGATCTACTATAAAAGACCCTTGAGGGTATCTATACCCTTTTTCTCCATATTCTAAAAATCAGCAACTCGATAGAAGGTTCACTGATATCCTCAGGTCTTGCGGATGATATGATGGGTGGTTGTTGACGTGTGTACTTTTTTCTTCTTCTCCTTTTTCATTTCCGGGTATTATTATTGTCAAGTAAAGTAGTTTTGAACTGGATGATTCTTCCTGTCTTACTTGTTATTATCACTGTCTGTCAATATTTATCGATTCTGTGATTTAGTAAATTTTCTTACTATCAGAAGGATAATTTTGTTGCTAGTTTTGGTTGATGGTATCCATGTTGAACAGTATAGACCTGGAGTTGAGAATGAACCTACTCACACTTTAGTTACGAGTCTGATCGATATACTATTCGTCGTCTTTGCCCGCCTCATTGTTTGTGTTTGTTCAATACCTGATTCATATGTCTGTGCTAAGATATACCTTGATAAGATATATTTATCATAGGGCTGAAATAAAACAATAGACGACGGGCTTTCCTCTGGAATATCAACAGGGATGGGTATTATTGTCTAATGCTAATGTATTCCTGTCTGCCAGATACTTTCTCAAAATTTGTCAATGATACCGGCCTTGAATCTTGATTCTGAATCCCAACTGTACAATACTCTTGGACATAAGACCTTCTTTGCAGTGCAGACTTCGCTTTTTCAGTGTGGGCTTGAGTTTGTATTTAGATGAGCTTCGGTCTTTACTTTCAATCGCATGTGCGATAGTTCTCTTTTGCATAAATCCCCGAGGTCTTTGAAGGACTTCCGGTGAATGACTTTAATATTCTGAGCGAGCGGATATTGTCGAGGCCGGAGTAGAAAGTAGATCGAGGAGCGGATGCACTTACTTGATTTTCTGATGGAGTTCCTCGGTTATTTGAGGGGTAAAGGTAAAGATTTATGAGAAGATTATACGGGGGTTCTGTGGTGAATACTGAATATTGTGGAACATCTACTCCTCTCCCAGTTATTTAAGGATTCTGAGCGCTTAGAGAATTTCTCTTCTTATTATTCTTGTGCAAACATGAGATGATACATGCAGGCTACTATCTCAAAATGCTCATAGGAAGACATGGCATTAATGTCATTTCCTGTTGTGAAGAGCTTAGGATTTAAAAACGGATCCTAACTACTATCTGAAAATGAAGTTTGAATTCTCGACAACAAATGTTGTATGTAAGTTGTGCATTGTTGTCAAAATAACTTGTCGATATTTGCTATCACTTTCTTTCTTGTCATTCACAGCCAATGCGCCTATTGTCTGGAGAGATTTGATAAAATAATCTCAGTTAATACTTTCTCCCGAATTTCGTTCCCTGACAAAGATTGCGAACACCTGTATTCGTTGTTGCTAGTGGAACTCCCTCGCTTGTGCTTGGCCATGAGGTTACTTGATCTTAATCATTCCTTCCAGGTTATTCGTGCCGTTTCAATTGGGGAAAGTATAGTCTCAAGTGGGATAAAGTACAAAAATTCACTTCATATTTTGAAGTTCAAGATGTATAGCAGAATATTCACTATTGCAAAAGGCTGAAACTGTTTTTTTTTCCCAGATATAAATATCAATGGTTTTCTATAAGCAGAGAATTCAAGCAACCGGACTTACCATTAAGATATCACGTTCTAAGGATTTACAATCGCAATACTTTTTGTGATCTTGCTTGTCCTTGATATTGTGAAGGGTCTTTTTTACAGCTTCGGATGTGATGGTTTGCAGGTAGGGTAGATGTAACTTTATTACACTTCTGCTTAACCTACCAGCGTAAGTCCGAAAGATTCAAAATTCAGTGATATGGTTGTAAAGAGATAAATCAGAACGTGAAATCGTCACCGTGTTACTGTTTTCACCGCTGTCAAATCCATGAATGCTGTCAGACATTTTCGTGTGCAAATCCTCGAAGAAAAGAATTATATAATCAGATGAGACGACAAGATGTGATTCTGCAAAGAGTCCAGAACCTTTGGCTCAGGTGCCGTAGCTGTAGCAAATGTAACGATGTAACGACGCATAGCTGAAAAATATAGATCAGAAACCACGGCATGAGCCCTAATAACGCGAGTGGATTCTTTGAAATATAAAGCACATCCGCATGGTTAGGAAGAACCTTTATAGAGGAGGATATGCATTTTCAGGAGTAAGAACTAGTCATGGAACCCAAAGAATAGCTTAGTGAATAGAAGAAATTGGAATGGACAAGACCAGCCCGGGCGGGGTTTGAAGATCAAGATTCAGCGTGATGTGGAGAGGGATATATAAACATAGATAAGTAGGAGTTTGAACACACAATGACCTGAAAAATAACCAAATCAGAGATTTAAAAGACTCTGTTGTTTTTCTTGATGATCTCAAATCATTAAAACTTATTTCCAGATAGAAGATCACTAAATTCCGTTACTAAACGGTCTTGAAATTGTGGGATGGGCATAATGAGACTCAAGTGTAAAAATAGTTGTCGCTGTCAATATCGAATCTATTGCCCACTATCATTCCAAACATAATGGACAAGAAATTTCGAACGATAATGTAATACAATCCATTCTTTGAACCTGCCATCTCTTTTCCCATTATTCGAGGGCAGCTTGGTAAATGTTACATTTAGCTGCTGTCGCTCTTTAATTCCATCCTAACAACTTGTTGTCAATATTTTCTTGTCATTTATTCCCCAAGTCATAATTTAATATCTATGATGGGATTTCCAAGAAGCAAAAAGTCTGCAAAAGGTGCTTATCACAAGCTTTCTTGAGACTTTGTACCACTGGAGCCAACAATATGTTATGTCAAAAATGTTCCCTGCCTGGGTGGTCTTTATATAACCACTCTTTGCCAGATCCAAGGCTATTCGTTTGCTGAGGTATGTATCTGTTATTCACTCGATATATCTCAATTAGAGTCTTAACCCATTAATGAAGCTTCAAGGTACATATATATATATATATATATGTAGAGTACTCGAATTCTTCAGAGCAAACTACGAAGATGAGTCTGCTCAGCAAACATGGCCAACACCACAAAGATATGCCGCGTTTTCTGTTCAGATGCCTGTATTTCGAAGCTCAAATAACGGGAATGGTAGAACCAAGAAGTTCATGATATATACATGTGAAACTTTTAACATTGCACTGTCATATATACGAAGCATATTACTGTCACTAGATTACACATTACAAGGTACCTAATCGAACGCAGGCTATAGCTGACAACATTAATTAATCAAAAAACACCAAAAAGAAGGAAGCAATCATACGCTCAAACCCCGAGTAAACCAGGTCAAAACTAAGTATGCCACATCGTTCTTCTCAAAACCACTAACTTGATAACACAGTAAAAACATGAGACTGATTGACGTTGTGTCTAAAGATAATGACCAGTTCAAATATTTGGGTAGCTGGGCCCTTTTATAGAAGCCTCGAGCTGATGGTCTTACGTACCCAGAAAATAAATACACAACTTGGCGATTATCAAGTGGAAATAGGCGAATTGGATTGAGGCATGGTCATTCACATTAAACTCCTTCGTACCGTTGGTGAATCTCTCCTTCTTCCCTCTGATGCATACGTCAACATCCGAAATCCTCTTCATAGCGCTTAAAAGGTAAAATTCTCACAAGCATTCCTCTGCCACTGAGCGGAGATCAAACACCGGAATCAGAATGTGCGCCGTGTAGCAGGAAAATCAGACCCATCAAGATCTACTAATCAGCATTTTTCCCCTCCATGCAAACCTTGAGACCAAACTACAGGAGCTCCAGCCTTTAAGACCTTCGATATCCAGACAATGAAACTCGCAGGCGGCGGTTGATCAAAACAAAAAGCAACAATATATCATCGCCGAAGTCCCTTCACTGTCAAATCTCACACTAGGGTTCTGAAATGCCACATTATGAACGCGATTCGCATCTTGATGTAGTACGACGCAGTGCAGTATTCTCTAGTCGATTCCCCAAGACAGGACAGAAAAAAATATCGAAGGTGCAAGTTACTAAACCCAAGATGTCGAATCCCACTTTGGTCATCCATCCACTTCGATATGTGACCCGTGTGAATCATATAAAAAGTAGAATTAGCCTGATTATAAAAATACATAAAAATACAATATGTTACACCCTTCCCACGCATGAGGACGTCCATCGCTATGCAGTTTTCCTTTCTATTTTTACCCATGTCCTTTTCTTCAATCTTCGCTGCATCCAACCTTTCCAAAAAAAAAAAAAAAAAAAAAAAAAAATAGTCCGCTAAAACCTCGAGATATCACGTCCAAACAACCAATTGATTGCCCTGTTGTCGTTAGTTTTATTCCCCAACGAAATTTGGCAAGAGTAATGAGATAGAGTATGAGAACTTACCAATACATAGGAATGAGTATTTTATTCCTCCAGCTGATGGTTTGAGTTAGATATGCGCCTCTCCAGATTACCCATGCTGTTCTCCTGTATTTAGATGTATCGTTAGCAATTAAGTCCTTTAGAGTTCTTTACGACTTCGCAGATATCCAACCTCCAATCCCATTTCTCCGTGTATCGAATCATCAAGCCTCAAAGATAAAAATGTAAATCCCACATACCCCTTAATCTCTCCTTTTCCATCTGTCTGCATAATCGCCTTCATACCCCCGACATAAGTCATAACTCCCATATTTCTGAAGGTGAATCCTTTATCCTCAGCAGCTCCCATCTTCCCTGCCTTGTCCATTTTATTAAGTCTCTTTCCGAGCCATCTAGCTTCCTGGTTTGCCACTTGCGCGGTAGCTGGTAATCCCATATCTCCCAAGACCGCTACATCTCCCAATGCGAAGACATCATTCATTGTTGCTTCTTGTTGAGTTTGTTTTGCCCCGTCTGGAGATGAACGAGTAGCTAATTTAACCCTAAAGAAATTATCCACCATCAATCCACCCGTTTTGGGACTTCTTTTCAATTCCCATTTTTTATCTTCCGGTCTCTCCATACTCTTCTCGCTATCACTTCCAGCCAAAATAGCAGATTGAGTAGGGAAAGTATGAACCGAACTCAACGCCTTCTCGATAAAAGGATTCATCATCAATCCCGTACTCCAAACACACATTCCCACACCTACATCACCTTCTTCCTTCAAGTTTAATGTGAATCCCTTTCCTGCATCTTCTCCATTTTCACCTTCCTTGGGCAATCCTCTTCGCAATCCCAAGATATGGTGTTCAGTCTTGATCTCAATTCCATCTCTTTTGAAATGTTCCAACGCGTAGTTTGCAAGATTTTTATCGAACATCGGAAGGATTTTTGGCGCAACATCATAAATTGTTATCTTTATGAATGAGGTTAAAGAAGGGTAGAGAGTGGAGAGATCTTCATGACAGAGATCGAAGAGTTCGGCTGCGAATTCGACGCCAGTTGCTAGACGGGAAGTGTTAAGCGGAATTCAGGGAGATAAATAGAGAGAACTTACGACCGCCGCCTACAATGGCGAAATTCAAAAGTTGTTTTCTGAGAGAATCGGAACTGGTTGGTAATGCAGCTGTTTCGAAACCTGTGATTTGGAGAGTCAGTAGATGTTATTCTCGTCCCCAAATTTTTTCCTTCCTTGTCAATTCCTCTTAATTAAATGGCGCTCCGCTCGGCCACTGCCATGGAGGTCTCTTCGCTTTGCTCTAGGGGATAGAAACTCGATTTGGCGAGAGGCCGAGAAAGGAGATTGGTATCGTGAGAGCAAATTTCTCTTCCCTCGTCCATCCTCCTTCAAAAAAGAAATGAACCCACATTCTAAGATCCTCTTTCTGATTTTTCTCGCATCCCCAACATCCTTCAAAAACAATGCATTTTCTCTGACCCCCTCAATCCCAAATGTTTGACTATAGCATCCAACACTAACCACCAATTTATCATAGCCGACTTCAAATACTTTTCCTTTTCCTTTCTTTTCTATTGTTGTGGAAGCGGTTTTGGGTCTCTCAATTGCGTTTTCTTCTACTTTGATAGTTTTCTTATCAAAGTTTACGTCGTCTGCCCACTGTGGTGGTGAGGTTGGTTAGTAATCCATATTGACTTTCAACGTTTGTGAAAAATGATGGAGCAAAGCGAATCCTGTTCTTTGGTAGACAAGCAGTAGAGGAAATTTGAGCCCCATTCAACACATCATCAAGGAAAGGAAATAGACCGACTCACCCCCTGCCAAAACTCGACCCCATTCCCTCTCGCTCCCCATCCACCCCATCCGCCACCTACTAACCCCCATCCTCTCCATCTTCCTCTGCCTCTCACACTCCTACATGTCGCGTATTAGCAACAATCCATGAAGTCCTGCCCTCTCAGATACACAAAATCTAAGGCCACCTCCCCTCTCAGCCCGAAATAATCAAGCCCCAAGATCTCTCATCAATCCCTGGACAGAAGCACCCACCCTCTCGAAAACCCTAAGAGAAATCCAAATACTCACTCAAGCGCGCTTCTAAATTCCAAAGTTCCCACAGCCGTACTAGCCAATAACGGTGTGAACACAAAATATGACCGTGGAGAAATAACAACTGTTTGATATTTCTTAGGATCCAGTTGACGAGAAAGCGTGAAGCCTGACCAGCCCGAGCCAAGAATTAGGACTCTTTCACGGTCTGTATGTGTTAGTAGGCGGGCCGGTGTGTACTGAGCATTAAATATTCGGTTTCGAGAAAATGAAAGAGATAAGACATATGTATGAACGGGTAGGAATCAAATAGAGGGGCTACAAACCGCCTTTCGAAGCGTCGAGTTCACGTGTTGAGATACATCTTGCACCGGCACTCAAGCCCGCTGCCTGTCCACATTTGGAAGTCGATATGATTTTGGGTAGTCTCCCAGCATACAGAGCCGAGCCCCTAGTTCTCGAGGTAGCTAAACTACAACTCATTATGTATCATATAATGTTCCCTCCCTTTGATGTGCAATCCACCAGTCTAAAAGGCTCAAATTGTAGAGGAATATCAAAGATCAAATACCAGAGAAACTTTTCACTGAATAATCACGATGCAGAAATAGGAGTTAAAATGAACACGGTGAGAATTCCGTACCGACTTTCTCCGAATTTGAGTACATATTCAATATCGATTCGATATCGTGGTGATACGGCGATGTGTGGATATGCTTGGCGAAGATGACCTCACCTCCACTGAATTTGCGGATTGCGGACACAATGGAAAGTCCGTCTTAACCCGAAGAATGTTACAACAGGTGTTGAAAGAAAGGGGTGGTACAGATAAATGTTTCGCACCGATGTTGATGGGATGACAGTGTAGTTATATCTTTCAACCTAACCAAACATTCAAGCTATAATTGTCGAGGTTGTATACCCCTATCGTCTCAAGACCTACTCTGTATACCTACACGCGGAAGCGAGGTTCGATCTACTTACAATCCAAATTTCGTATGCTTCTAGCAAGAGTATATCGAATTTGTAAATCAATATTGGCGATAGATTTCGCAAGGTGACACACACTTAGGTTATCGATAACCTTTGTCTTTAAGCCATTCTGAAGGGGTTAACAGGAGAGCTTCAAAGGGATTGAAATGTGGAAACAAGTCAACTATCAGACAATCAGGAATATGAAGATGAATGAATGTCAATGAATTTCCTATCCACCCGACGTGTCAGACGTGTTTGCGATAAAGTCAATGAATTTCTTCTCTACGGGGCAAAAATAGCTTAACCTTACCCCAGTCAGTGAGATTTCAGCAAGGCTGAAGAAGGTTAATCACAAGCTTCAAGCTTCAAGCCTTGTATCGTAGAAGGCTCCCAAATACAAACACAACATATAACCGGGTACAACCACGACAAAATTATTCACGCCATCACACACATTCTTATTTCATGGCGCCAATACGTAGATATCTGCGCATTAGCAAATATTCTGTCCTCGAATGTCGCATATATGTCGACAATCCAGCTTTGGCAGAAAGTTGGCTACTCAATTCAAGAAACCCAATCTTGCCCCGAGTCATCGAGAAGGTTCGTCCACTGGTTCTGCCAAAGTTGCGCGAGGAGCAGGAAAGGAGCAAGTCGAAAGGAAAGAAAAAGGGCGTGAAGGATGTTGTGAGTGATGGTGAGTGGAATCGCTGAGAGCGTCTACAACAACGCAACATCCATTAACAATTGTCGGCAGAGGACTTCGAAGTATCGATATTTTTGACGGAAACCAGTACACGGCATTCTATCATTTTCAAACACAAGCATTTTCGAGATAGAAACAAGAAAGCTTTACAGTCGAATTCCGACAAACTTACTGGCAATACGAATGATGCGCCAATTGAGGTAGCTGATGGTCCAGCGATTGTGAGAGAAGCAAGCGAAGAATCGTTTTCTCTACAAGACATACCTGAAGTAGGAGATGATTCAGATTTGTTCATTAGTGAAGATGAAGGGCCTCGCGGATCAAAACGTTCAAGAATTGGGCGGGAATCTACAGACTCTGACTTTGGTCCTCTAGCGAAACGTCGGAAAGATGGAGAAGTATCAGAGGATGATGACGACAAAAAGAAGATGGCAATGGATACATCTTACGATGGATTTTCAGTGAACGGTCGCGTGTTATGTTTGGTCGTCAAACGGAAAGACAAAAAGGGCAAAGCTCCAGCTGCCAATGGAGGTCAAGTAATGATGGAGGATTGGATCACGTCCACGCAGATGCCACCACAGCTAGATGATCTATGAGATCCAGATTTCCAAATTGCATCTACTCGCATACAGCATCCAATGAAAGGCAGCTTTGGGGACTTCCACGACTGTGGAAGAGCCATAACCGCATCCCCAGACAAACCAGTGGTCTTGGTAATGCTTACACGATAATCAAAAGATATCTGGAGAACGGACTTCCAATTAAACCTTTTATTTCAGAGAAGCCAAGTCTTTTGATATGTAAACTTTTCAAGAGAAGAAAAAGTTAAAATGTCCGCTTGTCAAACTCGGCGAATTTGGAGACACATATTGTCCGAAAAGGTCAATAGTTGAAAGCACTCTCGAAGGAGTTTGGCTTCAGTACCTGCATCTTCGTGCCTCTGCCCAAAGCTCTGCTTTACCGTCGATCATTTTACCGTTATATGGTGCTATGGCAGATTGTGTGACGATTGGTTCATCGCGGCATTTGTAAGGTTTGGGTTATCCCCGTTTCGTAGTGAACGTCTGTGAGAGTGTCCTGGTTGTAGATCTAGACCTCCATCACCCATAACTGGCCTTCAGACCCGGGGTAGTGTGTCCTGATGGCCTCAGCTCAACATTATACTCTTCTAAGCACAAACTTATTATCTGGCGAGCTCTTGATCATCAACTCTCATACGTGTTGGGTTGGAAGACATGCAGGTGCGAGGAAGTTGAAGCATGGAAGATGGTCAGCGCAGAGTAAATTCGACCTGATGCCGATGTCACAATTTGTCCTGTATGCTCAATCTTTATCATTGGCCTATCAAGCAAGAGCCACCCCTAGCTATGTTTTGCAGTTAAGTGCATATGGCAAGTTACAAAGTGAAAACCGGCAAACAAATAAGACCAGAGATGACAGCTACAATGATCTACCTAAGCAACAGAGCCCAAAGATTTTGATGATACAAGTGTATTCACTTCAAACTATCTTTCATCAAGGCGAGGACAAATCACCAAATAGAGTTATCACACGCTCCTGTGTCCCTGGATTTACTCAACATGGTCCAAGCCCTGATGGACTTCCCTCTCCGGGTCCCCCGTTCCCTCTGCCGTCTTCCTCACAAACGATGTGGCACTGAAGTGCGCGCGGACCAAAAGAAATTATACAAAGTATGGTATTTTCATCCGTTGTGTGTACGTACGAGGTGAAAGAATAGTCGAGTTAAGATCAGAATTGAACTTTTGATTGGTGCGGGAGAGACGCCACCCATGCGAACGGACGGTTTGTTTCGTACACAGAACTTTTCATCACTGGGAGAAAGTATAAATAATATTTGTCGGGTAATTATTCCATCGATAAAAAACATCATGGCGTCTTGATTGTAGTGTAATTGAAGAATCCCATTGGCAGCCATCGGCTTCGGCCGAAATGCTGCTCCGAATTGGTTCGCCGAAGAGGCTTTTCGCTTTCAGTCGATGATAGCCGTTTGCTTAACTCCCCGAAGTCTATTCTAACGTGAAGTCAATCTTAACCGACGATGGTGAAACGGACCAAGGATCCTTGGAGGACCGTTGGGAAAACATGAATGGGTGAAATATTCCCAGTGGTCTGGCACCAAGAAAGAATGGTGTTAGATGTTGAAAGACTTTTACATCGATCGACAGTGTCATCATAAGCCCTTCGGCTACATTCTCTCTATTCAGTGGGAATTATCCCGTCGGCTGTTTCTTCCAAGGCTATGGGGGGAAATTCCCACTTTTTTGGTACCAATCACGTTGTATTTAGATGAAGAATTGTCCACAAGTACTGTCTCTAGGCCAATATGCTCGGACGTTGGCAATTTTGATGATGCAAATCGGGAAGTGACTATTGAGCCTGTGATCCCCATTATTCTAGATCTTGGATTCATACACTTATTATTGAATACATATAGCTTATAAATGCTCCCAATATATTGCCCAGACTCTCAACCGTGTCACAGACAGCGGGGTATAGGTGAGAATTGGCGTTCTGGGTGGACCGTGTGGACACAGAAACGTTTTCACTGGTATTATGATGCTGCAAACTGCTAGGACTGTATGAGCTGCATATCATCGGCGATGTGATGGTAGATCGAGAAGTCAGAGGGTTTTATCGTATTCTCAGTTTAGCATCAAGTTGAATGTATGTGGATACGAATTATTTTTATTCTCCATGGCCGTGCGCGTCTAGTCATCGCATTCGCGTCGCCGGAGCGTCCGAAACTTCCATGGAATGCGACGGGAGACATCTGTACATGCCGTCTACGTCATAGTCGTCGTTGTTGACGGTTTCTGGGCAGTGGGCAGTGCTTTTCTTTTTTTTTTAGCTCCATTTTCAATGAAACAAGAATAACGATTACTGGTTTTGTTTCTTGTTCTTGCTAAATTGAGTAGCACATTGTTTGCGATGAGGTTTATTCGAGTTTGAAAATGTTGAAGCTAGTTTCTTTCGCATGCAGGTACATTGAACTAGTTACCATATCATTGGGAAATTATTCCACACCGCCCAGCTAAGACTCCTGACCGCCTGCGGACTTCGTAGTCTACTAACATGATCTCAGTATCACAGTTCAGAATCATCTCAGCCTCGTCTGCTCATGAGTATACAACTAACACCCCTACTTCCCACGACTACGCTAGCCTTCCATTCACATGCAAGCTCAGTTAGTACCAATCCTCTCGAAAGTCAAATTCCCACACCCAACATTGGTCTCGACTGTTACAATACATCCGTCGGCAAGATCGGCTGAGAAAGAACAGGTAAGATATTTTCCAGTGAGGGTCTGGGGTGCGCCATTGTGATCGAGGGGCTCGGAATGTTGTGCTTTGAAGGTACCAACTGTCGTGGAGTATACGTTGAAATAGCATGCTTCTGTTACTATGACAGAGAGAGGGTATGTTAGGGTTTGGGAGTGTGGTGAAGCTGGGGATATACTGGGATGGAGTGGAATGAGATATCGACGTTGGGGACTTACGGTGAGCGAGGAGAGTGATGTGATGGCTGAGAGGAAGATTGAGAGACGCATTTTGAGGGATGTTCAGTTCTTAGGTTGCTGGACAGAGCGATGTGATGGTTAAAACTTTAGATATCTAAATTATATTGAACTAGACTGCTATAATAATGGTATCTTTATACACACTCCAGAACTCTCATGTCCCATTGCCACCTGCATCTCCAACTCACGCTCACCGTGCCAACTTTACGAGTTTCCAACCCAGTTTCTGCGTCTTCAGTCTCTCGACATTCGCTATCTAGGTACGAAAATCCTACGTCTTGCGTGCATATATAAATCTGATAGATATCATACTCGCTCACCCCCAATGATATCTTCAACGTTCCCCGTTACCCTGATATTATCAGATCATAACTTTTTGTTCCTTGATTTCCACACCGGACCATCGGTATCAACATTCCTTAAAGCGGAAGGAACAATTGTTATTTGTGTAATGAAGCTTGAAATATTGCTGATATGCAGGGCGCAGGCTAGGCGCGTCGGGCCAAGGGCTTCGGCTCGGGTGCCCGGGACGGATAAGGAGATTGATGTGCAGAGGATGATACGAGTGAGTGGACAATAGATGGGTGACTGATAAGGTAGCGAGAGTTTGATAAGGAAGGGTTTTGAGGACGAACGGAGATGATTGGATTTGGAATTGGAGAAAGGGAAAAGATAATAGAGATACCTGGTCATTGGGTATGATTGCAAATACCTAGTATTCATCATACTCGTAACCTCGTACGGTATTCGTAAGGTAGTGAGGCTTATCGTGTGCTCTCGTATGCTCTCGTATACTATCGTATGCAAACCCCATCATACTTTCAACACGGATGAATATTCTCGGCACGCAACCTCAGCCTCGTATGTTCCCATCCGTATTTAACCACTAGGTCTATTCTGATCTCATCACCACAGCTCAGCACCTCAACCCCCCAAAAGCTAATTTTCTATACACGAAGGATTTTTCCGGGGCAATAAATTGGAAGTGGAAATGAGTAAGACGGAGAATAAGATGACGGGCGCCACGTCGGGCGCTTATCTTACAATCCTACGCGGGCGGGTAAGCTGGGTTCCCGAGATGGATATTCTCGGTTCCTTCCTGGCGCTTACGAGGAGGGAGGGGTAAGTAGAAGGAGAGTTTTCAGGTTTGAAGGGAAGGGAAGGGTTTCGGTTTGAATAATTGAGGGATTCTTGATTAGTTATTGATGTGTGTTAAAAATACACATGTATGTGGTTTGAACAATACTAGTCTAATGGGAAGGATTTCTCAAGAAGCTTACTAAGTGTACTCGTGTTTTAGAAGCGATAAACTTCGTAAATTTGAAAGTATATTTCGAAAAGGACAATCAGCTCCGATGACAAAGTCCGAATCTCGAAACCTTGTCGTATTTTCTAGCATTCGTTCAGAATTCAGGTGAATTCTATGATCAGGTGGGTAGTGGGTAGATGATTAGAAATACAACAATTGGAATGAAACTTGGAAAATACCCATCAATACACTTCAAGCGACGGAGTGCCACCTCTCCTTACATTCTCAAACTCGACTAATTGATGATGATTTTTTCGTATGCCTTTACGTACATCTTTCCTTGGACTTCCAAAGTTCCCATCTCATTCGTGCAATTCTTCTATTATCCGAATTCGAAAGAAACTTTCTGTAGATCTCGATCCCTTTCTAGGAAATCTTCAAGTCTCCATCATTAAAAAGGTTGACGTACGTGAGCAGTTCAATTGCCTGTCCGTGGGTATCCGCCATCCATCAATCTGCTCGTAAGACCACCAACCATAATGGTAGCGGATGGTATTGATTTCCCATCCGCAATCCAAGAATTAGTGCTCAACCTTAAAGTTGCTTCAGAACTACTGAAAATAGATATTCGCAAATAAAGTTCAGTACCAAGCTGTACGTACGAACATGCGAAGGTTGAACGAATGGTGAACTGGCACGGTACTCGTTTGAGTAGCTTCTCATTCCAAGGCTTGGGATAGGAATACTCCGTCTCGAAATCCCCTTTCCCAGTTTCCATCTCCTTAACTAGAAGATTGAACTCACCGCCTTCGTACCGATATGATCCATCCCCTTTTCTAACTTCAGAGTCAAGGAACATCCTTTTTCCAGAAAACCACAGCAAGTTTCTAGAAAATTGCCTTGGAGCTTTTGGAAATTAAGCGAATGGATGTTTTGGTTTGGAGATCAAGCAACATCCTAGTACTCCACGTGGAAGAAGTTGACAGATTGTTCTTTCATTCCTTCTAGTCGCTGATCGTTTCTCGTAGAATGATGAGTCGTACCGTATAACTGGAATGTACCTTGCGTACCTGAAAACATTAATTTCCCACAGTCTGGGAAGTTTGGAAGAGTGACGGTGCGGTGTGAGAATTGTCGAGGAGGAGGAGCGGTGAGCTTGGCGGAGGTGAATTAGGAGGTGGATTCGTTGTGACTTGTTTGTTTGGAAGGATCAATATTTTGTTCCTTTTTTGTTCCTTTGGCATTCTGGACTACTCCATAGATGGATTCAAAGATGTGTAGTTTCAGCGGGCCGTATCTGTAGCCTGCACAGGACACAGTTCTTCTACCAACAATTTTTCCAGTATCGATCATTGCCTATACTACAGGCATACGTTGCAGTACACATCACTAATTCGTAAGCCCGGATTCCCAAATCTTCAGTGGCAAATTAGGTGGTTTCAACGGCATCTTCAAAAGTTCAAAACTCCTAAACTTCAAACCCCGAAAACAAAAAGGGAAAAAGAAAAACACGAGTACCTTCCACATGCATACACTATCTGCAAAATATCCGGAAATACATGTGTGTTCAAACTCAAACTTCGTCCACACCCCAGATCCTAGATCAAGCCATCCGAGTTTCCCATGTGTAAATACCGACATATTCGGCGTTTGCCTCAGCCCTGAGCCTTGAAATTCTCGCATTAATACAATCAATTCAGCGGAGACGAGTTGAAGCCCTGAATCCTGATGTTGAGAGAACTTCATTGCTTTTGATGTAAGCTTCCATGATTCCATACATGTAATCTTCCCCCCCTTGTCCATACTCGCCCCATAAACAAAGCAAACCTTCTAGAAGAAATTTCGAAGGATTTTGTTGAGACTCCACAATCTTGAATCCACCGAGCCACCGTGCTCTGCGGCGTCAAGGGAGCTTTGAAGCAAGCAAAACATTCCAATGGTTCCATGCAAAAAGCAAAACCAGGAATCCCTCATCACAAATCAGGGACCTGCATTCGTATCTAAACAAGGAGACCAAGTACCGTTTACCGTGCCAGCCCTTTACAATTCGTGAGTGGTAATTTATGAAAAACCCCAGGTGGAGATCATCTCAGTGGCTGAGTGCATCTTGCAAGGCGGTCAAGAATCAAAAAGAAATTTTAAAATTACACACATATCTCCAGCTCCACGACGTGGGTGGAAATTTCGCTTTTTCTAGCCAGTTTGGGGAATTGAAGATAACATCCATGTCGACCTTTTCAAGAGTGGATCTCCTTTTCATCTGCCCCTCTGTAAAGGAGAGGAGGTTCTTCCATTTTTGCGAGAATTGCCACCGGTGACCGCATGTTTTGATACTTGCTTGCGAACTCCTTTACTTCCTTACCTGCGGAGTCACCTTGAATCGTGGTTGACTACGTAAATAGATAATATCTCCATACTCTGTATATGCACAAATTAGATATTAAGTACCCCGTCAAGCACGAAATCGGCTCGTGCGGAAACATGAAACGGGTTTGTTGTTTGTTTGTTGGTTGAAGCAGAATTGATGCATAACGACTTAGAGTATTCGTTTAACCCCTTCATTTCATCCATAGTCCATTCCTTACAACCATAGCTCTCAAATTCCATACACACTCCATACATTTTCATCTCATGTAAAATAAAAATGGGGACTTCTGGAAACTTCCGAGATGGGGTTTCAGAAGAGTTTGATACTCACCGTCAGGAGGTCACGGTCACGTTTTGGCATTGAGTATGAGATTGAGGTGGATTCAAATCCATCTGAAATGTGAGATTATTCTGAGATTGATGCGTTACGCTTGGCTGTTGAGATTCTTCGAATCGTGTTGGAAGTAGTGGAGTACATGTTATGCTGACGGTATGGGTTTGAAAGAATGCACACGTGCATGCGTGCGAAGGCCCGTCGAAGGGTGGAGTCACTGGAGTGACATGACTGTAGATGTCCTTGATAGATTTACTTTGTGTGAGAACAGGGCTATACGCAGGTACACAGTGAGTGGAGCATGACCCTGATTTTCACCATCTACAATTTTCTAGAATTTTTCTGTGAGATGGTCAGATAATTAAATTCATTTGCTTCTGATTGGCTACATTTTGCGAGGTTTGTCTTGGAGTATTTGGAAAGGCTTGGTATGTGGGGATAAATGGTACGGAGTGGCCGAATGATCTTCGCTTTTTATGTATGTTATTAATGTATTTTATGAAGATTTCTTGGTAGTTCGCAGTGATACTTGGCAGGACTTTGTCATATGCCCAAAGGGGCCCTGGGAATTGAGGCAGAGAATCTTCGGGCAGAGGTTACATGCAGCGTGGAGGTGTCCTGGCGTCAAATATCAAGATTATTTCACATTACCAGCAACGGCGAGGATGATCCTACCAACTCGGGTGGATCCTCAGTTCGATTGGAATCCCATGGACAAGCTTTAGGTAAGCTTTGAGTACATGATGAGGGGAGAGAGGCACTATGAAGAGACATACGAAGGATAGTGCTCTATCAAAACGTTGAAGCTATTGATTCCAACTCTCGGACTAGCATATTTCGTCCAAGCTGAACTTCAGACTGGCAGATATATCGAGATCAACGTGCCAAACTCTCGATCTCGAGTTCTATGCGACGTCAAAGTAGTTAATGTGCCAAAGGGTAGCGGCGCACATAGACACATCAGCTCAAGAACTAAAGATGAAAATGTACGTAAACTTGGTGATTCTCAAAACTAACTGATGTCAATGTCAATATAACGAACCATTTCCATAAACTATTCTGGAGATCTCAAAGCTTGGCATGTGTAAAATCTTGAGTTAAATTTTATTCTCACCGCATTGAAATCTTTTCTCCCAGGGCCGAAATCAAGCGCAGGCATCAAGAACGAGATAAAGCTAGCTGCATGCAATGGTGGAATCATGGTGACGTTTTTTGGGGAAATTCGATATCACGAAGATTAAAGTTGGCGGTGAAGTTTTTCTCTCATCTTTCTCGGGTTCGGTGGATGGTGGGAAATGAAAAAAAAAGCTTGTCGATAACTCCGCTGTTGCATCATAATGTGATGTACTGATTGTCGTCTCCGCATCGGAATATCATTCGGTACAATTTGAAAGTGGGAAGATAGTTCTTCGTATTGATGTGATCAGGCTTCATCAGGTTTTGATCATTGAGCAATCATTGCTCAGTGGTTTGACCCATTCCGAAGAACAGATAAAGATGGATTATACATAATAAGATACACAGTATAGGTATACTTGCACTTGAAGATACTTTTTTTACCCGAACATATCGAAACGAGATACATGAACCCTTGTTTTACTTCAGGGTGAATAATATTCGGTTATCGAGGGAAAGAAAAATTGCTGAGATGAAGGGGATCAGAAAAAGCCGTCAAATTGGCGAAATTAATGTCCGAGAGCTCAGACAATGACAGGTGCCATCAGCAGAGGAAATCTTCAAATTTGCGCGACAAACGCCGATCTACACCATCACCTGTAAGAAAGTAAAAAAAAAGGGATTTTAAGCTCTCCAAGACTTCCCGATTTGAGAATGGGCATTCCTTATGTGGAAACGGCGACATCTTCTTTCGGAAGCGACATTGTGCAAAAACATCAAGAAAGGAATAGCAGATGAGTTGATTTCAATAACCTCAAAATTTACATCTCCACCTTCCAGCTCGCTTGATACTCGGAGGACAGATAAAGAAACGGAGCAGGAAACATCCGTTTCGGTGTCTTCGGCACTCAAAAGTAGTCTGATATTGGAAGCAAGGGCATATATCTCTGCAATTTGCGATTTCGCGCGACAAACGCAGGGGCTGGGGTTACATTGATGAGGTATAATTTATGTGACTCCCCTCAGCCTTGTATCAGGGGATTTGCAAGTCTAGCGAGGGGGAGATCGTAAGTTTCTTTTGTTGGTGAGGCATGCTCTATCCACCCTTCTCCGTCCAGGTGACTTCTAATCCTTGACTTGGCATTTTAGGTTTATGGGCCTTATGGAGATGAGATTCTGAATTTCTGAGATTCTTCGCATTCGCATGTGAGATTGATGTCAAGAAATTGGATATCTTGGAATCGTATTTTCTTTTGTGGTTTAGATGGAGTTGGTTTTGCGATAAGAGAATTCGATCAGAGAAGGACTCGAGATTATTGAATCTATTGAATGTTCAAGCCCTATGTCTTTCGTATCCCAAAATGTCGAGTGTTGCTTGGTAACTGCTTGGTAACTATGGACTCACTACTCAGCCACTTCGCGTGAATTTATGGTTTCAAAGCCCGCAATGAGATGAACTCGGTTATAGAGTTATATTTTACGGGAACATTCGGAAACATGGGCGTCCATTGAGAAACATTTCTTAACTTTTCCAACAACCAAAACACTAATATTCAGGTACCACAAGCCTCCCGAGAACGGTGTTGAGATGGTAAGCGGCAAGGCAAAAGGAAATCTATCAATCCACGTTTTCAACATGGATACATTTTGGAATACGAAAATTCTATGATCAGTGTGCTATTTAGCCAAATCATCTTGTACAATGGACATGCATGCTCAGACATTGTGAGGTAAACAGCCGTGATGCATATTTAGAAATTGCTGAGCGGTACTGCTGTTAGATTGCTGCATGCACATAGCTTTAATTGAATGGTACTGTACACCCCAATCACTTTGTACGATTTAAGCATTTTTACAACAGATCTTTGCGGGTATGCATGCACTGCTATCTGGATTTAGATATCGTATCGAAGAATCTATTCACGATCGGAGACAGCGGCTCAAGAAAGGGGGCCAAAGCCCAAAATTAAGCTCAACGAAGGCATTCCATTCGTGTTCATGGTACGTGGACAGCGAATTATGACCGCAGACCGTTGAAGTTCTTCCCGATATAGAGATTGGTACCTACAGTAGCTTATGATTGATCAGTGTACGAACGACGCTTATCATCATCGCCAACAATTCCACCAATACAGCATCGAGATCAGGTGAGAAGAGACACGGGAAGGGGCGAGGGGAAACACGGGCTGTAGTCTATCGCATCGGCATGCGAATCACCCATAAGCGAACCACGAACACCCCACATTTGATATAATCGTGGTTTGACCGACAGTAGCTAGGTATGATTTTGGTCATTGGTTATTGCGGTTGATATTGAATGATCATATGATAGATTTGTGACTGATAATCGTAGCCTTGGGTGATATACAAGCTGAGGCGTACATATCCGGTATCGAGCGTCAGCACAGCGGCGGGAAAAGGTACACGAACTTACAAGGCTGGGTTACTGATACGATTCCTCGCACTGCGCAATGCTTGGTTTTAGTAGGCTGAGAACCTGGAGATTTTATTGGAGGTTGCCTGCACTTTCATGAAATACAGTCAGCACTATGCCGCACCCAACCCAAGAAAACTCGTGGGAACTATTATTGAATTCGGTGTTGATTGATAATAATAACATATACAACCAGAAACTGCAAACAGCAAACAGCAAACAGAAAACAGGCTTTTGATGTCAACATCCGTCTATACTCCGTACTCAGCTAACCTCCGTTGGACTATCTTCCTTGCCTCGTAGATCTGAATGTTCGGAGTTTTTTTACTCAATTGCTCATCAATATCAAAATCCTCATTTCGAAAAGAGTCAAGCCGCCCCTCAATCAAAAATCTTCAGCCTGATCACTTCCTACATCGTAGAAATGTGGATTAGGAATGACAAGGAAATTATTCTGCCATTTATTTTCTGCCATTGTGACCAAACTATTTTCGGCAAAGGTGGACTACCCCTGTTGTCCGCCTGTTGTTACCAAAATAGTACTAATGAGATGATCAAAATAAAATGAATATTACTTTTTGAGTAGACTTGAATGTCTAATGGGATTATAGATCATCTGAATACTTGTGCTCTCGTAGAAGGAAGACATACTCAGGTCCGTGAGGGATAGATTCGTAGACAGATTCGTAAATAGATTTGTAGATAACTTGACAACCGATACATGAGTGATTCGTTAGATGTTGTATCTCTTACTATGGCCAAAGTTTTCCCCAATGTCACGTATAATTCAAATGTCTTTCGCTTCCTGCCCCTTCATCAACTTTAAGTGTGACTATGCAAGAAGAATTATGAAAACCTCCTAATCATCCACTGCGAATGCAAGTTGCCGGCAGAATAATAAAACCAACAAGCTGAAGCTCCCCCTGTCCAATGCACCATCATTTCCATGGCGTATACAAGGCTTAAAACTAAAATTATTTTACATACCACACTTTCCCTTTCTTAGAAACATCTTATATCCACCCTGGGCATGCATCACCTCTTTTCCAAATTCTCCACAATAAAATCATCCAAGTGCAACAAGACTACTTTGAGACCATTGTACCTGGCACCTACGCAAGTGCAGCCCAAAATGAAACACGATAGCGTGGGATACTTGTAACGCCCTGGCAGTAACTTTGACCAGGTCAGGTCCAAACCTTCCGATGCTGATCCAAGATGAATGAGCAATTATGGACAAATTTCCCCAGGTAGGTTGAACCTGGTCAATTTTCTGATTGTGGTTTGCATAGCACGCATAGTTGAGGAGTGTACGAAAATACATAAAGATCCAGGACCCTAACTTGCTGCAAGAGAGAAAATAGATTATTCAGTATCACTTCATCAAGCGCTACCTCTATCTACTACAAGTTTCAGGTCACTTCGATAATAGAAACAATCTTTTTATATTGCGATTAAACATTCATCAATCACCACAAGCAAGATATATAACTCTCCTCTTCCTCCCACTTCGAGAGTAGATCATCAACAGCTTCAATCATCATCTCATCTGAACAACTTCCTCTATACACACCACAGTTTAGTTCATTCTACCTCAATCTATCAACATGCCTGCTCAACATCGCCCTACCAACCTTCCTCCTTGCCCAGGACCACCACCCAACCGTCCTCTTCCTCCTCTTCCATCCAAATAAATTTCAGTTCTTGGACAAGAAACACATCAACTGAAGCTAAAAGGGAACATGGACTCATTACCACAATGCGAAAACCAATTCGATACCTCACTTCCAAATTGAGAGAGCCACCGAATCCGCGTTTGAGAGTCAAGATTACATTGCTACCTTACACGCATACCCTCCCCGCCTTACTCACGCCTCATAAATGCGATTCATCCTTCGGCACTGAATGGTAGTTCATACGCGCAATATCACCTCATCTTCGGCGCTTCTTGAGCTTCTTGCACGAGCATCCCCAAGGGGTTTCTTCCCAACCCGAGCATGCGCATCGGACTGAACCGCGCAGTGATTATACACTCTCAATTCACATTATCCGCTACCCACAATTTCTCTTCTCGCGGCAGAGATTCGAGCAGGCTCATCTTCCATTGCTTGCACGCTACTATCTCGATACCCTTTTACACTCATCTGTCATTTGACGTTTGAGTATTTACTGTACCAATATACTACATGCCGCGGCGACGGTCTTACTCTCATATGAGATTTTAATATGCATACTTGTATCACTATTACTGGCGCGATGGAAGGATATCCAATCAGGATGATTATGGATGGGAATATGACGGGTCGATAGGTTACCTACTGAGGGCCTAGGGAGTTTTCAAGGAATGGTAGCATCACCACCATGGATATGGAAAGATTGCGATATGTACTGATATGACGAGAATTGATATGATGAGAAAGAAACAATTGAATCTTGAAACTTTTCACTATACACTATACTTTTTTGACTATGACTATGATTGTGATGCTTGATTGTGATTATGACTTTACACTTCTACTACGCGCGATTGGTGCTTGACCGATTCTTCGTTTGTGAGATAACATCATTCCTTGATTCACGTTTATCTCACGAAACAAAATACACAAGGTAGGTATGATACATGCTTGGGTCAACAATATGGTCAATTCGATACAAAGGATATGATTGGGCACCCAAGTTCCCGGGCTGATAATCCTTCCGTTGCCTCGTCCGCCCCAATCCTTATTTCCCCTTTCTAGAAGCATTACCGACGCGATATTCTCACTCAGCGAGGGCAAAAGCGAGCGGCGATGGGAATAAGGCGAAACCGCCACGCCTGTTCGCTCGTTACACCTTCCTCCTCTACACAATGCTCGGAAATCTCGCATGCAGGAACGTTCAAAGGATGATGTGATCGTCATGATAATCATTGCCATCGCCTCCTTGATATCGCGACCGAGCACGATGATGATGGTTGGTCGTTTGGAATATATTAGCCAGTAGTGATACGTAGTCATACGAACCATTCCCAACCATGCCTTACCGAAGTTTGAAAAATGGGTCAGATGAGCTTTTGCTTGCTGGTTTGCTTGTTCTATTCCCAGGGTATACTGCCTCGAGATCGGGCAAAATATTCACGTGAAAATCCTACTTCCCCCCTGTCGACCTATTAGATTAGCCAAACGAGAAGACTCACCGATACCAATTCGTACCACCTGAGAGCGAAGCATGGTGTGTGAGGTGAGGGGTGGTGTAAACAAGGCGACCGAACGCCGAACTCCAGGGGATCGACCAGCGCCGAAGCCTTCCCGTTGAGTAGGCAGTAGCAATTTGGTTGTCTCAAGCATGCGGGGTGAGAATGAGTAATCGAGGATAGGAAGGATATAGGAAATGGCATAGTGGGATATGACTATACGATATCAAGCAGGCAAACAGACAGGCAAGCAAGCTCCAAGTGGACACAAGTTCTCAATACATGTTTAGGTATACGGTAGATAGATTTTTCAGAAAAACTTTATCGAGGTCAGACAAGAAGTAGTTGTGGTAGTCCGTGAACACATTCCTTTTGGCAGGCTCGCGCGCGCATTTCGATAAGACAATATACATCATAGATAATCAAGCCATCTCTCCTCATAAGGATGAAAGATCTTCAATCGTGATCACCCATGGAACACAACACTCAGGATTTGATGTCACTCATAAAGATCTTCCAATCCAATCCTTCGAACCTGGCTAATGATCGGATGGCTTTACATAGCCTGTCAATTTTCTCGAACTTTTAAACTTTAGATTAATCGATTATGATGCAAGGGATCATCTCCGTTCTTCCTGATATGACTGACTAAACCCTACCCGTTGTACAGATATTATTGCTTTTGAGGGAGAAGAGATTTCTATATTCGGTGGTTCATTATGATGAAGAGGGTTTCTGAAATCTGAGATATATACCTTGGCTCAACAGCAGAAAGGTTCAAAACGGGTTGGCGTAAATGTCGAGAAATTGTTCCTGAGAAGAAGGAAAAGGAAGATGGATATGTCTCACCATACTGTTGTGACAGTGTAACCAGCTGATGCATAGAAGCTATGACTTCTCTGAGACGAAAACCTAATCCAACTGATATTCCTGGTATATATTCATCATGTCGAGATAACTTGGAGTGAAATCGTAAAGTCAATATATTCGGGCTGAGGAAGATGAGGGGAAGAAGGCTTGGTATCTTCAATTATACCTCTTCAAGACCAATATTGGGTGTGATAGTGACATGCCAAAAATCCGGTGGTGTGGGTTAAGGTTGCTAGGTTGAGGTGACTTACACAGTCTTGGTGACCGGGTAGTAGGTGGGTAGCAGATAGGTAGTAGAAAGGTAGCAGATAGGTAGCAGATAGACACTAGATAGGTTAAAGTACGAATTAGTCTTCAACATTCTTCTCTGTATGATTGTGGCACAGCAACACGGCGAGACGGATGCGACGTTGATGTTGTGCTTCCTTGGGGGTTATTTTTTGCGTACATGTGTGCGCCGTGTGAAGAGGAGAGTAAGCATATATCCCGATAGGCTGTTAGCTAGATGCATCTATTAGTTTTGGTGGTTATGTGCTTGGTTGTGTGGTGGTTGTGTGGTGGTTGGGTATTATCGCCGAGTAGCTGAGAATTGAAGGAGATATAATCATATCACGTGGACACGGGTAATTTTCCCAGGAACGCCAGGAACGGGATGGAGCGCGAGGGAAAGGCTTGGCAATCGTGGAGGGGAATTTCTTATCAATTGATCAATATTTTTTGACAAGTCTAATGTTAACTTTAACGGCGACATCAACAACAACATCAACCACAGCACCAATTCCAATTTGGGTGCCGACTTTCCCTTCACCGTTTACAATATATGCATGTGTGCATATGTATCTTACAGCTTGATACATATCAAATTACTTGCATCTCCTCACCGCAATTGTAATAGCTTTTGCAGGGAAAAGCACAAGGCATAATTGATTCTTTTGGACGACTTGCAGATTTCAATCAAGTAAAATCCTCAATTCCATCATCTTTTTACTCTGAATCTTTAACCTACCTATACCTCAAACCTCGAATCTTGCTCAAAAATCATACCACACCACTTTATGCTTGGCACAGAAACCTACGCATAACTTCCGCATTATATCACATATCAATCATGGTTCTTGAACTGCATATTTGGGGTCCATCATTCGGTTTGCCCTCCATTGATGCACAATGCTTAGCTACTATTGCATACATGCAGCAAGTGATCCCACGTGGTCAATGGTCCCTTGTTGCTAGTAGTGATCCAACCCTAAGTCCCACGAGTACGTGACGCAGAGAATGCATCCTTCTACCCCTCACACAATCCTTGAGTGGTCAAAAGAGGAAAAGTTCAATATTGATATAATCCTGCAGATGAATTGCCTGCTTTGAAAGATAGCAGGAATGGGGTCATTCATTGGGTGGGTGGATACAGAAGCATCATCGATTTTCTCACACAATATTCATCTGGGAAATGGAATCTAGATGCGGGCTTACGAGGACAAGAAGGGGCCGATTGTACAGCGTAAGTACTACCGAAGAAAAAACGGATAGAGAGATCCTTTATATTTGTTATGATGCAAAGCTTATTGATTGGTCGATTAGATATTCTGCTTTTATCCAAATGCATGGACAGCCGTTACTAGATCTCTCACTCTATGTTTCTTCGAAGAATTATTCCGAAATCACTCGTCCGATTTTCAATACGATACAATCTTTTCCCTTGCCATATCTTACACCGCCTCATCTCCGAGCGGAAGCTAAAAAAAGAACAGAATATCTCGGTCTAGATGCTCTGGATATAGATTCAGAAGATGATAAATCACGAGACCAACCAAGTATCATACCCGAATCTCTCAGGAGGGGCAAACAATCTGTCTCAAGTTTACTAAAAGCTTCTCCTGAAACTAACGCGCAAATTCGTCTCGATGCATTAGCAAGCGACTTTTTCTCTGCAATCAGAGAATTAAAAGGAAATAAGAAATATCTTGTCTCACATGAGAAATTGTCGAGTCTAGATTGTCTAGCACTTGGTTTTATGTCTCTGATGCTGTATCCGCAGTTACCACAACCATGGCTGCAAAAGACGATGAGGAAAAAGTTTCCAGATTTGGTTGAATGGGTTGAAAAGCTGAAAGATGAGGCGTGGAATGGTGTGGTTGGTTTGGATGATGCGCTGCTTACCAAATCTGGCAATAGCGGAAATGCAAATGCATTGCAACAGAAGAAAGGGAGTTTACCTTGGCAAGCGCCTGAAGCTCGTGGTATACTAAATATCGGAGGCGTATTTTTGGCGGGTCTAGCAGATTCGTTACCGATTGTGGGACAACAGAGGAAAGATAATCGTATGAGACGGTATGGTGGCGAAAAGGAAAAGGATACTGATGCGGGTAGCATCTGGAAATATGTTATCACGGCGGGAAGTTTAGTTGCGGCTGTCGGACTGGTGGCGGGTTATGCGTTGCATGAGGGGTTAATACAGATGCCTGATAGTTGGTCAGGGAAGAAAGACGACGAGGAAGAGAAAACTCAAAGTGTAAATGATCTTGGAGAAGCAGGTCAGGCACTTTTCGCCTTCGCGGATCATATGGATGAGAGTGTACAGAGACAAAGAGAGTTGGAGAGAAATGATAAGCCGATAGTGGAGGTTGATGTTGATGTGGGACAAAATGGGGTTATGAGGTAGACCTAGATGAATGATACTCGGGGCATTTACCTCGTGGTTGGTGTTCAACGTTATGATGGAACAGTGGTCCTCGAAATGAGATCATTCATAGTCTTCACATTTTTGGTTTTCAAATATTGCTGTCCATTTATGCTTGTGCAATCCTAGTGTTTATTTGTAAGGTTAGTCAACCAAGAATCTCATCTATAACATCTTGTTACCCAATTGTCTTTTCCACTGCTCTCTCCCACATACAATTTTTTTTCTCAATATGTTTTTGAGACTTGTGAGGAGGAACATCGATCTCTATTTGTTGTGCGTACAAAAAGCTGGAGAGACCAAGTAGCTTCCACAAGTATTCATGTGCCCATCGACCTTCCACGGAATTTCTGTTTGCAAGTGCGAATATTACGTGCTACCACTCAGTTATGTGAGCTCGGCTGTTTTGTTGGTGTACATTGTTGCGACGCAATATGTTGTCAGTTCGAGAGATTCCATGGTGGTCGTTACTTCAAATGTCGCTTTCGGTTTATCCGGAACGATTCACGAAAGTATCATTTGCACAAACAACCAAGAAAACGCAGCCTGGCCATATCTTCTAGAAGTGGCAGTTTGATTGTTCTTTATTTACTCAAATTTTGATTTTGTTGTACAAATCATGGTCCTAGTTTTCTATGTGAGGGAAGATTTAAGTACAGGAGCGGAAAAGATTAGAGGTTGAAGAATAGATCAGGATATGAGCTCTTGAGGGGCAGATAGGGAAATATAAATACATTGGATATGGAAATAGCTAGAGTAGCAACATTCGCGGGAGAATATGCGGGAGATGGGCTAAACATGCAAGTTGTGAAGTATTCGGATTTGTTATGTACATTTATTCACCTTGTTTGAGCAGGTCAAATTAGCATTTTTCACATCATCCAAGTCGCTTGAACAGGCAGGATCTTCAAAAGTCGGAAACAACTACTCATTCACCCTCTCATTGTCGTTATTGTGAATATTGCCACTATTGTTGCTTGATATCGAGGTGGTAATCATGCGTTTCTGTTATGGTCCCTCGAGAATGCTTTTTTTTTAAGCTTCAGCTTTCAGTCTACTTTAAGATACTGTCGCTGTGAGTTTGGGTTACAAATTTCATCTTAAGTCATCGCTACTGCATTATCCTGGCATAACCAACAACGCCTGCGATTTTATACTTCTCAAGCTTGACGACAGATCATGGTGGTTCGAGGCGGGCACCTCATATATTTTGCATAGTGTAGATATATGATGGTTTCAAATGGAGAACTTTGCTATCGGTCATGACACTCAGTAAGTGCGATACTTGGGACGAAACGAGGGTGATGGAGTGACAGCTGCTTTATTGTTGTGGAATTTGAATAATTTGAATAATTTGCAGTATCTGCTCCTTCTTCATGGGGACAGATTCTAATAATATTAATTTAAAGGGATGCTCCTCCTTTATAGGATTGTTCTCAACAATATTAAGCTAGAGGGATGCTCCTCCTTTATAGGATTGTTCTCAACAATATTAAGCTAGAGGGATGCTCCTCCTTTATAGGATTGTTCTCAACAATATTAAGCTAGAGGGATGCTCCTTCTTCATGGGAACACATCTCAATGATATTTAACTAGATTGGAGTATGAGAATGCAATTCCTTCTTCAAGATTGTGCTTTCGGGTGTTCACAGCCATCCTCAGGAGAAGAAGACACCCACTGACTCTCGTGCAATAGATACAAGACATCAAGATAGGGCTCAACTTCTCATCATAAGCATACTTCTAATTCAAGAGAGGATAAAAGAATAAGAACAACTCTTTGCAATCTCAATTGTTAGACAATACTTGAGGTTGAAATTATGAATTCAAGACGAGAAAATGACTTTTAACCTACCTATAACGATAAGTAGCCCCTCAAACAGTTCTAAGATTCCCTTTGAGAAGGCTCTTCAAAATTTCAAATGAGAAACAATAGTTGGAAATTTGATGATATCTGGAGGATCAGAGCATCTGTTACCATCTTTTACAAGGTACAACAACATACCAGTTTCATATGTGACCCGCAGAGAGATTGAATTGCATCTTGATTTCTAGTACCATTACCCAGTTACTACAGCAACTCATATATTTCTTACTAACCATAATGGAAGCGACCTCCCTTGGTAGAAGTTGGCACTGAAAAGAACATGATTGTATTTCTCCATCTATCTTTAATCGATCAACATAAAGCTTTGAACCATCTATTAAAACATCTGAACAGGTCACAATCATGGCTAAAGGTCCAATTGGAATACACCTTAAAGGTCAAGGAGCGTGGTATCTTGTCCACTATCCACTTCCAGATACCTTGACTGCGATCAATGATACCCAGCGACAGAACTATAACAGAGCACTTATTTGCAAGTACTCGCACTATTCAACGAACTTGTCATGATCTCGATACAACTCCAGACTAACCATACACTCTGATGCGTAGGGTTAAATATTTATACCTATTTTAGAGGCGTGAGCGTTGATGGCGACGAAAAACTCCTCCGCAGCGACAATTACAAACGACTCTTCCCCTGGTATAAGACATTAAGTACGATGCAAAGCCTCAAAGATCATCTCTTCAGGACCCGCATGAAGTTGAATAAATTACTAAGATTAAACAATGCACTTATGGGAGTACGTTTTCACCTGGAAATAATCCTATCCTATCAACAATGACTGCTAATATTTCACAGGTTGTTCAGCCTACTGATGCTTCCAAGTTACCACCTATCCTTACTCCAGCTCAACAACAACAGGTTCAGGCACAGAAACAGGTTTATGATGCTCAAGTCGCTGCTTCACGAATCGCTGCATCACGAATCGCTCCTCGTTCCACTCAGAAAGCCGATGTTCCAGCATCCAGCCAATCAGAGTTAATTCGTACCCCCTCGGCGAGAAATCGCTCTGCAATTCGTCGTCAGTCCCGTGGCCGCTCTTCTCGTTGGATTGAGCCACCTCTAGCTTATGATAACTTATCAACTCCCGGAGCAACTACGAATCTGAGTGGGCAACCTGGATCAGCAAGTTATCTAGATGGAGCCAAAGGTAATGGTTGAACGGGATCATATTCTAAGCTTCTGCCGCCCCGGAACGAAAGAAGCTACTAATATGCTATGGACAGATACTCAGACTCCTATACGGGTTCAAGCGCCGATATAACTGATAACAATCAGCTTTCACCAACACCGTCAACCTCCCACACAATATGGGGGGCCGAGAAGCCCTCTCAAATCAAGTGGAAGACCTCTGAAAGCTCAAGAAGATGATGACATGGAGGCTGGTACGATTTGGCGAGTATGAACAACCAGGCTGAACTTCAAGATTTTAGCGGGTTTTTGTTCCGTCTTAGCATTGGCTTCTCAATGGATGATTATGTACCAACGGCATTCTAGTCATCCAGGTTTAGCGACACTATTTGTATGCGGTCATATTGTCACCCAGCGGTAGCGATATGTAAAAGGATATGGGAAATGCATGATGTTTCGCACGATGACTCAATTCATTAGTACCTTGGGTTCGTTGGTGAGGGTATCTATTTTTCTTAAAAGCGCTGCAACTCGACTTCATGTGCTGGGCACCCCCAGCTTTAACTTGGTATGCTGATATGCGGTTTTAAATAGCAAGGAGAGAAAGTGAAAGAAACTAGAAGAGAAGTCTTGTAGTATTCTTTCAATAATAAAGCGGCAAATTCACAACTTCGACGAATTTTTGATATATGTTCACCACAGTGATTCAAGCTTCCTTATTCTCGATATCTGCAGCCACAATACTAGCATCTAGCCTGACGAAGTTAGATTTTGACACTTCTGCGCGAGATGCCCCTATTCTCACTGCTGAAGCTGGCGATGAATTTCCTCCACACCTGTCCTCCCTCTCTCCCACCAATCACGAACGTCTTGCTTCACATCACATCGGAACGAATCCACGATTGCTATTTTGCGAACAAAGGTGGCGTCAAGACGTCATACCTAGCTAAGGAACAGCCGCTTTCTGGCAGACGTGAACACGGTGGAGATTGCGCATCTCAATATAGTGAAAAATGTCATGAATGTATTTACCTCACTGGATGGTTCAAAGAGAATTGTCAATTATTGGTTGAAGATACCTACGAAAACCTATATGATCCTCTGAGTAATCTTTAGTTGCTGTTTAATAGATCTGCTTCCCTTGACCACTGTCCCTTTGCACATCTTTTCTATTCCCCAGCCCATCTCCATCTATGATGACTCCGAGACAAATGACTTGTAGAGGGAGGTGATTGTGTCGAGGAGTGAGGATAGCGATGAGGGTGATAGGGATTGCAAAACATGATAATTTGCTCAAAAAGGAACCTTAACGTTCCTCGATATCATATTCCAGAGAACTTGTCTTCAGTGACTTCACTTACTCACCGTTGTCTCGGAATATGTTTGTTATTTGCCAAGTATTCACTTGTGGTGGGTGAAAGAATATTGCATCAGACACGCAATATTTCAACTTCTTCGCAGCGGAAATTAATTATATTCACAACGTCAATGCTTTAATCCTGAATCTTGATATCACTACAAATGACATAAACTCCAGAATGCCTAAACCGTTCAATAACCCACCCATGTATGTATGCAATCTAAAATATATGTATCACCAAAACACCCGAACTAGCACCAACACATTTGGTATCCAACCCATCACCCATCAAAACTCCCTCACCCACCCAATCAAAACACCGTAACACCACTCACAGTACCATTCTTCAGAACTTCAAATACCAATCCCGGAAACCCAAACAAAGTAGTGTTTCCCAAGCCCTTCTCATCTTCATTCTCAGCATTTCGTTTCCCACCTACACTATCTTCCCAACCACCAAGTAATTCGCAACTACTTCCTGGACTATCGCCCCAATCGCGATTCAGGACCATACCGCGTTGTCGTTGTTTGGCTTCTTCGACGTTGTTGTAGATGCTTTTCCATTCATTGTAAAGACTGCTTTCGATCGATGGGAAAGGAGTTTCGGAATTGATGGACATGATTTTAGACTTGGGTTTTGGGGACAAGTATTCGATTTCCCAGCGACAGCGTCGATGACGATTGAATGGGTATGAGCCCGGGACATTACCATGTAATATCACTTTTGTAGCTACCAGACGGGCGGTGGCATCTGTGGGAATAACTCGATTATTTTCTTGTTGAGAACGTGCTTTAGATGGGGGAAGCTGTGAGGGTGATGTGGGAGTAGAGACCAAGACATCGAAGCCATGGTAGAAATAATTATAGAAACACTCTCCCGTAACATTTCCTGCTGCTTCTCCTTCACCACTATCATCATCAGAATCATCCGTCGCAGTGTGAGCTGAGGATTGGTCGGTATCGGTCGAATCATCTCGGAGATCCGTTGAGGCTGGTCGCCTACCAGTGCTACTTGCAGTTCGGGGTTTGTGAATCGACATCTTTTGATCGTTCTTTCGATATATAGCATCAGGTGGTCCGAGTTCAGCCACAAGCTCTTGAGGAGTTGTTTCACCGAGAAGAATCCAAAAGGGAGTATTGTTAAAACGACGAATCAACTCAAGTTTTCCTCCACCATAAAGTTTAACAAGGCCAATTTCATCTGCAACCGGTTCGCGACCTTTTGTCAAGGGAGCAAATGTCTTGAGGGGTTCAAGGGTCTGTGTGAACAAGTTATCTCTTGCCTCGGGCCAAGATTCCCCTGAGAATATGGCCATGGAAGAAGCAGGTTGGCCAGCGGACGATGAGAGTAGCGAAACAACGTCTTTGCCGGGCGACCAAGATGATTTATGTATAGGGAAGGAAAATGCGACTCCGGGATATGATAACACATATAAGCCCATTCCAGTCTCATCTCCAGCTTCAGGTTTGATATATTCTCCAGGAAATGTAGGTCCAATTAAACTCTTGTAAATATGTCGAAAGGTTGGTCCAGTAAGATGTCCAGTTCCTGCGCCATTTGGTGAAGCAGTTCCACCAGATCTTAACACCTCGCGATCATTGTATGTGAGTTTGTTTTTTGTAAAGTCTAATACTTCTATCAGTCGCAGACGCTGCTGAGGTCCATCAAAGCGTAAACGAATGCCGTTGGAAGGCAGACTAAGGATAACAGGTTCATCGACAGGAGCTACAGGCTCATAAGTCAAGTCGAGTTTAGGAAATCGTTGTGGCTCGGCTTTTATTCGTGTGATAATCTCGTGAAGTGAAGCTCCTAGAACTGAGGATATACTATTAGTTTCAGTTCTCTGTGAAGGAAAACAGTGTAGTTATATACCTAGAAAGCCCAGAGCTCGTCCTGGATGGACTTGAGCGCTGAATAACGACATATCTGCTACATTTGTATTTGGATTGTCAGTAGACGGTAGAGTATTTGTACTGGCACTCGAGGTAGTTGAATATTGAATTAATGACTGCGACTGGGAAGTGAGACACTTCCAGAGTGATGGCATGGTGGGGCTGGAAGCTCGTGATGCTTGGAGTAGAGAAGTGGGATTAGTTTAGTTGCCGGGGCAACAATTTGTCAGAGATGAAATGTTGATCAAAGAAATTGATTGTGATGATTGAATGTTGAAGAAACATCAACAATTATTGGCGACAAGAACAAGACGACAACGACATTATATTATATGTTCAAAGGTAAAAGAAGAAGATCCATATTTTGAAATCTACCATCAGCATTGAGCCATTCGCCTGCTGCTAGTAGCGCGTTGGTCCCCGCGTTGAACTCACTCAATTTTGGATCTCTACACAAACAAAAACAAACACCAATACTCCCGACCTACTGTACTTCTTTCCTTCGCGAGCGACGCAGAATTAGGTTCCCTCAATATATTATAATCGCCAATTATGGCAGGAATACCCCGGGCAACGCCAGCGCCAGCTGTGAATAAAAGAATAAACACCATGAGACCTCCACCAAGACCATCAAGTTCTTTAGCAGGACCAAGACCTTCTACCTCTAGATCAAGTTCAGCAATGCCACCGCCGTCGAGATCTGGAGCAGTCTCGCCAACAGGATCAGTCGTATCTGTTGCTACATCTACTACGGGAACGAAAAGAAAAGAAAGAGATTTTGAACATGAAGGAGGCGGAGAGACAAATATCAATGTTGTGGTACGATGTAGGGGTCGAAATGAGCGCGAAGTCAAGGAAAACAGCGGTGTTGTACTCTCAACAGAAGGAGTAAAGGGCAAGAATCTCGATTTATCAATGGGACCCAGCGCTCTCAGTAACAAGAGTTACCATTTCGACAAGGTGTTTTCATCTGCAGCAGATCAAGCCATGATTTTCGACGATGTTGTGACTCCAATTCTTGATGAGGTACTTTCACTGCTATTGTTTACATGTAAGCATTACTAATTATCTTAGATGCTTGCGGGATACAATTGTACGATATTCGCATATGGCCAAACTGGTACTGGAAAAACATATACGATGTCCGGAGATATGAGCGATCATTTGGGGATCCTTTCAGATAATGCTGGAATCATACCTCGCGCCCTTCACGCTTTGTTCAACAAACTCGAATTAAATGACGCGGAATCTTCGGTGAAGTGTTCATTCATCGAACTTTACAATGAAGAGCTACGCGATTTGATAGCTGTCAACGATAGCACAAAGCTCAAGATCTACGACGACAACAGCAAAAAAGGAAGTACTACAACATTAGTTCAGGGTATGGAGGAATCTTATATTAAGACCGCTAGAGATGGTGTGAAGATTCTGCAGGATGGATCATTCAAAAGACAAGTCGCCTCAACCAAGTGTAACGACCTGAGTAGTAGAAGTCATACGGTCTTTACAGTTACTGCCTATATCAAAAGGACAGCGGAAAATGGAGAGGAATACGTTAGCGCTGGCAAGCTGAACTTGGTTGATTTGGCAGGAAGTGAAAATATTCAACGCAGTGGTGCCGAGAACAAAAGAGCTGCTGAAGCTGGTTTGATCAACAAGAGTTTATTGACTCTTGGTCGTGTGATCAATGCCCTGGTGGATCGAAGTTCTCGTGATGTTCACATTCCTTACCGTGAATCGAAACTCACACGTCTTCTTCAAGATTCTCTCGGTGGCCGAACGAAAACGTGCATTATTGCAACAGTTTCTCCTGCCAAAAGTAATTTGGAGGAGACAATTTCCACCTTGGATTATGCCTTCAGAGCCAAGAACATTCGCAACAAACCTCAAGTCAACCAACAGGTTTCCAAAAACATCCTCCTTAAAGATTTTACATATGAAATCCAAAAACTCAAGGGCGAACTTATTGCCGCCCGACAGCGCAATGGAGTCTATCTTACCAATGAGAATTTTGAAGAAATCCAAGTCGAGAGTGAATCACGGAGAATACTTAGTGAAGAACAAGCAGAGAAAATCGAGACAATGGAAACGAATCTCCGCAACAAGGTCCAAGAATTATACACAATAACTTCTAACTTCATGACAATGAAGAAAAAGGCTGAAGCTGCGGAATCTGTCTTGGATGAGACAAAGGGTGTCTTGGAACAAACAGAATCAGTACTAGAAAATACTCGTCGGACTTTGGAGGAAGAGTCTGTACTCCGAAAAGCTCACCAGAAGACCGAGGAACAACTCAGCATTGTTGGTAGTGAGCTTCTTTCCACGCTGGGACGCACAGTGAACGATGTTGGCGGTCTCCATGACAAGAATAGGCGAAAGTCGGCTCTTCAGACCCTGAACCGAAATGCCTGGGGTCTCTCACAGGCTCAGGTCTCCGAGGTGACGAGCCTTGTAGAATCACGGGTTGAGGAGTTCCGAGAACAACAGCAGGAACTTATGGCCGCCGTCTCGGGTCGGATGCAATCATTTGTCGATGGCGAACTGGAAAAATTGGCGGCAACACAAGCATTCCTAGAGGAGAATGTTGTTGCTTTTGAAGCTTCTGGGAAGGAGGTGTCCGAGCAGACAGATTCAGCCAAGGAAGAGATGAATGCAGTTCTTGAAGAGATCAAAATTCTTCGACAGGATGTCAAAGTCCGAGTAGGTGAAGGCCTCCAAGGCTTAGCAGTTGCGGCAGAAAGAATTTCCGCAGAAGTGATCAGTGAGCTTGGTGCTTTCCATACCCAACTTCATGGATCATACAGTTCACTAGGTCGAGATTTCAAGTCACTTTTCGAAGACCTCCTCAAGCACGTCAATGCACAGAAAGCCGAGGCAAACGAACTAAGACAACAACTTCATGCCGCTGCTCAGGCCGCCATGGAATCGAATACTGCCATCAACTCCAAACTCGATGAGGTAATCCAAGAAGAACGACAGCAAGCCGCTGAAGATCGCCAGAACCTGCTCTCACAGATCTCGAGTTTAGTCATGGCTCAGGGTGCAACTCAAGATGCACGTCTCGGTGAGAAGATCGCCGCCGTTCGAACAGACATTCAATCATCAAATGAAACTTTCGAAGTGACTCGGGTCAAGTACAGCGAAGGCATGGATGCGTGGAATGAAAACGAAGAGAAACTTGTCGAGGAAGTCTTGAGGGCTAGGGAGACTTTGAAGACAAAGCTAAAGGATGACTGGATGGCTGCAAATAAACACAATGCTTCCATTCAAACTACGACTCGATCTGTACACGACGAGACCGTTCGTATTGTCGATGAACAAATGAAGGATATCAGCACTCAAATGCAAGCACTCGATGACTTTGTCACTCGTGCACGAGCACAGAATGCGGAGCATCATGACCTGCATGCGAAATCTCTTCAAGGTTTATCATCTACAGTTAAATCTTCGTATGACAATATCGGTGCACACTTCACATCAACATTTGGCCGTGTTAAGGATCTCGGCGATGAAATGACATCAAAGACAACAGCCTTAGTCGAGAACCTTACTCCATTAGATGACAATCTTCGACAGCCACTTGCAGATCTTCGTACCGCCATTGCTAAGTCGACAATGAAGGAGTACGAGCCAACAGGAGAGACTCCCCAGAAGGTTCAGTATCAATACACAATGCATCTGCCTCGGACAGAAGCACATGAAACACTCCTGGCAGCTCTTCGGCGGCCACAAGCTATGCAATCACCTAGCAAAGTTGTTATCCCAGTGGTTTACAACGATTCTACCCCTACTGTAAATGAAGAGGTAGCTTTTGTTCCTATCGAAGAACCAGAAAATAAGCCAACTGGACTTAGGGAGATCGACGTGAACGTAAACGCCGGAACACTGAACTCGGAGATCCAAAGCCTAAGCCAAAGCCTAATGTCAAACGGCTCAGCTAGATCCATTGATTCCGATGGGTCCACTCCACCCTTCAAAAAGCAAGCAACGGGCAAGATACCGAAGCCAAAGCTCTCAAAAAAACCTAGCGTGGTAGCTCTAGAAGGAAGAGAAAATACGATACCGGGGTCTGAGATATTCGCGCAGAGTACAGGAAGAAGACGGAGTCCAAGGACGGCAGGGTAAGGGAGAAATGTTTGGAAACTAGAAGGAGTAGCAATGTTAGACTCACTGTGTTAGCGTTTTTCGGTGTTGTTGCTAGAGGAGCTACAGGGCAAGAAGAAAGGATTGGGATAACGGGTCAACAATTGGCGTGATGGCGTTTTAGGATATCCAAAGTTTCAATATGCTGTTGCAATTATTATGAAATGCTATGTTCTATTCTACATGTTATTTGGATCCCATAATTGCAGGTTATGATGTTACTTGGTGACTTTTATGAGAATAAAGACATAAAGCGTTTAGTTGGTATTTTGTAGACCGGCATATCAAGGTCTCCCGGTAAAAACAGCATAGGGCATGAATAAAAGTAACTGTACAAAAATGCTCGATATTTAAGGAAGCAATATCACACAGTACCTACCTAGGTAGGAAACATGAAGAGGGGCAAGAGGAGGGGATCATAGTCACGTGGTGATAAGCGCAACCGATAAGAGGGAAGGCTGAATAATTCACATTTGGCAAGCTCGACACAATGCAAGTCCCTTCCCGTCGCGTCTCAAAGATTTCGCTGGTCATATTCATAATACTATACAACTCAACAGCAGGAGCAATTCTTTCATTCTTGACAACACAGATGCGGCCATGTACTCCTGCGGATCTGGTTGCCTCAACCTACATATTCCAGCAATAAACTGAGAAGCCATACTTTACCTAATACAATCAATTCATTGCAGCAATGTCAGCCACATCTATTACAGCTTCGAATACACTATCGAGAAGCAGGGGTGCAATACTTGCCCTCACCAGCTGTGCCGCTGCATATGGAATATACTATTTCTATAGCACAAATGCCGCTGATTCACAAGACAACACTGGGAGTAGTGGACTACATAGAAGTAATGCGGTCTACCGGCGCCGACGCACAGAAGCAAGCGATGAGGCTATACCTGCTCAATTACAACCGATTCCGCCAGGCGAAGATGAAGACGCAAACATTGTAGCTAGACCTTTGACAGATGGAGATACAGTGGTGGATGACGGCCAGGAATATGAGGGTGGCTTAACAGGAAGAGCACCAACTGTAGATGCTGAACGAAACGGTCAAAATATTGTTCAGCTCCTCTTTCGTGTTTCCGAAGATGCTACAAGGAGAAATGCATACGTACATAGAGGATGTGGCTGTAACGGTTGTTCAGTAGTTCCCATCCGTGGAATTCGATATAGATGTGCAAACTGTGCAGACTTTGATCTATGTGAATCATGCGAAGCACAAGGACTACATACCAAGACGCATATATTCTATAAAGTTAGAGTACCAGCACCATCTTTTGGACCAAGGCAGATACAACCTGTGTGGTATACTGGAGATCCCGAGAATCAAGACAGGATGATCACATTGCCAAAGGAGCTGATTGCGAAATATTCTCACGAGACAGGGTTTGAAAGGCCGGAATTAGATGCATACTTTGAGCAATGGAACTTTATGGCAAACACACCCTGGCCAGAAGACCCAGATGATATTCATTTAGCTATGGACAGAAGGACATTTGAGCGGTGTTTGGTACCCAGTGGCGGTTATAGGAATAATGCCCCAAGCCTTATATTCGACAGGATGTTCGCCTTCTACGATACCAACAGAGATGATCTCATCTCATTCTCTGAATTTCTCAGAGGTCAAGCATACCGCAAACAAAAAGATAAATGGCGTGTGATCTTTGCGGGATACGATATTGACGACGATGGTTACGTTGACAGGAAAGATTTCCTACGAATCTTTCGCTCTTACTACGTCTTATATCGCCAAATGCATAAGGATATGGTAGAGGGACTCGACGAGCAGCACATGATGAGCTCGGAGGCACATGCTCATCTTAATGGTCGTGGCGCTCTGGGGAGATTAATTGGTCAAAGTTCGGGTGCAGGTCTAGGGCCATTTCCAACTCTAGAATCGCGGGCCGGCGAGGGAAAAACTATCCGTGATGGAGAGATGGAGATTTGGGATGGAAGGGGTGTGATGAGGCCAAGTGCTAACGATACCGGAAATCGAGATGATACTCTTGTTAGTTTTAGTCGGATTTCAACTGCTGCAATGCGTCCGGTTGAAAGGACAAGAGGCTACTGGCGATTCTTGATGGAAGATCCCTCTACAGAGAGCGAAGACGCTATGCTTGAAAGAATTTCCGAGGAAATTCTACGAGAAACCCTCGAAGAGAACGATCCCGTGTGGGTTCCAGATGACCCTGTTTTGCTTGACGCATCTAATGTCTCCGAAAATCCCTTTTTAACCCCTGCGGAGCATGCAACTGTAACTTTTGAACGTCGTCGACGTGATTTGAACATAATTGATGAAGATGTTCAATCAGTTTGTGGACCAGGCTACTCATTGTCAAATATTCCGGAAAGTGCCCGCCCTTTCATTATAAAGCATGCTATCAAGAGACAGAAATCCCGATATGTATTGCACGAGAGATGGAAGCGGAGACAATTTTACACTGATGAAGAAGAAGGAGCATCACCACCTGCTGACTGGAACATCGAGGAAGACCTTCCTACAGTTGGCGCTGATGGAGAAACCTCCAAGTCTCAATTTAATCAACGACCGACTATTCATTCTCGCTCATCCTCTAAGGTAAGATTTGCGGAGGACATTGACGACTTTGATACACGCTCAAATCCTTCGACATCTTCGCGGAGCGTCCCTGAACGTTGGGGTGGAATAGAAATACCTGATGCAGAAAAAGACGTGGGAAAGGAGATCTTGTACCAAGTCTCGCAACAAGCCTACAATGAAATACTCGATCCATTATTCCTAGCTAAAGAAGATTTGGCGGTGGCCGTCTTGGAGACAAAGAAAGAACGCGACAAATATCGACATCTTTTCAGCACTGATGACTTTGTGAGGTGGGCTACGGCTAAGAAAGTCGAAGAAGATAAAGTAGTTGCTAGCGAGACCGTTCGCCCGGGTGATGATGCTGTTGGAGGAACGAATAACAATCCACGGCCTGTATGGCCTACTATTCCTGAGGTAGAAGTCGAGGATATACGCTTAAGACAGCTAGATGAACTTCTAGAAGCTACGGGTTACGAAGTGCAGGAGTCTAGTGATGCCAATGACACAACCAATGAAATAATCGTTCCTGACTTGGAGCTATCAGGTCTTTCACATCGTGAATTTGACCTTGATATGGCAGTGCTCGAATTCCAACATGCTCCTTATTACAAGGACGATCCTCTGAGGGCATGGAAATATTATGTTGATAAACACAACCTCAATCTTTACCAACAACGTGATTTCTTTCACGCTTTGCAGCCTCTCTTACCACCAACTCTTCTGTTCTATATCGATGTACACCTCAAGGAGAAAGAAGAAGAGCGTGATGAGGTTTCCAGTTTTACTAGCACTCAATCGTCTGAGCATAGAGATCCTACACTCCCTCAATTTCGACCAAATTCTGTCACAGATGATGTGTTTTCTGGCAGATCTGTTGGAGAACACCAGTCAATCTCAGAATTTTCAGATTCTGAACCTCCAGCTGCAGATTCTTCCAACCCCAAGAAACAGCGTTCCCAGAAGGAAGATAAGAGACCAAGTGATGAGGTATTATACGAGTTGTGGAAGATTGAAAATGTGGAGCAGGAGGGCAAGGAGAGAGGTGGATTGGGAAAGATAAACTTCGAGGAGTTTGAACAGTGTGTTAAAAAGGAGGCGGCTAATGGCAAGGGTAATGCGATGGACTATTTGGGAAGCTGGATTGAGTTCTGCATCCCTTAGGTCCTTCGTTGTAATCCCAGCCCTAATATTTCTTTTACAGAATACTCCATCATTACGGTTGGCTAATAGTAAAGAGAATGGGCAAAGATGGTGAGGCAGTCATTTATTATGAAGATGATTCGATCGAGGATGACGATTCGATTGAGGCAGCCATTGATGACGAAGATGACTCGATTTAGGATGACGATTCGATTGAGGGAGTCGGTGATGATATCAGTGTTGGCAATGACAATATTGATGCCAGTAACCTTCAGGTAAGTGTTGTTGAGGATGCGTGGATTGGGGAAGAGAAAGAGATCCTCTCCAGTGAATAGGGATCAGAGAGTACAAATGGGGACTATCGATCGAGAGATTGATTATCATTCTGATATGGATATAACAAAACAGGCAGATGATGGTGCCGTATTTTCATAGAGAGACGAGGGCAACGAAGTGGATGAATTTATGTATGAATATGCCAAAATTATGACAACGAGCGAAAGAACATCGATATATTTTGAATTGTCTTATTTTGTACTTTGTGTGTACATGAAATTCTATATAAATAAAGCTTCATGTTACAATGGATTAGTAACAAGCTATAGAATCACCAATTTACAGGCTATAGCGATATTATAGATCTTAGTGATTTAGCTATAATATATCAAAAAACACTAAATACTTAAAAAAGCTTTAGATATATATATAGTATTAATTATAGAATATAATAAGTTACAAAATTAGTATTTTATAATAAACAATTTAGAAACAATAGCATTCCAAAAGTAACCAATTATTCTAATTATTCAAATAAAATGAAAATCTATATAAGGGAATAGATTTCATTATAATATAAAGCTTTATATTCAAAAATAATTATTAGTTTTATTATTATAGTTATAAGAATTATAATTAATTATAATCTTATTGAATTTCTATTTGAAATCTAATTTAAATTATTTTGAAAAATTTCTAGCTATTTTTATATAATTCTAGAAACAATTTTTATAATACTTTGAGTATTATTTCTATTTCAAATATCAATTTGATAAATTATTATTAAATATAATATTCAGAAATATTACTATAGATTAATTTGTATCAATAATAAATATTAATAATATTAAGATGACTGATATTTCGAAGGAGATTATTATTAATAAAATTCTTAAGATTGCTTTATTAAATAAGTATTAAGGTAGTTAATAGGAATTTGATATTTTCCTTTTATAATTAAAAATCTATTTTCGATTTAATAAAAATAAATTTACAATTATAGAATTCAAAAGTATATGGATTATATTTTATTTTAAAGGAAAGGTAAGTAAATAAATTTAATTATATTTATAAAACTATTTCGAATATAATAATTAGAATTGTATATAATCTATTTGAATAATCTTTAATAGTTTTAAAGGATTTAAAATAAAGATTTATAGAATCTTTAGAAACTTTAATAAACTAAAGGTAATGAAAAATAAAATCTTCAATTTTAAATAGATAGGATTAATATTAAAATATATTACAAAATTTCGAAAATATATAAAAACAATTAAATAAAACGAAATTACTATTATAAATTATTATTATAAAGGACTCAAACCAAAAGTCAAATTAGAGTTAAAAAGATCTGTTGAGAGTATAAATTTGAATAATCTAATCTAGAATTTTATTGAATTAGATAATTATTTTTATTGATATCAATAAAGTCAAAGATTATATAAATCTTAGAGAAATCAAAAGTAAAGGTATTATTATAAAAATGAAGATAGATTATATTATAATCTATAGAGATATAAAGATTTTATAAAACTCAATACTATATACTACAAAAATAGAAATAATAATTTAAAAATAAAAATAAAAATAAGAAAACAATTTATATTTTGAATATAAAAAAGCAAGGTATTAGATAGTAGATTATTAAAATAAAAAAATAAAAAAAAGACAATTTCAAATCTAAGTTTAATAAAAATTAATTTAATATTATCTTTATATTCTAAAAACAATTAATTAAATTTAAAAAAAATAGAAATCTTTATTAATAAAGAATTCAGGAAATTATTAAATAAATTATCAAAAAATCAAAAGAATATGAATATAGTAGACTTATAGGAATAAGAATATTATTGAATCCTATTACTGTTAGTAATAAAAGAATATTATAAGAAAAAAACTTTAGTAGATTATATGATAATAAACTGGACTACTTATTATAACGAATTCTATAAAATTTATTAATTAAATAAAAAAGTAATTAAATGATTTCTTAAGAAAAGAAAAACAAAAAACTAATAGTTTAATAAAACAAATAAAAAACAGATTACTCAACAATTAAATATTATAGGATAAATAGAATAGATATATTGTAAAGTCAAAATAAATGGATAAATATAAAAAACTATAATAGATTCAGGAGCTACAGGAAATTTTATTATATTAGAAACTATAAAATACTTAAGAGTTTTATTTTAGAAAAAATAAAAATCCTATTAATTACAATTAATTAACAGATAATTAATAGAATCTAATAGGAATATTTTATAGAAAATATAATTAATATAAATAAATATAATCTAATATTTAGAGATTATATAATTTAATATTATATCATTAAACTAATAATAAATTATTCTAGGAATACTATAATTAAAGATATATAATTTTAAGATAGATTGGTTATAAAAGATAGTAATATTTGATTAATATAAAAATAATTATAAGAATATATTTAAAATATCCAAAAAACAAAATATGTATTAAGGGGAATTAAATATAAATAATTTCAATAATATAGAATATTCAGTTTAGAATTCTCTATTAAAAGCAAAGGCTAATATACCTTTTCTATATTTATTTTATTTTTTATTTTTATTTATTTATTTATTACTTTACATCCAGGGGATAGGCTTAAGGCCTACCACGACCTCCCAGGGGGTACTAGGGATGGACTATACTACTAATTCTATTTATATATAATTGCTGATATAGTCAAGCGTTCTGTTTTACGGCTGTAATGCTGATAGTGAGTAAGCGGTTGCATTATGTATACTTTTATCACTCCACTCCTGTTTGCAAATTCAATATTATCCAATTCACTTTATATTGAATAGTCCAGGGTTTTTATTCAAAGCTTTTATAAAGAAAGACATAAATTATAGGTTGATGAAAATTAGGGTGATTATAGACTGATAAAGGCCAAGGTAATTGGACTATTAAAGACTGAAGTAATTATAGATTGCTATAAGTAGATAATCAGTATTATTAAAAGAGAAAGGTATATTGTAATTGTTTGAATATGGGTAGAACTATTTTTATAGAAGTGGAGAGGTGGGGTGATAGTAAAGTGGAGGCTCTATTATATTGAAGTTAGAGAATCGGAAAGGGTGTATAATGTTTTTCTTTGATTGTATATAGATGATGAGCTATAGATTTATAAATAATTAGATTTTGAAAAGACAAATATCGATTGAGATTTTTGATTCTAAATAGAAGTAGGTATAAATCATTTTATTACTGAGCTAGCCACTCCTTGTAGAGAATAATGGTCTTTTTGTTACCTTTTCTATAAATATAAAAGCTGATAATACAGTAAAAAATTATAATTAAGGTAGAAAAGCCTATAATACTAGAATAGTATAAGAAATACAAATATGTATTTAAAAAATCAAAAAATCAAAAATTCATAAAACTTTATTAAAATATAAGTTATAGGATTATAAGATAATATTAAAGGAAAATAAGATATTTGTATATACTTTAATTTATTCAATATTAGCTGATGAATTGAAGATATTTAGGGAATATATCAATAACAATTTGACTAAGGGATGGATTAGGGAATTTATATTTTAAGTAATAAATTTAATTATATAGGTATTTAAAAAGAATAATATTAAGAGATTAGTTGTGAATTATAGAAAGCTTAATATATTTATTAAAAAAGATCGATATCTATTTCTATTAGCTATAGAATTAAGAGATTGATTAGGCGGAACTACAATATTCACTAAAATAGATTTATAAAACAGATACTATTTAATTAGAATAAAGGAAGGCGAAAAATAGAAAACTATTTTCAAAATAAGATATAGGCTATATAAATATTAGATTATATTATTTAGATTAATTAATATACCAACTACTTTTATAAAACTTATAAATAATATATTATTATAATATTTAGATATTTGTTATATATACTATTTAGATAATATTCTAATATACTCAAATAATAAAAACTAATATATTAAAAACATCAGTAATATTTTTAAAAGTTTAATTAAAATAGATTTACTATACAAATCAAGCAAATATGAATTCTATATTATAGAAACAGAATTTCTTAAATTCATTATATTAAACTAAGGGTTTAAAATAAATAAAAATAAAATTAAAATAATATTTAAATAGAAACAATCAAATATTATTAAAAAGTTATAATTCTTTCTAGAATTTATTAACTTTTATTAAAAATTTATTAAAAATTATTTAAAGATTACTATATCCTTAATCAATTTAATTAAAAAAAATTAAAAAAGCTTTAAATAAATTATCAAAGTATAGGAATTATTCAATATACTTAAACAAGCTGTAGTAAGGGAATTAATATTATTAATATTCAATTTAAAGAAATCAATTATAATAAAAACAGACTTCTCAAATTTTATTATAAACACAGTTTTGAATCAACCAAGCCAAAAGAAGAAATAATAATTAATTGCATTCTATTCTCAAAAACTATTATTAACTAAATTGAATTATGAAATATATAATAAGGAATTACTAATAATAATCAATACATTTAGAGAATAATAAATTTATTTAAAAGAATCAAAATATATAATATAAATATATATAGATTATAAGAACTTAGTTTATTTTATTATAATAAAGTAATTGAATAAACAATAGGTTAAATAATTAAAGATTATAGCCAATTACAATTTTAAGATTTTATATATTAAAGGATCAAAAAACACTAGGGCTAATACTTTTAGTCGAAAACCAGAATATTAAGAAAATAAGTTGTATGAATTATATACTATATTCAAGAAAAAAGGTAAATTATTGATTTATAATGTATTATAGTTTATAGCTATGTATATATTAAAAAACAATTATTTCAGAATCAAAATCCAATTATATTATAATAAAGATATTATAATTATATATATATATAAAATAATAGAACTAGGATTTATAATAAAAAACGAAACTATATACTTTTATGAAAAAGTATACATTTCGAATTAAATAATTAAGAAATTTGTAATAAAATAATATAGATTGCTAATATATAAATATTAAGGAATTATAAGAATATTTATAAAAATATAAGAAATCAATTATTTTCTATAAATAAAAATAATAATTAAAAAAGTTATTAGAAATTATAATATTTATATATAGAATAAGTTATTATAATATATACTATATAGTTAGTTTTAAATCTTAGATATACCTTTTTAGTTATAGAAATCTATTATATAGGATTTTATGGTTAAACTATTATTTTTAAAAGATTCTATTATATTTATTTTATTTATTTATTTTATTTTATTACTTTACATCCAGGGGGTAGGCTTAAGGCCTACCACGATCTCCCAGGGGGTACTAGGGATGGACTATACTACCAATTCTATTTACATATAATTGCCGGTATAGCCAAGCATTCCGTTCTTCTACAGCTGTAATGCTGACAGTGAGCGGGCGGCCGCGTACACACTTGCCACTCCTCTCCCACTTACAAGTTCGATACTATCCAACTCACTTTATACTAAATAATCCAGGATTTTTTTATTCAAGGTTTTTATAAAGAAAAATATAGATTATAGACTGATAAAAGCCAAAGCGATTATAAACTGATAAAGATCGAGATAATCAAACTATTAAAGGCTGAAGTAATTATAGACTGCTACAAATAAATGATTAGTATTATCGAAAAAGACAGAGATATATTATAACCGCTTGGATATAAGTGGAACCACTTTTTATAGAAATGGAAAGGTAGGGTAATGATGGAGTGGAGACTCCACTATATCGGAGCTAGAGAATCGGAAGGGTGCACGATATCCTTCTTTGATCGTATACAGGTGAGTAATAGAATGGAGATTTTACTATATCAGGGCTAAAGGATCGGGAAAGGAGTACAATATTCTTCTTCGATTATATATAAATAATGAATTATAGATTTGTAAATGACTAAACTTCGAAAAGATAGATATCGATTGGAATATAATTCTAAATAGAAATAGGTACAAATCACTTTATTACTGAGCCAGCCACTCCTTACGGAGAATAATGGTCTTTTTGTTGGATTCTATTATAGAAATTAAGTATAATATAATACTCAATATAATAAATAAATTAATAAAATTTACTTATATAATATTATTTAAGGAAATATAAAATATTAAATAATTAATATATATATTTTTAAAAGATATAATAAATATATACAAAATATTAAATAAAATAATCTCAGATTAAAATAAGCTTTTTACCTCGAAATTTTGGATTATTTTATTAATATTTATAAATATTAAAAGAAAATTATTAATATCTTTTTATTTATAAATAAATAATTAAATAGAAAGGATTAATTAGATAATAAAAGTATATTTTAAATACTATATAAATTATCAATAAAATAATTAAATAAAATTATTATTTATAATATAATTTGCATATAATATATTGAAAAACAGAAATTATAAAAATCATTCTAATATAAATTAATTTTGATTTTAATCTATAAATATATAAAATCCCAATACTATAAAAAGTTAATACCAAATCAATAATAGTATAAGTTGAATAATTAAAAGATCTTTAAAAGCAATTAATTTTTAATCTAAAATTTATATTTTCCAAAACAGTAATATACTATAATACAAAATATAATATAAAACCTATACTTAAAAAGAAGAATAAAGTTTATTCACTATAATGAAATATTAAAACCAAGAAATTAAGTAATAAACTCAATTATAGGAAATTAAAACTATTCAAGATTAATAAGATAATAGGAATAATTAATTATCGATTGAAATTACTAAATATAATAAATATCCATTTAATATTCTATATATCCTTATTTGAATTAATACTATCAGAAGTATCAAATGTGCTATTTATAGAAATTAAATCAATCAATCTAAATATTATATATAATATCGAAATAATATTAAACTACAAATATATTAGAAATAAGATTAAGTATTTAATCAAATAATTAAACTATTTATATTCAGAAAACATATAGGAATTCAAAGAAGATCTCAATTGTTCTGAAAAACTATAGATATTCTATTTGAAGTACCTATATTTATTAATAAAGCCTCAAAATCTATTTTAAATAACTCAAATAAAGAAAGATTGAAGAAATCAAAGGAAAAAAAACTATTAGGAATAAATATAATATTGATATTTGCTGTTTCCTTTTTTATATATATCTTTTTAGTTTTTTCCTTTTTTAATCTTTTTGTTTTTTTATCTTTATTAATTTATTAAGAATTCGCAAATTATAATAAAGTATTTCAAATTCATATTTCAATAAAAATTGCTTTTATTTCTATAATCAAAGAATTTTGGCTATAGTCTTCTTTTCTTCCTGATTTAATCTTTTTTTTATTAAAATAAACTTTCCTAATTACTTTCAGATAAACCTTGAACATCGCATTTCTTACTATTACGAATATATTCATTATATTATAAGAATTCAAAAAACGAAATAATATATTTGTAATTATTATATTTGTATAAAAAGCATAAAGACATTTCGAAATTTTTTTATTTAATAAAACGAGTAAAATAGATTTGTTCTTTTCTTTTATTAATATTTAGCGAAAATATAATAAAGGAAAAGAAAATATTATAATCTTTTAATTAAATAAAAAGAAAGATATATTAATATAAACACTTAAAATAAATATTAAATTAAAAAGAAGATAGTATTATAATGAATCAATAACAAGCTATAGAATTATCAATTTATAGATTATAATAGTATTATAGATCTCAATAATTCAGTTACAGTATATTAGGGGATATTAGGTATTTAAGAAAGTTTTAAATATATATATATAATATTAGTTATAAGATATAACAAGTTATGGAATTAGTATTTTGTAATAGATAGTTTAGAAACAATAGTGTTTTAGGAATAATCGATTATTTCAATTATTCAAACAAAACGAAGATCTATATAAGGGAATAGATTTTATTATAATATAAAACTTTGTGTTTAAGAATAATTATTAGTTTTATTATTATAGTTATAAGAATTGCAATTAGTTATAATCTTATTGATGTAATGCTTTGCCTTAGAAGAACTGTAAGAGCAGGGTACAAATTATCCTTAGAATCTATAATTACAGAATCGGAAGCAAAGTGTTTGTCGAGTATATCTATATACTAATTATATATATATAATTGTGTATGTATATAAGTATATATATAAATAATCGCAACTGTAATTGTGTGCCAATCTGTAATACTATCCCCCCCTTCGAAAAAGCTTGCCCTCAAGCTTTATAATTATCTGTTTTAGTTATCGAATCAGCAATCACAAGATAGCATTATTATTATTTGATTAAAACAATATAATAAACAAACGTATATATAGGTTTTTCTTTTTCGTGATAGAAAGGTGTATACAAAATAAAGGAAACCATTCTGTAGCCTAGCAATCAATCAAATTCTTTGAAGTATATAGATCGATCGAATCCTTCTTCTTTTTCAAACCTTTTTTTAATCAATCAATCCTTTTTCTTTTATCAATATACCTTCGATTTTAAAAAGAAGATGTAGTAGCAAAAGCAAGCTATTACCAGTATAGATTCAGCAATAGGAGAATATATATGTAGCGGTAAATTATTTATAGTTTTTTCTATATTTACTTTACTGATTTATTCTTTTATTTAATTTATAGAAAAAAGAACAACTGCTTCTTTTATTGCACAAAGTAAGCAGTCTGCCAAAGAGGAAGAGTCTTATTATAGAAATAACTATAACTCTAACAAAACGAATAATAAAATAAATCCTGATAAGAAATATAAATGAGGTTTTTTATTTATTTATTTTTAATATATAATCGGCTTATCTAATAAGTACAATTATAGTTGCTGAGAATAATAACTTTGAGAATGAAATCAACCTTCGATTTACTCATTGAATATATCCATTCCATTATATTCCTAAGCAGAATTCAAAGGAAGAATATAATCCTTTGATCGATTGTATTGACGATTATGAAAAGAAATTTGCTAACAAATTAATCACAGCAATATATTACTTTAATAATATTGAAAATAATGAACAAGAGATTATTAGAAAGGAAATTATAGAAGCCTTGTGTTAAGATTAACCTGATTATAAATTTGATATATCTTATTATAGAAATATTGATTTTGTTAATATCAATAAATTAGAATCTCTAAGTAAAAGGTTACCAAAAAAAACAGTATTACAGTAAGAACAATATGTTCGGGAGAACGATTAGATTTGTGTAGGCTATATATATAGCTATATTTCCGATAAGGGGGATAGTGTATACTATCAAGTTCCTGGCCAATTATTTAGTTAAGCTTATTGCTTACTTTATTTCATCGGTAAGTATAAATATAAGTACTTACTTTTCAAAAAGATTCACAAAATATTTCTTCAATATCGAATAGCTATTGCTGAATACAGTAATATAGCAGAAATAAGTTACAACTTTATCGATTTTTAGTAAAATTAATTCTTTTTTGATAGTTTGATTTATAGAAGAAGTTGAGAAATTATATTTCAAAAGAAATACTTCCTATTATCCTTATTTAGAAGAATATAGAGTATTATATAATCAAAGCTGTAGCATAGAGAGATGAATTGGAATAGTAGTATTAACTTATTATAATGCAAATAAAAATAAAGCTTTTAGTAATTTGTAAATGATTATAGATAATTGAGTACAAGCTTAGTTTTATTACTATATATATTATAACTAAGAGTTATCTCGTCTTTCGACTTGTAATTATCCTATATATACTTATCATCACTATTAGCTGGGGACTCGACTAATATTTCGGTTTAAATTATTCAGTTTTTATTTTTGTACTTTGTTTAATTGTAATTGTTAATATCTATAGGGATTTCCTCTTTGACTTATTTTAAAACTGTTAGATAGAGAAAAAGATTTTCTTTTTTGTATTGTTTTAATAATTCAGTTTTTATTCGATTATTTTTCTATTGTTTATAAGATTATAATTTCTTTATTATTTTGATATATAAAAAAAGTTCTTTTAATTTTTTTTATTTATATATTAATTATTATTTATAAAATTATAATTATTCTTTTTATTTTTATAAAAGTAAATCTATTCAAATAAGTATACAAAGAGTTCTAGTAAAAAGGGATTTTGTAAATAGAAATCGCAAAGGAAATATAGGGCAATTTTAAGATTAAAAGTAGGGTACCAGGTAAGGTTGTTATTGGCATTTAGTTATAATACTTTGTATTTAAATTGTTGGTGTATTTTCTTAACAATTAGAATGTACTTCACTTCCTATTCAATATTACTGGTGATATTTATTGAAGGCAATGATTTAATGGTTTGTCCAGGAAGTGGATTGTTTGCCGCTTTGCGGAGTTTGCTAAATAGAAATACGGGTAATAGATCTAATCAGAAGAAATCTCCAATTCAATCAATAATCTTGAATTTACTTTAAATTGGGTAATTCAATTTTTTCGAAGATCATTATATTAGAAAGTCTCTTATACTAAGTTATATATAGTCTTCCATATCGAAATCAATTAAACAGTAATACAAATTAATCAATCGAGATATCTTTTTTTGTATATACAAGATATTCTCTTTTATTCAATTAAATATTAATTTATTATATTTAATATATTCTTTAATATTAGTTATATTCAAATTGTTAATAAATATAATGAAGTCGAGTTTCTAATCCCAAAGATTACGGGGTAGGTGATTATATAGAGTTTTATATAGGGATTAATTATTTAATGATTTATAGAAAAGTATAAACTAAGCATAATCCATTATTGATAGAAATTTAAATTAATTATTTTGATAATAACTTATAAAGAATTATAAGTGTTATTGAAAATATTAATTATAAATTTCAGTTTGATTATTAGTTTGTAGATAATAAATAGTAAATAATTTGATTTATATTTTTAAAATATTATTGAATTCTTATTAGAAGATTGATATAAATTGAAAACTGTAATCAAAGACTATAGATTCTAGAATATTATAGTATCTATATATATAATATAGATATAAGCAGGTCTAATCTTTTAAATTGATTAATTTATAATAGGATATTAAAATAATCTATTTAATTAATTGATCAATAATAACAAATATATTATTATAACTATATTTATTTTTATTAAAATTATAATAATCCATAATAATATATTACTATACTTTTATAAAAACAAAAAGCAAATAAAATAGATTGGGGATACAATCTTTAGAAACAAAGCTGTGCTTATATTTATAGTAGTTCTGTATATATTGATCGATTGTGAGAATTATATTCTTTTAATAATATTGTTTGACTAAGAGAGTGTAGATTTTCTTTATATTAGAATATGTAGTAAAGACTAAATTGTAGACTTTGCAAATTAAGTAAGTTTGTAAGTTGTCGATATTCGGAATGTATAGACGATTATTATAAAACAATAATCCTTTTACAAAAATAAAATATTTATATAATTTGATTGTATGGTTGTACAAAGCTTCTAAATTCGAATAGAATCTATTTGTTTCGATGATGCAATTGATTATATCGAAAAACGGGGATATTGTGCTTACATCGAAGTTTGTGATAATATTTGATTCTTATCGGAAAGATTTATACATAATTCTAATATCGATTTAATCATCTTTTATAAGCTATTATAATCAATTCTTCTTCTTAATACTATTCTATTAATCCAGCTTATTAGTATGGTAAATAAGCGTATTTACAAATAAATTGTTTTTTTTAGTATAATATATAATAATAAAATTATAATTAATAAATAGTTCTATTTAGTATACTTATCAAGTATTTAGCTGTTTAATAAATATAAAATACTTGAAAGCTTTATAATTAATATATACTTTAATCTAATATAGAAATTCAGTAAACTTGATTTTCTAATAATTTAAAGATTTGATAATTACAAGTATTTCTTTATTATAAACTTTATAGTTTAGTTTGACAACAATCATTATTTTCGAAAAATAAATAACTAGTAATTATTTGTTACCATACTTCTAAAAAAGTATATTAATAACTATACTATCAAATATATCGATTTCTAATATATAGAATAATATATAATTATAATACTATAAAAAAAAATAAAAAAAAATTTATTTTTGAATATATCAAATATAATTTGATAGATTTCATTGAAATGGAATTTAATATTTACCTTTATAAGTTTATAAAGAGGTTTTATTATTATACTGTAATCTTTAATAAATTAATAATAAAAGTTACAAAAACTTAAGAATAATTAAATACTTTTTATAATAATAAAATAAATCTAAATAGCAATCACTTCAATCTTTTTTGAATTAATCTTATATTGTATTTCTATATATTTAGTAGAAATAATAAAATCTAAATACTTTATATATTTGATATTAAATTCATACTTCTTAAAATCTATTTGTAGTTTAGCGAACTCAAATTGTTTGAGAATGTACTTAACATATTCTTTATATTCGTTTTCATTTTCCGAGTATATTAATATATTATTGAAATAGATAGTATAAAAGTTATCTAAATAATCAAATAGAATATCATTTATATATTATTAATAAATCACAAAGCTATTTATTAATTTAAAGAATAGAACCTTATATTTATAAAAACTATATCAAATATAGAAGATAGTATATTCTTTAAAAACAGGATTTATATATATATATAATAAAATATTTATCGAATATTTAATTTGGTATACACCTTTGTACCAGTAAGTTATACGAATATCTTGTCAATGAAAAGCAAAGAATATCTATCTTTATATATTAAAGAATTTAATAATCTAAAATCTATATAGAATTTTAAGCTTCTATTTGACTTTCTTATAAAGAGAATCAGTATTACGAATAATACTTAACTGAATTCTATAAATCTTTTAACAAGATTTTTGATAATATATTTTTTAATAATTTCAAACTATTTGAATAATATTTTATATAATAAATTGTATTTAAAAGCTTTTTTACCTTCTTTTTTAAAAATAATCTTATAATTATATAATCAAAAGGAAGATAGGATATCGGACTTGTATTTGAAGAATGCTTGATGATATTGCTAATAAACCTTGGGGATTAGGAATTCTGTTTCAATATTTGTAATAATATAATTGAAAGTAGTAATAGTTTTTGATTTGAAACTGTTTAGAGAAATAACTGTTATTGTAATTCGATAATTGTTGTTCTAATTAGATTTGCAATTTGAAATAATATAATCGATTTCTTTATAAGTAATTATAAAGATCTTATAATTCTTATTTTTTATAGATAAATTGAAATTGAGTTGGCTTAAGTATATATATATTACATATATCAAAAATATATAGTAAAAGAGATTTATAAACAGATTAAATATAGACTTAATCGAGAGTAGATTTCTTTTCTAGATTGATTGAAATCGGGGATTCGATTATATCAGGGATTACTATATTAGGCTTTTGAGAAGATATAATAAATATTATAAATATAATCAATACTATCTTCTGCTATTTGTTATTAATATAATAATATATCTCTTTCAATCGAGTATTCCAATTGTTGGCGTCTTTTTATTTCAAGTAATCGATTTTAAATTGTTGTAAACTGTTTCTAATTAAAAGTATATTTTTTGATAAAGAAATAATAGAAGAATGTTTAGGAGATTATTTGAAGTGTTATTTAAAACAATTTAGTTTAATTTGAGTCTTTACTATCTATATGTAATCTAGGATTATATTATATAAATTCAAATTGATAATGAGAAAAGACAAATAGAATTGTTATCAAATATTAATTGTAAAATTAAGAAAGGTTAAATAAGTAATAGCTTTACTTCTTATACTATTATAGCTTTTGATTTTAATAGATAATTCAAACAGCGTAAAATAGGGTTTAAATATAGAAAATAATAATAAAAGGAATGTTTTATTGATAAAAGTATAACTATTCGCTTCAAAATCTATAAGTATTTGGATATAATATAAATATCCATTTCTCGAAAATATATATAGTAGATTTATAGAATTACCTCCTATTAGTTTTATCAAATCAAAGAATTTTATATTTCAAACTATATTTAAAAAGGAACTTCTATTTAAGTATCTTGATTTAAATATTGATTTTTAGTAATATAAGCAGATTTGATAGTTTCCATTTATATATCTGAATTGATATCCTTCTCAATATTCTCTTCTATATTATAGAACTCTTTGTTTTCTTTAAGCTTTTGGATTTCGATTATAATACCTATATTACTTGTATATAAAGTAGAATTGCGATTTGCTTTTAGTATAAGGGCAGTAATACTACAATTAAAGTTGTTTCCTGAAATTGAAATACTATTAGGCTTGAAGGTTTCTATATAACTAATAAAAATATAAAGGGGATATAAGATTTAAATAAATAGATTTAAGTTATTTAACAAATGAAAAGTGATTTTAAAAGAAATTAATAAGGAAATCCTATTAAACGATTTTCTAAAAGGAATCTTTTTAATCGTTTTATTACAATTATATTCTTAAAATATAATTTCGAATTTATTAATCTCAATAAATTTATTAACTAAATCTTTTACAATATAATATTATTGAATATAAAGATTAATAATTTATTAAAGAAAATCAAAGATCTTTTTTTCTAGATTATAAAAGAGAATTATTAAATCAATGATTTCTATTTATATAGCTAATAATCTAAACTTGTAATACCATACCAGAAAGTTTCCGCATTATATATTATTGAGCATAATCCAGTATTTATACTCAATGCGGGCGTAATCGGCCTTAGCCGGGTTTTTATAAATAGCTGTAAGCTGATCAATTAATTACTATCCTGTTAAGTAGGGAATTTGTATATATAATAAGAATATATATTCTTACACCTTTCCTTCTATCTATTCTACTATATAAAATCACTATTATACTTCCAAAATAAATGAGTTTTTATAAAATTTAAATCATTCTATAATTAATAGCTATCAAAAACTTACTTTCGATTTTATATTATCTTTAAGTTTAGATAAAAGATTGATGGGTTTCGGAATATATAAATATTTTATTATAATAATAAGTAAATAAGAATAAAATATTTAATGAATTTATAGATTGTTCAATAAAATGATCAGGGTTGAAGGGGATTTATTATTGATACTCAAAAGAAATCGCTATAAAGACTGATTTCGTAAGCGAAAGTTTTTTTGTTTTTTCTTTTTCCAATAATAGAAAATATCCTTTCAATAAAATCAATTGGAATATCAGAAGTCCGGATTCTATAATTTTTTGAGGAATCTATATAATATTATTATCGAAATCTAAAAGATTGAAATAAATAAATGATATTAAGATTATACTATAACAATTTATCTTTGAATTTTGTAATTTCGTTTTATAAATCCCTAAAATCTTTAAAGGTTAATATTTGTTCTTCTTATAATAAAAGAATATATATCGATATACTATCCTCAAAAGTTAATACCTTAATTGAGAAATTATTTCCAAATTGTTTATCCTTTCCACATTTACCAGTATTTATATTAGAACTATAAAAGCTATAACCATCATTCTATTGAGATTAACTGTTATTAGCTAGGGGAGTTTGGCTGATTAAAGAAGGAGAATAGAGAAATCCTTTTAAGGTAAATAGATCGGATATGATAACAGTACTTATAATTCAATATATTTAAAAGAAATATCTTTATTAAGTCTTAATTGAAATAAATCTTCTTTTTATCGATATATAATTTATTCAAAAAGATATTATAATTATAAGGTATTATTTAAATAGTTATCAGATAGCTGTATAATCGTATAGGAATTATAAATAATATAATACTTTGTCTTAGAAGAACTATAAGAATAGGGTACAAATTATCCTTAAAATCTACAATTATAGAATTGGAAGCAAAGCGCTTGTCGAGTGTATCTATATACTAGCTATATATATATGATCGTGTACATGTGCAAATACGCACGTGAGCGATCGCAACTGCGATTGTGTGCCGATCCGTGACAATTGAATTCCTATTTGAAATCTAGTTTAAACCATTTCGAGAGATTTCTAATCACTTCTACATAACCCTAGAGGCAGCTCTCGTAATACTTCACCGGTATAGGGGATGCTTTATATATTAATATTAAAATTACGTCCTTAAGATCCTAATACTTATCCTCTAGACTACTAACTAGCGGCGCTGTATATAGTCTATATATTAAACAAGAATATCAATAATCTTATAAATAGTATTATATATAAAAGTTTTAATATCATATTTAAAGATTAGAATTTATTAGAATAATAATAATAAATATATTAGTTATATTTCTATAGTTGTTTAATTATGAAATAATGATTCTAAGATTTTATAAATATTATTATATTTCATCTTTGAAAATAAGAGATATTTATAAGCGATTTTTATATAATTTATATTTAAAAATAAATATCAAATCAAAAATTCAATATTTTTTTTTAAAAAAAAAGAAAAAATAACTAAAAGATTATATAAAGATTTTAAAAGTATATTATTTGTTTTCATTAAAATTATAAGTATTGAATTATTATTATAAGAAAATATATCAAAATGATAAGAATTCTCAAAATCCTGATGTTCTGATTGGTCAGTAAGTGTATGTATGTTAAGCGACGGTGCTGTTAGTTGGTAGTCTAGGGGATAAGCTATTAGCTATTTCAGAAAAGCTTCATCTTTATATGTGCTAAAGATAGGACTATTGTTGAACTTTTAGATGTGTTATGACTCCTCACTCCTCCATGATCTTCTCCTTTCCCAACCCCAAGTCCCACCTCGCCGTTGCGATACCCTACTCGTCCTCCTCATATATGCCATTTCCGTCTCCGTTCCTACGGCCATCCCTATCAATAACAAAATGTCCTTCAATTTCCGTGGAAATTGCCTCTCTTATCTCATTGTTCTCTTTCATGCTCGCCACCTGACTTGCCAATTATGTCAACAATTTTTTTCTTCGAACTTCACTATCTGGCCAGGAACCTGCAGGGAGAATATGACAGAACCATCTTTTCCTACTGGCAATATGGATTTTACAACTAATAAAGATCACACATCCAAACTCATTATTACCTAGCGCTAATAACCCACTCCAACCATCTATGGTCGGATAATTGAGTCTAAGTACACTCCTAGTTGCATCGAATAGCTAACAGAAAGCTTATTGGTACATCAAAAACACTAAGTTACATCACGTATTGCACATGCGTCGCTCACCAAGAATAGGTAGTCGAAGAATATCCAAAAAATCACAACTAGATTTGACAATACTGAATTTCAAAATCCGATTTCTATTTTTAACTAAACTGCCTGATCTATCAACTAAAACTAAACCCATAAACGAATCCAAAACGCCCCAAAAATGCAATAACAAGTACCCGCAAGATGAGCCCAAAATCTTTAGCTCATGTAAACTACGTTCATCTCCATGCAATATCAAATCTGTTAAAGCATACCCTAACGCCGCTCGCTAACGCTCCCGCTTGCTACCACCATATTGGCTACCGTAGTTACTCAGGGATGGTGCTGGCTTACTTGAAGACGCCCCCGATTACGTTGCCCATCGAGGCTCCCTTATCTCATAAATCGGCGCCAAACCTTGAGAGCGCCCAGTAGCTTCGGAGTGTCCACCGCGTGAAGACGCAGGTCTCTCCAACAACCGTGAGGCTTCGGAGCCCGTTATGGTTTTAACGCCCGAATCAGAATTTTGAAACGGCCAGTCTCGGGTCGAGCCGTTGCCGATACGTAGCGGTTTGGCGGTACTTTCAGAACCATACGAAGTTCCCGATACGGACCCCACTTCTTCAATTCGTGGACGGCTCGTGAGCTGGGGTTGCGGGAGGGAGGGAGCGCGGTATCGTGCATCGCTAGGGTGAGGTATGTAGCCAGGTCGAGGCGAATTATGATATTTTGGACCATTACTAGATGAGATGTAAGTTGAAGTGCCTTGTTCATGATCATGAATTGCTACATTAGCATCGCCACTGATAGCAATCATTGTCGTGGAAGTGTAATGCCTCCGGGGACTTTTTTCGCGGTCCCTACGGTCTGCTGTTGATCGCCTGCCATGGGAATCTCTACTGCTAGGAACCTCACTTTTTGAGAGCCTGCTGTCCCGTGTGTCCTTTGTTTTACTTGTCGTCCGCGTGTCGCGCGTGTCGCGCGAGTCCCGCGAGTCCCGTGTCGCCTTAGAAGCATGACTCTTCACACTTGGAGTATAACTCTTTTCACTTGGAGCCTGGTATCTCGATAGTTCTGCAGCCGCCGCCGCCACGCGATCTTTCGGCACACGAGCAATTGTTTTATCAACGTAATCAGAGATTCTATCAGTCTTCTCTGCGTCACCTAAGGATCCTTGTTTCTGCTTCATTTTTTCACGAAACCTTTCAACAGCATCTTCGCGTTCCTCCCAATCATTGATGCCGTAAACCTGGTCCCTCCTAGCTACCTCTTTGCCCACGACAGTGGTGCTCTTATGGCCTCTTGAACTAAGGCTCGTAATACTGGGAGCTACAGACGCTACAGACCTAGGAGCGTTTGCATCGACGAAACTAAGACCCGCAGATTTAGAAGGGGGTGGTCCCCTTCGAGATTCTTTTGCTGTGGATGCTTCAGAAGCAACTTTTGTACTTCTTGACGTGGTGGCATGAGAACTGGCGTACTGCGATGATGTCCTGGGTTCACTCTTTCTAACACGTCGTTCACGTTTACGATCATCGTCGCTCTCGTATACGGTGGAAAGAGTTTCCCTCTTCTTATCCCGCTTTTTCTTGTCCCGATTTTTATCCTCTCCCATGCTGGATACGTAAAGACACAGAGAATGATGAAGAAATGTAATGTGAAACTTAGTGAAGATATCCCTACCATGCACATCCCCTCTCCCATTCATATATGCCTTCAACAATCGAAATATGGGTACCCAAAAGTGTTTAAATTCTCATGGTTCGGCCACTCCGTATTCACGTCAATCAAGTCTCTATCAAAACATGACTAGACCAATGGACCCCTGAATTCATGCACCTCAACAAAACGGTCAATTTCCAAACACAAGACCAGATTATAGTTGCGCAGATACATCAACAAGAGGCCGATGGCTGTGACATGTGGAGTAATATATCAAATAGTAAGAACTGTATAAGAACTACCAACCAGCGTTAGTTAACAATTACAACCCGCCCCAGCAGGCCATCTCTACGTAAGCGAAACGAGTCAAAGAAGTCCTCTGAAAGGATACTTACTCAATTCCCGCCCCTTATTTCGTTTACGTAGAGGCCAGCTCGAGGCCAGCTCGATTGGTCGGTGCACCCGGTGAAAACCCAATGACCTACCCTATATATTTGATATAAAATTAGCGCTAAGCGCCCGTTCATCATGGCCCCAACATCATCAGGCCAGTCTGGCTCAGGATCTATTTTCATCGGGAAATGAGATTCACGCGAAACGTTCCAACCTATGCTCCTAAATGTTTAAATACATGTGTATATGACTGACGAGGAATCAAGGAACGTTATCATATTTGAAATTTCAATTCATTTTGTGATGGATTGTTGGATTTTTTCGATAAATAATGCTTGAACAGCTCATATGGTTTGAATGCGGTTGACAGTGTGAGAAGTGGGTATCTTTTATTCATTGACATACTCGTATATAAACAATACTTATACAGCAATAGCATCTTCGCATCTCCTACAAAGCTCATCCTCTACTGGAGCTACATACCTCCAACATCTAGGGCACTTTTTGTCCTTAGGAGGTAGAACCCATACTTTTCCTGCGTCATCCGGGTTATGCCTTCCTGGTGGATTCAACTTTGCGGAAAATTTCCAATCACCTCTATTAACATCGCTACCGAACTCCACGGATGATACAACAAAGATACTTTCTAGCTCATCTGCATAGCGCTTGAATATCTCCTGGCCTTTTGATGGCATATCTATCAACACGGATGATTCTAAAGAAGACCCGATGATCTTTTCAGAGCGAGCCTCTTCTTGTGCGCTCTTGATGGCAATCTGTGCGTTTAATAACCATGGAATATCTTGCTCAATCAATGAACATTCTTCGGCAGAGAGCCGACTCGAAGAGATGATAGGATCAAGAAATCCACGATGAAATGGATGAACTGGGTTTTCAGCAGCCATCCAGGCAGGCAGATGGTTCCAAACCTCTTCAACAAGGCAAGGAGTGATTGGAGTTAACATTTTCAGAAGACCATGGAATATCTCTTCCAGGACACCTCCTCCGTCACCGCAGTAAAGCCTATCCTTACTAGCTTCAAGGTAAAATGCGGAAAGGTCTGTGTGAATCCATCGATTGATTGCACTTACAGCCTTGTTAAACTCGTATGAATCATAAGCCGACTCGACTTCAGCCATGACTGTTCGCAATTGTACCAAAGCTATTTTGTCCAGTTTGGTCAATGGTGAAGTCCTCGCACTCTGATGCATTGACCCGAGCAACATTTTGAAGGTGATTCGATACTTTAGTAAAGCGGAGTTTACAGTCGCAAGAACTGGTTGACCAATGACAAGGTCCTTAGTATAATCGCTGCTGGCGACCCATAAGCGTAATGCATCAGCTCCCAGTCCTTGAGAAATGTTACCGCCCTTCTTCTTTATCTTCACAGGCGGAAGAAGGGAACCATCCATTATTTGGCTCGGTGCTATTGTATTCCCAATTGATTTAGACATTTTTTTGCCATTTTGATCAAGAGTAAATCCGTGTGTTATCAATGTTTTGAAAGGTGCCTCTGAACTATCAGCAACAGCGGTGTGAGTTAATAAACTTGATTGAAACCACCCTCTGTGTTGATCAGTGCCTTCAGAGTAGACATCAGCACGTTGGTCGGTCTGCGACCAACTAGTGCCACTGTCAAACCAAACATCCATAGTATCTTTGCCGCGTCGATATGTACCGTTCATTCCGGCGGGAATCCATGCCGGATCGTTCTCTGCATCTGACCACCATGCATCAATGCCTCGTTCATCGATAACAGATAGAATATGTGCAACACTTGCATCAGTTAATAAGGCTGTGCCATTTTCGTCATACAGTGCAGGTATTGGAACCCCCCAAGCTCGTTGTCTCGAGATACACCATTCACTCCTAGACTTGATGAAGCTTTCTAATCTTTGCTTTCCAGTTTGAGGGATGAATGACACATCGTTTAACCTTTCTAGAGCTACACCCTTGACATCTCCAACATCTGCAAACCACTGTTCTGTGGCTCTGACAATGACTGGAAGCTTTGTTCGCCAATCGTATGGATACTTATGCTTATATTTTGATATGAATAGCACTTGATCTCCAAGAAGTTTCAGAACCTCCATGTTGCCATCGTTTAAAACCGACTTACCTGACAAAGCACTTGGATCGTCAGGAAGAGCAGCATCGGTAAAGCAGCCAAGATCATTCACAGGAGCAACAGCTTCTATACCAAGACGAGTGCAAACATCATAATCATCCATACCATGGCCAGGGGCGCAATGAACCAGTCCAGTGCCAGAATCAGCCGATACGAAATCGGCATGAATCAAGGGTTGAACATCAGAGTTTTGGCCACGAAGTTGATTGGTATACGTCAGAGTTTTCAGGACAGAGTTAGGAATATTTCGTTGAACAATCTCGACGGCCTTATCTTTGAAACATGACTCTTGTAGTGCAGAGATTCTAGAATCGGCAATGATCAGGTGTTCGTCGTCACATTTGACAATAGAATAAGTCAGATCTTGATGAAATGCAATGGCTCTATTTGCAGGAAGGGTCCACGGGGTAGTAGTCCATATCAATGCCGAAAGTTTATTCAAATTGGGGATTATGTCCTTTAGTTCGTTGGAAATGTTCGTGATAGGAAATTTGATATAAGCAGACGTCGAAATATGTTCGTTGTTGTACTCAAGCTCCGCTTCCGCAAGAGCTGTCCTTGATGAAGGTGACCAATAAACCGGTTTGTAACGTCGAAAAATGAGGCCTTTTTTGACCATTTCCTGGAAAACTGCAAGTTGTTTGGTTTCGAATGTCTTGTCCATCGTCTTCCAGGCCTTATCCCAATCTGCCATAACTCCCCATTCCCGGAAGCCTTTCATATGTTCTTTTACGGTTTTGCTTGCTAGGCTCCGAGCAGCTTTCCGAATCCCAATGGCATCCAATACCGCTCCACCATCTTTGTTCTTCTCGCGCTGTTGCTCCAGAGCCTTGATCTCGATCGGAAGACCATGGCAATCCCATCCTGGAACCCACACAACTCGGTGACCCTGTTGAAGCTTGGTTCGACAAATAATATCCTTCAAGAGTTTATTTACAGCATGTCCCACATGAAGAGGCCCGTTGGCGTATGGAGGACCGTCATGAAGAATAAACGGCTTCTTAGAAGATCTTTCATGGCTTTGCCATTTGTAAAGATCATCGGAGCATCGTTGAAGGTATTTTGGTTGCTCTGCGGGGAGAGGTCGAGGACTGATGATGTTATAGTCAATTGGTGGTTCGAAAATAATAATTAACAATTGACTAGCCAAACCAAAGATTTGCTTACGGAAAAGAAGATTTAGGTAGTCTTAAAGTCGAAGACCATGATTTGACAGAAGGGCGAATTGACATCTTCGCTTGTCCATGGCCTCTTTTCCCTTGAGAGTTTCTGAATTGAGCTTTGCTATGGAGAGCGAGCTGGAAAGTTGGAACTGGATAAGTCTAGAATTCGAGCCTAATATACAAGGCTGATATTTTTTGGCCAAATCTCCTCGAGATCTCTCCAAGAGTCTCACAAATTCCATTCTCAGTAAAGGATTCATAATGTGCTTTAGAAATCTCATTTCCGTCTCTCTGGCTCTATCAGTTGAGGGGAAAAGCTGTTGGACATGTTTATTCACGGGCTTCATCATTTCTCCTGACGATTTTCGCAGTTCAATTCCAAAAGAATACCAACAGAATCTGCCTTTGCTGTGTACATATTAGACAATATCTTGTATTGCATATACGCTTTCGTTTTTCGAGTAACACTCAATAATTCCTATCGAGAATAGTTCCTGGACTTTATCAAAACCAAAAGAAAGTTGTTCTATCATTCCCACAATACATGGGCCCATCCTAATTCGAATAGTAGCGGAGGGATAAGTTTATAAATTCGCACTGAAAGTTGAACCTGCAGAAGAATCGAGTAGAGACGCAAGGTGATTCAGATGTCATTCTCTACCTCACACCCACAAACCTCCAATTACACTCTGTTCTCGACGTATTCCATAGTTCTTCGCATGTCAAGTATGAAGTCCGTATCGTAGAGGGCGTATAGTATTCACTTTTCTCGAATACTTGTGCACTTCCAGCAGGATTGTCATGTGATATCAAATGCAATGAAGTCCTCCTATGTTGCCATCTAAAAGTATGAGGCCAGCCATACACTCTTCAGCTAAGAGCGAATTATACCAATCGCAGAATGTTTCCTTCGGCGTGCGAGGAAGTACTGAGATTTGAACGCAACGCATGAGAACACAAGAGCTGCTAGTACTCTCCTCACACAGTCTGTTAATATGTGATAAGTAGCACGTTTTCAAAATACCTCAGGAATCTACCAGATTGATAAATCCCTCAAAGACAAAGAACTATCGAGTAGCATCATGAAGTCATACACGTCACCAGTACCTACAACTGCACAGCCACATGGTAAGATTCATTGCCTCGATTGCCTAGTTGGAGGTAGCTGGAGGTATATGATAGAACCAAAACATACCTCGACCCCTACAACTGCCGCCGCTGCCCCTCGAACCAGGACCCAAGCTTGAACTCAGCTTACTTCCCGTGGCCGCCAACAATCAAAACATAGTGATGTCCATCAGATATTCGATGACAATCTCTTTTGTCACCCCTTTCCCTTTCACCGAGTGAAATCGGCTATTGGACTCTTCGACATCTGGGATGATACATGATATGAGGTAGGTAGGCACTTGTATTATCAGTCACCCCATCGAATAATACTTCTCACCAAAACTATTCATAACGGTGTGTCTCACTTAACCGCCGCACTCACACAATTTCCTTTCATTACAAGCTTTCGCCAAGCCTTTTCCACATCCCTTTTTGGGAGAAGGCAGTGCACGGCTAGTTGCCGATTAATCCGGGGGGGTTTTGAGGGTCGAGGGGCAAAATAAAGAATCCTGGTAGAGCTGTTAACAATGTCGTTGATCTGGTGATACTTCAAATGTTGTGACGGGACGAATGAGCGTATCAAAATAGTCCCATGCTATATGTGGTATGGTTTGCTGTGGTAAACTGCAACGGCTTGTTACTTGGGGAAGATCACGACTGTGTGATTGCGTACAACATGGCTTGTGGCGGAATGTACGTATCTCTACGCGGAGAACTAATTTGTGTTCAGCTAGCTGAGTGTATTTGGACGAAAGGAATAGGAATGTCAGACGTGGAGAGCAGTCATCATATTTGATTGGATATTCTAAGCCCTACATCTCCCTTTAGAAACGGGAAAACCATTACGGAGTGACAACGAGTCTCAAATCTTGGCTCTACGGACACGTTTCTTTGGTTCCCGTTTTACAAAGCGCCTCTTTCAAAATCTGGAACGCAGCATCACATCATTCATGATGGCTGGGGAGGCGGAAGAATAAAGGAGTAAAAGTTTGGATGTATTCTATTTGGGAATTTACCTACGAGTATCTAGATAGTCGAGACTAGATAGAGACTGCCTGTGAACAGATGAAAGGAAAGAAAAAAAGAAAGGAAAAGATAAAGATAAAGATACTTACCTATTATTGAGGCTCTCCATCAAAACCACAATTTTCAATGACATTGTCTCAATGAAATCTAGGGTCCTAATTTTTTTTTATCTTTTTTGGTTACTTTTTGGATATCAGATTGCGTGCATAAATACCTACTAGGTACGTACGATTTCAATAGAAGATCTTCCGCCTGGGTACATGAGAGAGGGAGAGAGGTTACTCCGTACAATTGTACAAAGTATTGTACTCGTACACCCCCAATGAGAGAGAGATTGTATGGAACGGTTCAATTAAACGATACGGCTCCTTCTTGAAATTAGGAAATCTAGATTTCCTCACCCATTCAATTTCATTAATCTTATTAACATCTACGAGTATTCAAATTTCAAATACAAATACACCAGACAACATTATTACTAATATTCCAAGATCTTCTGCCGTCTTGCGCTTTTCCCGTTTCCTTCCCGAGCTGGCCCATCCCATTGACTTTGCACTAAACAAGGACTTTGGGTTGACTTTGGGTTGAATTAATCTTGATTTAAGGAAAGAAAGCAGCTACCACAGCTATCAAAGCTTACTTTGCTGGCTGCCTAGTACGGGACCTTGGAAGAGGATAGTGCTGCCGTCTCAACCTAGTTGCCCTCAAATGATCCAATCACGATAGAGGGACAAGGAAACCACGGTACAATTTACAATACTATCATACTCCACCTCGCCATCAGCCGCTGTGACGAAAGAAAATAAATACGATTCACTCATTTCCAGCCTCAATCTTCTCTCTTTCCCTTGGCCATTCACGAATTTGCCTTTTATCTTCCTCCTCTTCCTCCTTCTCTTCCTCCTCGACCTCCTCCTCGACCTCCTACACCTTCTCTTCCGCCATCTTCTTTCTATCGATAATACCCAAAACACCGCAAACATGGCGAGGTCTACAATACTCACAAGTTTACTGCTGAGCTCTTCGCTTTTGAGCTCTGCAGGTGCAAACACCGTTCAGATGTCAATCGCCAAAAATCATGCCAATGAAGCAGAACAATTACAAAGGCGTCAACAATACCTCCAGCGACGAGGTATGGGAGAGGTGATGCGAGTTGCAGAAAGGGCAGATACAGTTACGGCCAATCTGGGAAATGCTGTGACTAGTGGATTGTATTATGCAAATGTTACAGTGGGGACACCGGCACAGGCACTGAGTTTACAAATCGATACGGGCAGTTCTGATGTTTGGGTGCCGAGTTCGAGTGCGAGCATATGTGAGGATACTAGAGATGGGGGATGTCCGGGTGGAAGTTGTATGTATATCTATACTTCTAAAGTAAATTTATCATGGCGGCTTGCTAACATCCTTTAGTTGATTATTCTGCGTCCAAGACTTTTCTCGACGTAGACCAAGATGCTTTCAATATTTCATATGTAGATGGAACTGGATCCACTGGAGACTATTTCCAAGACACATTCTCGATTGGTGGAGCAACTGTTAAAGGTTTCACGATGGGTTTGGCTACGGATACCTCTATCTCAATTGGAATTATGGGTATTGGGTACAATAGCTCCGAAGCAAATATTCAGACTGGAAATGGGACTACGTACCCAAACTTACCGAATGCAATGGTCTCTTCAGGATTGATCAAAACAAATGCCTATAGCTTGTGGTTGGATGATTTACGTAAGTTATACCCTTCATGGAATCATTATGAGAACAGAGCTGATGTCTAGACAGAATCAAGTACTGGCTCAATATTGTTCGGCGGTATTGATACAGAGAAATATGTTGGTGATTTGGTCACAGTCAATGTCTACCCAAGTTCTCGTGGAGGATCAGTAACATCCTTTACTGTAGCTTGGACTTCTCTCTCAGTTCAATCCTCATCTGGAACTGATCAATTGACCCCTACCAATTTTGCTCGCCCAGCAATCCTCGATTCTGGAACCACCATTACCCTTCTACCTGATGACGTTGCAGCTATTGTTTTTGAAGAACTTGGAGCAACCGTCTCTCAACAACTTGGTGCGGTAGTAGTTCCCTGTGCTCTAGCCAAGAAGACTGGTAGCATAAACTACGGTTTTGGGGGAGTGGGTGGTCCCACCATCAAGGTGGATGTATCACAACTCGTGTTACCTCTCACTACAAGCGATGGTCGTACACCAACTTACGACAACGGTGACCCAGCTTGTCAACTCGGTATTCAAGCCGCCGGTTCAAACCCCACGCTTTTCGGTGATACGTTCCTGAGATCAGCATACGCTGTCTACGACCTCGAAAATAACAGAATCGGACTTGCCCAAACCGATTTTGACGCTACTGGATCCAATATCGTACCGTTTGCAAGCGCAGGTGCAGCTATCCCAAGTGCATCGAGTGCACCAAATGAGGAAGCTGTCACACAAACAGCTTCTGGAATTCCAAGAGTTGGCGTAACACCGACTGCGACTGGAACTGGTCAAGCAGCAACGTACAATCCCACTGCCACGGGATTGAATGCTGAGGATGGATTTACGTCTACATCATCGGCGACTAGCTCGTCGAAAAAATCTGCCGGATCAGGAGGTCCTGCTCCATTTGAATGGGCTAGAGTTTTCGTTGGTGGTTTCGCTATAACAATGGTTGCTGTTGGGGGTGGTATCTTTACTCTTCTAGTTTGATAGACTTTTGATGATAAGAAGCGGACGCAATACATAAGCAAAATACATTGTATATTATGTACTTACACAGCCTTGTGTAATTTTACGAAGCAATACGAAAGCGGATATTATATTTGGCGCAAAGAGTCTTTTTTTGGAAGCGATGGCATTGATGGATGGATATATATGCTCGAGGTGTTTATATTGAGCATAGCAGGAGAGCCATTTAGTTTAATAGGAAGATGAAATATGCAATAGAGAAATATACTCTTCAAGTATCAGTTCAAATGTAGTTGCAAAGTGAAGTCTGCTTTATTGATGGTATGAAGAGGTAAGCTCTATGTAAGCGAAAAAACAGGTGGAAATTGAGTCCTCTTTCCAAGGACTTTTTTAATAGATTATAAACTCATTTCAAATTAAATATTGAAATTTGAAAAAAGTAAACGAAAATTTGAATCTTATTTGTATTGTTAGTAAGTGTTTTTATTATTTAATATTATATCGAAAAGAGATTTTAGTTGTTGAAGTTCATTCGAATGGTGGTCAATTCCCGTCTGTTATTTCGCTGCTGTACGATAGAGAAGGTCTAGATCCTCAACATCCTCATCTGCGATCACGTGTCGATAAGATAAGACACACGCCAAGCCATCGATAATGCGTCTATCAATCAATCATCCGGAGCTCAAGCTCCAACCTTTCTCGCAACTCTTCGTAATTTGTTAAAGATATTGTAATTATCAAGAATCCCCGCGATCACATTGCACGGCATATGCACAAATATACCAAGACGACTTGCTAACCAATATCCATCATCACACAACTACTCCAAGCCCGCCTCTCCGTCATCTTTCCCAACAAAACGCAACTGCACGCAAACGGGAGAGTCAAGTATACATCCATCCATCATGTCTACAAATGAACCCGATTCTCTTGATCCTCCACCCTCTCGAGCTCAGGATCACACACTTCGTATCTCCACTTCTCCTCGAAACATTTCGATATCTAGTTCTCCACAGAATCCTCAGTATCTGTCGAATTCTCCGCAGGAAGTTAGATATTCTGTTTCACCAAGAGAGGCTCGACATCTTTCTGCTGAAGACCATCGATTATCTGCTTCACCTACTGCTGAAGAGACTAGTTCACTTAGAAATACCCGAAATATCTCTCCCGATAACCAACGTCGGCTCGTTTCACCTACTGCAGAAGAATTATACACATATGGAGAACCATTCCCCGAGATGCCAGAATATCCTCCGCATGTCGCAGATCCTTTAGTACATATTCAACAACCATCTGACTCACAAGACGGCTCGCAGATGCCTAGAGAAGAAGTTACCTCTTTCGCTGGATACTTCACATTGATTACAGATTCGACTATGGGAGTTGAGGATGGAGATGGAAATCCGAAAACGCCAACAACACACCATCCGTGTAAGATCCATTATATATTTTCGGATGATGAGGATTGTGAGGAATTGAAAGAGGCTTGTTTGAGAAGTTTACCGGATGCGTCCAATACAGATACTTCAAATAGTAATTCCATGACGAACAAGAGTTCTGGGGAATTAAGAACCTCGGGCTCGAGCTCAAGCTCAAAATCAATAGTAGCAACGAATAAGGAAAACAAGGATACACAGGGGAAGCAGAGAGAGGAAAGAGTTATTATTGTCGATATGAACGAAACGGGAGATAGAGTAGTCAGAGCACAAAGTCTGAGTGACAAATGGCAGGTTATGGGATGTGAGATTGGGAAAGCACCGATTTTCGAAAGTGTGGGGGAGGAGGGCGGAGAGAAGAAAGAGAAGGGAGGTGGATTGATGCTGAGGATTGATGGGGTGGGAATACCCGTTCATAAAGGGGACAAGGAGTTTAGTGGGAGTCGGGAGAAGGGGAAAGGAAAGGAAATCAACGAGATGAATGAAAAAGAGATTGCGAATTTGGATTTGGACAAAATACTTGAGGGATTCGATAAACGGATGGACATTCTACGTAAGGTTATTGGTGGTGTGGGTTGGGATATGGGAGAGACGGGTTTGAACAACTTTGATGGAGAAGAAGCAGATGAAGAACGAGACGAAGAACGGGATATGGCGATAGCTGGATTGCAGTCAGCGGAAGAAGAGCAGAGAGAGCGGGAGGTAGAAGGAGAAGCATTTGAAGCTTCTTGATATCTAAGACCGGATACGAATGAATTTTTACTTTGGGTGGGCGAAAAGGTTTTGGGATAGGTGGAGTTGCATATATTAACTAATACATACATTTACGACATGGCAACACAATGACACGGTACAGCACGGCATAGCATGATACGGATTATCATAGGCGTATATCACAGGCGCAATATCATATTAATATTTCATGGTAAATAGACATGACATGGTTTAAGCAAGGCGGGATTGGGAGGACATGGAGCGAGGTATCAGATCAGTATGTTAGGTATGGGAATTGACGGACAGGACGGTTGGTTTAGCTCTTAATGTTAAAGGTTTAAGCGGTACTCATAGCGGAAATGGTGTGAGATAATTTATATTGGTTAATTTCGTGCATGGATTACTTTGGTTTGAATCATTATACTTCGATTGTGATTATGAGTGATGTGATGCGATGTGTTGCGATGTGATGTGATGCGATGTGATGGAATCCCGTGAGTATGATACATTGTTGTGTTTAGAGGGAAGTAATATGAGATGAGATGAGATGAGATGAGACGGGAATAGGTGGTATGACATACTAAGTACATACTGTACATATATAAGTGGAAATTATCAAAGTACCTAGGTACCTAATAAGATGATTAGTGAGTTTTAAATAAGTAAGGTTAAGTAAGTGGTAGGTTCTGGAGCGAATGTAAGATCTTATATCGGAAGGAGGTGGGTAGGTAGGTGGGTGGAGGGGAGGGTGGATGGGAGGGGAGGTTAGATGGGAGGTTAGATGGGAGGTTAGATGGGAGGGTGGATGGGAGGGGAGGTTAGATGGGAGGGGAGGTTAGATGGGAGGGGAGGTTAGATGGGAGAAGAGGTTAGATGGGGATGGATTTTTATCTATCTACGTACCTACGTACCTAGGTGTATGTGGAGTGGGAGTGGGAGTGGGAGTGGGAGTTTTATTCTCATCCCCTCGCCTCATTGTTTCTTTGTAAAACCCTCATCTCTATCCATTATCTCCCCTCAACCATTATCCATCAACCACCTCACTCCCATTCCACCTTTCAACCATGGCAGCACTACCATCAGTATTACCCTCTCCAGCTTATCATTCCCTCCCCAAATCTAGATCCAAGCCCCACTCCCCCTTCTACTCCCACTCCCACTCTCACTCCCTTCCATTTCCTCCCCCATTCCCATCCCGCCTAATATCAACATCCAAGTCCCAATCCCTCTTCCATTCCCTCCTAACATCAACATCCAAATCCCACTCCCCCTTCTACTCTAACTTATAAGATTGAGATTGAGATTGAGAATGAGAATCGAGATTTTAGAAGAGAGTAGAGAGATGGGATGATGAGGTGGAATATGATATCATGGGACGAATACAATACATCGTCTAAACAAAAATCCAACAACAACAACAACCGTAAAAATGAAGATAAGTAATAAACCAACGAAACAGATTACTCGAAAAAAGAATTGAGAAAAGAAAAGGCGATGAGATAACAACAAGGTAGAGAGAATCGTAGATATAGGAGGGGCATTCAGGTATACGTATACATACCTAGGTAGGTAATACAATCCCTATCTCGTCCCCATATCTCGCATCCATCCACCCCCCTTTTTTTATACATTTGACAGTGAATGTGAGATCGAAAATAACCTTCTTTGGAAGGGACTATTGACTATTAACTGTCAATTAACCGAGAGAATACAGATGTGTGAATTAATTCAGGTTAACCGAAGGGGGTGTGAGTGAATACGCTGTATGTGCTGTAGATAGATGAAATGACATGACGATTAGCGAGTAGCGAGTAGCGAGGAGTGAACATCTACTCGATGTCCAGGTAAACAGTCAGCTTATCCAATATTTCGAGCTAAGAGATAAAAAGAGAAAAGGGGGGGTGAAGACTTGAGAATGGAAAGTGAGTAAATGAAATGATTGGGGGAGGGATGAAGTAAAGATATATAGAGGGAGATGTATACACATGTGAGATATGATGCGTGAGATACAACAGAAATGTAAAAGCTGAAGAACTGTATAGGTAGATTATGTGAAGAGTAGGAAAGTATTAGATGAACGAGATGAGATGAGATGAGATGAAGCAATCCAAAGAATCCGTAAGTCTAACAACGAGTACGAGTGAAACAAGTTGATCAAAGCCTAGGCAAAAAACACAACTCAAAACACAAAAAACTAAACTGACAAGTAGAACTTCTCATCCAATACCAAAAACAGCAGATACAATATCAAACTATTCATCTCTCGAGAACACAAACCCACAAAACAAGCATAACCAAACTTCAGATAATTTCAGTTAAGATTCATTACAAAAAGCTACCGTATATTAAAAGCAACACTACAATATTCTATATAAACATCAATCCCACCCTCTCCTCTCAAAACTAAGGAAACGGAGAACTCCCCAACCCCTATATCAAACGAAGCGAATGAACGCAACATGATGGTTGTTGCAACTAGAGAAAAGTAAAGTAAAGTATGGTATATAATTTTTCCTCCCATATAAACCTATTATTCTTACACAAAGAAATGTTTTGTATCGAGGCACGACTCATCTCAACGTGCTTGTGTTAGAAAGGACAATTTTCCCCTTCCCTTTTCCTCTTTCCTACTCTTCTTCAGTCCTTGAACTGGAAAGTCATCATATACGCCCAAATCTTATTTATGCACAGCTCATTTGATATGAGTTCAGTACCACATGCATATTCGCAGAAAAGACAAAAGAAAATCGAAACATCAAGAGCGCAACTGGGCCTGCCATATACAATCATCATTTCCCTCTCATTCGAAAATTCATCCCACTCATGCGATGAATTTCTTCCACTTCCTAACCACAGGTGTGAAGTCCGCACCTGGAACAACTGCCTTTTCCTCACTCCAATCCTTGCCTGCAACCACCATTCTTGATTCTACGAAGCTCGCTCCTGGTACGACAAGTCTATCTGATGTAGTGAAGTCGGTACCTGGAATAACCGCTCTCTTGGCAGCAGGTTTGGTAGTGTCGTTTGATTTGTTACTAGTGAAGTGTACAGCTAAGACGATTGCGATAATGGCAACAATGATGACTGTAAAATGTTACGTTAGTGATTGGAAGATTAAAGTAAGGGATGGGAGGAGATGCAAGGGATACATACCAACAAGACCTAAGCAGTACCACTTCTTTCTATTTCTTGATCTCGCACTGACAATTGCTGTATCCATTTGTTGAACTCCCTTATCCATATTCTCGACAACTTCTTCGCCCTTCATTTCAATGTTGACCACAGCAGCTTCTTGTTGCACGACCAATTCTTCCATCTGTTGGAATAACGTAGCAATCTCTATGATATCCTTCTCGATCTTCTTGATAGCCTCATTTCGTTGCCTGACAGCGTTCAGAGTTGAATTTGCCTGTCCTTGTCTATTACTTGTCATCAGTGCCTGTTGGAACATTTGCTGGGGCTCAGCATTTGGAACCGCGCTTTGGACTTCTTCTTCGGTGGCATCGGGGTTGACAATTCGATATTCTCGTCTCATTTGATCCCTGACTGCATGCTCGAATGCCATCTCTCTCGATTTGTATGTGTCCATTGTTTGCTTGAGCTTGCGAGAGACTCTTCCGATTTGCGGTTGGTTCATTGGGCTTCCTGATTCGGGCATTCTCTTGAGCCTGGAAATTTCCTCAATGATACCTTTGAATTGAAGAGACGAGTTGGACGCAATTTCGTTCAATTCTCGGGTTATGTATGATTGATCGAGTTCATTTTGCAATCTCCCGGTGAGTTTGTCCAACTTTGCAGTGTATTGTGCAGCCCCGTCGATATCGCGATCGATATCACGACATGCATTCAGAATATAGTTGGGATCGACTTGTTGACCAGGTTGACTTCCATTCTGTGCTAAGGATGCCATCTCTACATTTTGTCCTGCTATTGTGTTAACAAGATGATTGACTTGAAGTAAAAGCTCAAGTCCCTAGGAGTTCCTACCACCATAAGAGTCTCGTCCCATCGCTCCTCCATTATCATATTGAGGTGATTGAGGATAGCCCGGTGATGGTTGTTGGGCATATGGATTTCTCCCGCCGTCGCCATAACCGTTTCTAATTCCAGCATTGTCAGTAAGTTTGTCGCAGGTGGATAAGTCGAGGATTCGTCTTTGCAGATTGAGAGGAGAATGGTTTGTTCTTCAGGGGTGTTGGAAAGAATGGTGAATAACTAACCCGTACTGTGCCATAATTATTAGTGAATTGCTTCCAGAGTAATTCAATTGCTTTTTTTTTTTTGATTTGGACGAAATGTATGATGATTGAAATCAAAAGTTCATTGAAGAGCTGATGTATTTGGCAGATAACTTGGGGAGGGATTGAAACTGGATTGATGAGAGAATTGAAACACTGGACTTACACTCATTTTCCAACACGCTTCGACCCCTAAACACGATCCCGAGTTAGAATTAACGAAAGGATTTCTATGGCTGAGATGACACAAATAACCGAAACGAAGAGTATTTAGTAATTTTCGAAATAAAGCCTTTATCTATTATTATGTATATATGTATGGGTGTGTAGTAGTAAAAAGGACAGAACTTTGTAGTCTGCCTGTACAGAATGAATGAGAATTGTAAATGAAATGAAAGGTCGAAAATGTTGAAATTGATATCTTCAAGAAACTTCAAACGTGGGAGATTGTTTTTCGAGGGGATCTACTGCGCCAGAGACTAATTGGTACTAAATTATGTATTGTACCCTGCAGAACTAATCTGAGACAAGCTTCAGGAACCGGTCTGCGGATTTAGAAACGACGAATGAAGTAAATTTCGGTGATTAATCAATCTTAATTGGTTGATATTGGGTTTATTGAGCATCAGGGATTAATTAGGTTCATACCATTGATACCAAACTTCTAGACTGAGCCACAGCGGATCAACTCGAAGACCATTTAATAGGCCCAAATTTACTCATTTGCAGTAAGCCAAAGGAGCAGCCTTCATCGCCTTATATATTTTTGGAAACATTGCCAGCAAACAATTAACCGTTTTGATGTACGACGTATAGAGAGTGTGGGCTACCTCACAGAATTTATACGAGAAATATAATCCGCAGCATCTTTTTGTTGGCATTTGATACGAATCAATCCAATGGTGTTTGCTACGGCACTCGGGTAACATTGAAGTCTGAGCGAGTCACCAAAGCCAAGCAAACATATCGGTCTGGTGGTCTGTCAGGAGAAGGACGGATGCACAACTTAATTGATTGGCGATAATTTATGCAAATCATCGTTATAACGCATCTCCAACACTATTCATGTTTCATAACATATGAGATGTAATATCGGCATTGATGTCTATTTCGCCTCTTACTCGCTATCATGAAGGTTGCGGGAGCAAGCGCAGATTCTCCAGCGACTCGCGGGCTACGGCATAAACCCTTTCAAACGTGACATGAAAGAGGCTAATCACATGATTGGGTTTAACGATCGATGTTCAACTCTATCATCTTGCCGAGGGCGCTTCTTCGTGAAACGAGTATTAGTGCTCTCTGATGATGCTGATTTTGATCCCAAGAGGCTAGAAATATCTGGGCGCCAGCCCGTATATAATGTCGCCCTGTAGGCTATTCGCAATCTCACCGGACTCCTATTAAGTAATGAAAAAATATTTACATGAGTACAGACTACTAATACCATGAATCTTTCTCACAAATCGTAATATTTCTGTAGTGTTGCCTCACATCCCAATGTTCATACCTCAGTGACCCTCATCGGACTTCTGCTCCATTCCCCACTCCCTCTTCTTCTGCAATCATTTCGGGCAACTTGAACTTTACGCTCGCATTGGGCTCTATCGCCCTCTCCAACCCCCACTCCTTTAGTACTCTCTTAACATCTCTGCGCCCGTTTTCTGTAGCCTTCATCCACACACTTCCCCAGTATCCCTCACTATAATCTTTTGCTCCTTTCGCCAACAGCACCTTGACCGCTTCAGAATGCCCTTCCGAAGCAGCTGCCAATAGTGCAGTGTCAAATAACTTGCCACCCCTGATATTGACATCAATTCCGTTCTCTAAGCACACCTCGACTATCCCAACACTACCTCCATATGCAGCCGCTTGCAACACATTGTTATGAACCCCGCCAGTAAAGTGAATATCTGCACCCTCGGCTAGAAGTAAGTTGAAAGCCTCAAGACAGCCCCATTCAGCAGCGACCTGAAGAGGAGTAGATTCCAGAGCGTCGTGAAGGTTGCTCACGTGATCAACGTGAACGCCAGACAAAAGAAGCAGATGTATGATATCCACATGATTATTCCTGGCGGCAGCATGAATAACACTGCCTGAAAATTCCCGTTCTGCATACAAATTTGCTCCTAAACCAATAAACATTCGACAAATCTCGAAGTGACCTTTACTAGCAGCCTCGTGAAGAGCACCACCCGATTGCCCGGCACCGAGATCAATATCCGCACCATGACTTAATAGCAAATTAATCATCTCTATGTCTCTCCAACGGGTAGCTTGTTGAAGAGCTGAGCCGGAATGGAGGTAATGCCCAGAATGACTGTACCCATTGACATCAGCCCCTCTTTCCAGGAGTAACTTGACACTATTCAAGAGTCTGCAAGACCTCTTGTAGCTCCCTGCTGCAGCAGTAAGTGCATTTCCATTCGAATCGTCCCATGCATTGATTCTTGCTCCACGACCCAATAGTAACTCAATGAGCTCGAGATTCCCATTTAAAGCCGCCATCACAAGGGGGCATCCTGCATTGACGTCCGCTCCATTTTCTAGAAGAAACAAGATACGTGGATCAATACACGGCTTGCTATCATTAACTTGACCGTGAGCTCTCACAGCATCCGCCAAGGCGGTTCCGTGTCTCCGGTCTTGCATATTGATATCTGCTCCGTGATCAAGTAATAAGCTGAGCAATTCAATATCGTTCGAGATGCTATTAGTGATGTTGTTGTTGTCTGCAGCGCCCTGTAGAGGAGTTTTGTGCATTCCTGCGAGCCCTTTTGGAACTTTATTAACCAAAGCCCCATGTTGTAGAAGTATCCGACATACTTCAATATGACCAGCCAAAGCAGCACTTTGGAGTGCTGTTCCATAGTCTTTACAATGATTAACATCGGCCCCAAGGGAAAGTAAGAGCTCAACAACCTCAACATTTCCTTTTCTAGCTGCTGCTTTGAGAGGTGTACTATCAAGCTTTCCTTCTTGATCAACCCAAGCACCAATATCTAACAGCTTCTTCACCAATCTGACATTGCCACTATAAGCCGCCCCTTCCAACGCAGTACCAGTGCTAGAGACGGCATTAATGTCACCTCCCATTTCTATCAAAAGCTGCAGAACGTCATCATGGGCCCTGGATGCTGCAATCTCCAATGGAGTATATTTGCCATCTTGGGCAGCTTTGATGTCAGCACCAGCGTTCAGTAGTAGCCTAACCATTTCTGTATGACCATGATAAGTAGCATAGTGCAAGGCTCTTACTCCAAAGAAATCCTCATCCTCAATTGAATCACCCCGTTGTAGTAAAATCCTAGCTGGACCTTGGAGATTTGCAAATGCCATTAAATGTAGGATTACCGCCCCTCTCTGCAAACAATAGCTAGATAGACGCACAGGGTATTCATATTGAACGTATTTCTCAAAATAACCAGGCGGCTCTTCCATCTGGACAACCAAATGTTCCTGAGAGAGGCCATGCCGCTCGGCTTTCTCCGCATGTATCAGCCAGTTTGTGACGGCGTATTTGAAGAACGGATAGGTAGCTTCGTCGAGAGTTTCATCCCTTTCAGTCTCGACAGACCAATTTTTTTGCACTAATTCAGGTTGCTTGAAATAGTTCACGCAGGACCTAGACAAACGATCTTGGCTTTGCCCAATGGTCCGTCCATTGGAGTATTGATATTCATCCCTAGAGTGTTCGAGGGATTGTGGCTTTGTATGCTGGATTAAGAATAATAACCCTCCCGTAAGCATGAAATCCACCACCGTCTGATGAATAAACTGCACGCGATATAAGCCCGAGGTATACAAAGCCATTTCCACCAACCCTCCAGAAAACGTCTTCAATAAAGTCTCCATTCGTCTATCAGACTCGATATAATCCTCACTATCTTCCCATCGTTTGTGTCCCGGACTTTCAGATCCATTATCACATGCCATCGCGATTCTTAATTCGGTAGCAGTCAAAGGCCGCTCAGCAAGTGCAACCCATTGCATTAACAGCAGTGTTTTGGGTCGATATTTAACTTTGATGACATTAGTCAGAATATTCTCGTACACAGCTGCGAGGTCATCCTGTACCTTTTCCAACATGACGTGAACTTCCTTAAGACTTTCCGTATCGTTGTATGTCTCCGCAGCCATGGGAACAACAAGCTTGACCCATTGAAAGACACCCAGTGATTTCCTTACAATAGCTGCTTCCACCTCTTGCCTGCCATCACTGGTCACCCTATCGTTGTTCCAGTTGGTGATTCTCGATACCAGTTGTGCATTAACGAATACTGCAATATCTCGCATGTTATAATTCTCCACGTTGACTTCAAAGCCCTCACTTAAGGAGACATTGGGATAATGGCGACAAGAAACGCAAATTCTTAGGGACCCATCATCTCCATCTTGAGATACTCTTTTTTTCATGTCATCAAAATAGTCAATCAACATCTTTGCATTATCATCACCGGCTTCATCAAGTGCGTCAACAAATAGTACAACGGGTTGCGATTGCGCAATCCAAGTTATGGCGTTGAATAGCCATTCTTTCAATTCGTCTTCACCCCAAACGCAATCATTTTCCAATTGTCCCAACGCTTCCTTTTCGGCAAAGGACTTTCGAAGTTGTTCGCGGATAGGTGATGCTTGTGAATAAAGTTGATACAACAATTCTCTATACATTCCTTCGGGACTCTTTTGGAGAGGGACACCACGACCATGGAAGAAAAAATTCAGTACTAGATGGCGAGAATCGCGATGGCGAAAATTTGACAAGACATATGCCATAAGTGTAGATTTGCCTGCACCTGGTTTGCCCTTGATCCATATCAAACTCCGTTCAGTGTCTTTCCATTGAAGGTAGGAGCGATTTTGGGAAATCCAGCTGCAGGTGCCTTTGTAGGCGTTGTTCGCATTGCGACGTCTCTGCCCCAGTTCGGGATAGTATATCGAGGATAATACAGCTAGATATGTGAGTTCAATTTAGATGCCGTGCGAAAACGAACTGCTTACCTTTGTCCTCGGATGTGAGTTCTTCTGGGATTCCTTTCCAGTTACGTTAGTATTTCGAATCAATTCTTCTTGGCTTGCAAGGAACTTACTTGAATTAGCTTCATCAGCATACTCTTTCAAAATTCCTAAGATCCTTTGGTATGATTTGCTTTCAGGTCCACCAAATCTGCAAATATTTCGATGATGACGATCTATTGGCACCGCCCGTTCAGCTGGAATGTGCAATAGCGCACTCTCCTTATCAACAATTAGTCCTTTTAATCCCGCACAAATAACCTGTTCCTGGAAACTAGCGATCGAAATGCCTTCATATAATTTCTTCTCCTTAAAGGTTTGCTGTACATCTCTCAAAATGTGGGAGCCTCGCGCGAGAGGCATTATTAGATCATCTCTCACACGACCACTCAATCTCATCGGAACCGAAAGACAGCCATTGGCAAAATTAGCAACAGACAAAGGTATCTTAGTTTCATCGGAACCCATATGCGGAGTGGCAAGGAAGAGGATGGCGGATGTGGAGTCAAATGTATTTTTGTAAAGATTATTGTCGATAGCTTTGATGAGTGCCTTCTTCAGCACGATACCTCCCATGCTATGACATATAAAAATGATCCGACGCTTTCGATTCGAATCATCCTTTCTCTCTCTCACTAAATCCTCCAGAAGATTTGTTGCGAAATCTTCTATTGTACCTGTCCCTCGACTAAACAGTACATTCGCGTCATATCCAAAGGAGAATATTCTGGCACCTGGTAATTCATTAGGTAGCTGATCTCTCAACCACATATTTTTGACACCATCTTCGTTCTTCTCTGTCCAGGTTCTGAATGCATCGCCTTTTATACCATGCAGTGCCACGATATCAATTCTATAAGGCGACTCTCCATTCCTCGGAAGTACAGGAATTGGGTTCAAGTGGAAGAGGCCAAACCTCTCAGTGAGCTCAGTGTCTATGGGCACTACAGTTGTGGCGGATTTTGAGTGAAACTTCCAAAATTTTCCACCCGCCATTAGCTTTTCGTTCGGAGAAGGAGTATATCCCAATTGCAAATTGCAGACGATTGCCAATGAACAATTTTGCGAGTTGATTAAAAGAGCTATATAGATAGAAATGTTACAATAATAAGAAATAGAAGAAAGAAATGGCCAAAGTGAAAGAAGATACTACACCCATATACAAATAGCATAGCTATGATGCTTGCACGCTTACTTCTGCCCTACCATTGGAACAGGGCTTAGATATTTCGCAGACGCAACTTGCGCCCGCAGAGTATATAGAAACCCTTGATCGGATATGCATGTCTTTGTTTCGGAGTAATTTCATCCCTGGTATCAATTTGTTCATTGGATGGCAAGAATACAATGTAACCGTTCTTCAGCGCTGAACCATAGTATTGGGAGAATGTATTCTCGAGTGTGGTTTAGCGGACAGAAGTAAATGGTTGGGCGCTTATCTTTGTCAACAACTTTGACCAATTGACTGGAGCGAAAAACTCCCGCTTTCCCTCCGACACTTCACATTCATCAATCATAGGAACTTCTTCTTTGGGTACCAGTAGCTAGCAATACGAAGGGTTGGAATTCAAGGCGCGACAGATATACTCCGTGAACACCTGAAATTCTATGATCACCTGCTGTTCATGGCCAAACGCGATGACATGCTGCACGCTTGTGCATTGTACTGAACCTCTAGATTCGGAGAGAACATATGTATCAAAGAAGAGGTTGACGATGAATGAAGTAAATAGCAATTCTCATTCATAATATAAATATCAAATGTTGATTACGTAGAAGGTGTTTGGACATCGTGTTGTGCCTACGAAAGCCTGGTGTCCACATGCCATTCAGCTAAAATGAAGCTAACACCATTCAGTCGACCGCCTAAATGGCAGAATTTCGATTTTTGTTCTCGATACAATTTGTTGCGTACAATACGAGTAGTAGGGACGACACATGCGATCATTTTTTGCTTCAGTCAATTGCTTCAGAAGAAGTCGCATTGGACTACAGAGTGGGAGTATTCGACAACTAAAACATCCCAGATTTTTTTCAGCCTCAATCATGGAATCCACTCTTCCTGATATATCAGTTGCCCCCGCTGCCGATCAGCATATTCTTCACGACGGGAAAGAATATACTACAGTCAAAGAAGGTCTCGCACATATTCTGATACCCGCAGAAGGGTCCAAAGTACCACAGACAACTCCTAAAGGTCAAAATCAAGTACAGTCTGTTTTCTACAATCCAATTCAGCAATTCAATCGAGATTTGAGCGTCCTGGCGATTAAAGCATACGGAGAAAGCATATTGGAAAAGAAGAAGAAAATAATCGAGCGCGATAGACAGAAGAATGCTGCTAAAAAGGAGAAGAAAAGAAAGAGGGCTGCCGAGGAAGGGAACGATGGACCGAGGAAGGCTGGCAAACTTGAGAATACAGGAGAGACCGTAGAACTCCCAATGGCCGTCGCAAAATCCGAGGATACCAGTAACGACATGGAGACAGAGACTAAAGAAGAGGCACCAAATGGTCAAAATGAAGAAATGAAGTCCACTGCCCCAGCGGCCAACGGCGATTTACAAAACCATGTAACGACTGAGGCAGCCGAAGGACCAGAAACTAAAAATGAAAAAGAAGCCACAAAACCCACGAATCCTATCAATCCGAGGTTCCAAATTCTCGATGCCTTATCTGCGACTGGACTTAGAGCTCTTAGATATGCTCAGGAAATTCCTTTTGCAACATCAATCACTGCGAATGATCTCTTGCCCGCAGCTACGAAAACGATCGAACTCAATGTGAAGCATAATAAGCTGGAAAACAAGATCAAAGCTGTGACCGGCAACGCATTGACACACATGTATAGTCTTGTAGGTGATGATTGCAAAGATGGAAGTGGCAGCAGAAAATACGATGTAATCGATTTAGATCCTTATGGCACAGCAGCTCCGTTTTTGGATGCAGCGGTACAAGCAGTTAGAGATGACGGAGGGCTTTTGTGTGTTACATGTACTGATGCCGGTGTATGGGCTTCAAATGGGTATCCTGAAAAGGCATATTCTCTCTATGGGGGAACTACAGTGAAGGGCCAGCATAGCCATGAGGGTGGTCTGAGACTTATTTTGCATTCAATTGCTACATCCGCCGCTCGATACGGTCTCGCAATGGAACCACTTCTGTCTCTTTCGATCGATTTTTACGCCCGAGTATTTGTTAGAATATACAAGTCTCCTTCCGATGTCAAATTTCTGGCAGGCAAAACTATGATGGTTTATAACTGTGATACTGGTTGTGGGGCATGGACGACTCAAATGGTTGGAAAGAACAAGCTTGCACCCAATAAAAATGGCAATGGCCATTTCTGGAAACATGTTTACTCCATGGGACCATCAGCAGGCGAAAACTGCGCTCATTGTGGTATGAGAACTCACCTCGCTGGACCTATGTACGGTGGTCCGCTTCATCAACCCGAATTTGTCCAAAGAATTCTAGACGGTCTTCCCAACGTTTCCAAAGATACATATCATACAACAGCTAGGATCGAAGGTATGCTCACATTGGCCCTCGAAGAAAATTTGCCTTCTTTAGAGGATATGTCGGACTCCCCAACTGCCTCATCGAAGACTGGCAAAAATGATCCTGCAGCCATTGACCACTATCCGTTCTTCTTTATACCATCAATGCTCGCCAAAGTAATTCATTGCGTGACTCCCCATGAGAATGCACTCCGAGGAGCTTTACGACATCTCGGTTATAGAGTTACTAGAAGTCATACGAAGGGTGGTAGTATCAAAACCGATGCTCCTTGGGATGTTATTTGGGAGATTATGAGAGAGTGGGCACGACAGAAATTTCCACCAAAAGAGGGTGTTATCAAGAAGAATACCGCTGGCTGGTATATAATGGGCTTAGACAAAAAGGCTCCGACGACTCAGGAGGGAACTCTCAAGGATGAGGCTAGTACTGGTGATGCCGATGGGAAAGATACGCCACCTACCGAGAAAAAGAAGCTCGAAGTAGTTTTTGACGAAAAGCTGGGAATGGTGAAAGACACAAAAAAGATAGTGAGATACCAAGTCAACCCCCGGGAGAATTGGGGCCCAATGAACCGGGCTAGTGGCCACGCATAATGTTCATTCTATGCTCTAATATACCCTATCTTACGAATTTTATATCATTCAATAATTAGTTTCTTTCTATCGGTGATGATTACCAGTATCTGATTGGTTACGACGTTGACCCTTCTGACAACTAATCACCCCAGAAAACATCACAGTTGAACACGCCTTTTTGTTCAACTTGAATCTATTCTCTACGTAATTTGAACATTTTTCGTCCAAATCGCTTTAAACAACTTGGACTTTTTGGTTCTTCCTCTTGCGTTTCGGGTTCATAATCTTCCCAGGGTAGTTGCCTCAAACTTTGCCTAACAGGCGCTGATTGCCTGTCCTGAGGCGATACACAGAGCTTTAGTATTACTTCTTCATCTTGCCCTATGACGACCTTCTTCTCCAGATATTCCGCACATACACTCCTAGATGCCAGGAAAATCCAACCTTTCGGTGGATATAAATCGGCCACTGTTCCTTTCGGTACAAATACTGTGAGTTCTCCCGTACTACTTGGTTCATGTATGTGAATGGCCACGGAAATTTCTCCAGCTGACGTTAAAAGTCGGTAATCCACAAACGTGAGACCTGCAAGTACTGGGTGTACTTTCCAATGAGACCAACCAGGACTCAATGGTTCAACTCCCGCTAGATACTGCGGAAGAATAAATACTGGCCAGGTAGACCGTGCTTGCATCATGGATGTCATGGATGAAGTTGGCTGGCCGTCTGGTTTAATCTCTTTCCAATGTCCTCCTGAGTATTCCAAACTTTCTGGATCTGCCATCGGACCCCATACACTCTCAATTAATTCCACCGCGTCATATCCCTTACCAGCCTGAAACAATGCTTCTGCTGCCATTCCACAAGTATAAGGACTCACGATCTTTACCTCTTTTCTGTCTTCTGTATCTCGAATTACTCGTGGAAGTTCTCCACTGCTTGAAAGTCCCAAGTGCTCGTCTGACCTTTCGATATGAGGTATGACACCAAGAATTCTCCCATATGAGTTAACTTCGTGTGATACTGTTGTTGGTGGGATGCGATCACTTAATCGCAGAACACCTGTTTCTGAATGCCAAAAATTCTTCAAAATGTTGGCTTTGAGTGCATTGGCACGAGGTGTGTATTCATCTTCTATCCCGAACATGCCACACATCTTACTCATTGAAACCAGAGCGTCATAGTATGCAAGATTTGCTTTGGACGTAGCGCCTATGAGTATACTGGATGACATTACGTCTCCTGTTTAATCGTCAGAACCTATTTATGACATCGAGATGTAAAATACTTACTTGACATATTAGGCGGTGCCACGATTAATCCTCGTCTATCTTCATACATCATTGCGAAATTCATTGATTTCTCCATTTTGTCCCATATCCTCTCCACAATAGAGAAATCTCCTGAGTACATCCAATAATCCTTAACAGCTACCAGCAGTTGAAAACTGAGAGTGAGGGAGAAAAAAGCATATGTAGGAGGCTCACTTCGTTCGTTTTCAAAGAAAGTTTTTTGTATTGGACTTACGTTCCCGAGATATCCGTCAGCCTCCTGGTGACTAGAAAGCAACGATAGACTCCCCAAGACCGCTTCCAAATGCCCCGTTGAATGGTAAATAGAGCGACCCATGACGAACAAATCACCAGCAGAACATATGCGATGACCTTTTGCACTATCGACTGTGCATGGTATTTGATTTGTTCCGACTTGGAAATCCGCCAACACGCGGACTCTGTTAGGAAGTCTCATGTCATTTTCATAAAGTATATTGTCATTAACGTCTCTTACGACCAGTGATCGATAGATTGCGAGGTAATGTTCGGGACCACCGAATGCGACTGAACCAGTATTTGGCTCGCCTCCGGGCGATGAATTGATGTTCAGTCTCTTGAGATGCGCGACTCTTCTATGATTGATCTTTACCAAAACATTCGAACCTCGAGCTTCCGTATCGATCCTAATCCAGTCAAACAAGTCTAGACTTCCGGGCAGGTCCCATGCTCCTCTTAGTATCGAGGGCGGGGTATCGGAAGTGCCTTCGTAAGCCGATAGTCTTCTTGACGCAATATCTATGGAGAAAATCAATCCACTTTCCACCATATGAATACCCCAGCTGGCTCCACCGGACTCGATCTTCACTTTGAATTTGATTGCCTTGTTCTTCCATCGTGTTCCGTGTCGGCAAGGTGCCCATCTCTGTCCCGATATCCTTGTACCAAATTCACATACTTCCCATATTTCTTGTACTTCTCCAGCTTCCACTGTGCATCGATCGACAGTATTGACGCCGTCTCTCCATATCTTGTTAAGCAAGTCGTTTGAAGACACGAAACGACTCTCCCCTAGTGTTCTTGGTCTTATTTCTCTGAATCCTATCGATGAGATCACTACTGAACAACTCGGCGTTACAAGAGTGATCTTTTGATATCGTTGAGAAGTCTGTGGCAGTTTGAACTCCATCAACTTGGGGGTATGTGATGGTGGGAAGAAGAGCGTTTTTGCTCTATAAGTATCCATTGCATTAGACAGCCCAAAAAATGGTCCATCTCCTAAGAGAAGTTAATATTTCTTTCACTAATTTTTTTCCACTTGCTTACCCTTCTTTTTGTTGTGAACCCCGGCGCTTGTTTCGCTGTACACAACATCCACTACAGCGGGTCGTCCATTACTAGTCACATTGACTGTCTCAATGAAAGGTATACCGCCCACACTCCTTCCATAATCGAGTATGATCTCTTGTATTCCATCACCTTTGGTTGAGAGAGTAAGTGGCTGATTCCGTGCTAGGTATAATTCACGGCCGCCAATCTCTCTCCAGATCTTCAAGGGAAAATGAAATCCCATAAGACTGCCGGGGTCATTAGGTGGTGATCTTCTTTGGGTGGGTGACATATTATGTAAAATTTGCAGAGATATAGATTCAAAGTCGGCTATTGAATTCTGAATTGGGAATACGAAGAGAAATGGCAAGTCGATATGGTAGTTTCAAAATGAAATTGCAGCAGAGGGGAACACTAATAATTGAACCAAATCAACGTCGAATCATGCATAAATCCCCGATGCCTCTTTTGATGCTATCATGAGATTACTAAAACGACATTCAGTATGAGACTGAGGATCATCGGACTTGGGAATATCATGGCATCGGTCTCAGCAAGTTCCCGACGACATTAGACCAATCGATTTACACTTTAAATCTACCACCAGTCTAAATCGGTGCTGGTTTCTTTTGCGAATAGGGAACTTAATCCACCACACATCGGATTGAAGATACAACAAGCGTGAATAAAGCCACCATTCGTCTTCAGGAACGAGAGTTGTCTAGACAGCCTTAGCGCGGATATGAAGGTGGATCTGATCTGCCGAAAGGTATAGTGTTCAGATCAGCAGTGTCGTGTGGGAGCCTCGTGGAGACTTATTGTCGCTCCCGAGGCAGTATTGCCCCACACAATACTCTTACTGGATATCTTGAGGTCGGTGATGTTTAGAATATATGACAGAGGAAGTCTTAGGTGGGAAAATTTTCAGTTTGGCAAGACATGATTGGTTGCCATTTCTCCGAATACTTGGTAGGTATGTAAAGTATACAGCCACAATGCTTGAAGCTTCAACAAACAATGTTGACCGCTGTAGTAATGCATGAAGGGGACAGCTTGCCGAGGAAAACTCAATTTGGAGATCACGAATATTCCAATCGTCGGCATATATCCCGAGTGGACTTGAAGGGTGTGCGGTCTGCTTGGTGGTAGGGATCATAATAGGTGAGAGTAGTGGGGAGTTTCAAGATGGGACCGATAGATTGAATCGACCTGCTTACAAAGTTTGGCTGATGATAAAAGCTAGGATGAAGCTCACGGAAATGTGCAATACTAGTAGCAAAGCCCACCCCTTTGATACCAGTAAAGATTGAGATTTGAAGAAACAGGTCGAGAACGGGAAGAAGTGGATATTTGTCAAGACCCTCATGTCAACCATCCCTGGTCTAACACTTTCCACTACTGCTGGATAATCGGAAACGGTTGGTACTGGCGGTGTGGGACTTTCTGCAAGCAATCGCTCACTCCACTATAACAATACTTTTCGATGATCTGGCCGCCAACACGCATATTATATTCTGACGAACGTTTTGTTAAGACGGATCATTTATCTGATCTTCCTTCAATTCAATACAAACAGTTTTGGTAAATACCATGTATTTCCCCAGCCACTAGGTCTGGTATAGTCTTTGGGCAACACAATACTAGTGAACAGTTCTAAAATCTGTCAAATGTGGACACAGACTTCTAAGCACTCTCACTATTAGTTCTTCCAATAAAACTGAACTTGGGATATCCCTTCAAGCAAAATGTTGCTGAAGGTTTTCGTGTTTTGAACTGCCCTGTCAACTTAGAGCTTGTGTATGACGATCAAGCTTGACATTGATCAGTTCCTAACTTGGTTTGCACGATATGGATTTTGTTGACCCGAAGAGGCTAGCAAGTGCCAGCTATTGGATTGCAATTCAGCATAATTATAGTGTAAGTGCTCACGGACTGGGACGTGCCAGAAGGGTTTGGGGATCAGTAGTCCAAGCGCGGGAACTTTTCACTGATGGTAGTTCGAAGTCAAAACTTTAGGCATAAGTTTTCCCTCGAAGCTACTTATTAGTTTACCCGCAGTCTTTATGCCGAAATGTCCTCATCCAAGAGACAAGTGGTATCTGTGGATTTCTAGTGCAGATGGACATTTGCCATCTTATTTATGGGCGAAGTTCTAAAGGGAGTCTTACAAAACCTACTGCATAGCCCTCCTTCTTGCACGAAGATACACTTCCATCCCAAGAATCCGTGCCTGGTTTTCACACGGACATTTTCACCGCTATCAATGATACTTCTTTCAGATGAAGGGGGAAATGAGATATCTAATGATTGCCATCTAAATTTGCCAGTGATGCCAGCTGACTCAAATAAACTACTTTACCAGGCTCTTCCCAACATTGCGAGTCAGTACCGAGACTTTACAGTATGTTCGAAAGACATATACGATAGATGTTACGTCACATAACATTACCATGCAAATTTGATACATCAAAATGACGGGCCAGTTCATTGCACTAAGTTATCGGCAATGCTTTCCTATCAATTTTAGTGTAAACCCGTATAATAATCGTCGCTCATTTAGTCAGCATTGACTGATATGACACTGGGCGAGATCTACTGCGCTAGTGACCCAGTTTATTAATCTATAAGATCTTCTTATATGAATGATCCCCATCTTCTCAGCAGGGAAGGAATCAGGAATGTACATCATCCGTACCTACAATGGTTCTGGACTCGAACTCCTTTTCACAATTGATCTCTCGTCATCAATTGGCAACTTGGTGATCATGACAGCCATGCGAACAGCGTCATGCTAGACGTCTCCGATAGAATTTTGATTTCTCATTATTCATTTTCCTGAACTGAGTGGTTCACGAGGTGCATGTCACGATTCACGACTGTAAGGACTGATCCTGCCAAGTCTTTACTCATGAATCTTATGACCTCAGCTGCCGACGGTACTTGCATTATGGTTATCTGATCATATCATCCATCAAGCTCAAAGTCACGAGGTACTATGAACGAAATATTGCCATTCTTTGATTTCTTATCGTACCACAAACAAGCGCGCTACAACAGTGTCATTGTAGGGACTTGTCCTACCTCTTGTAATGATTTCTTATGTTGGTCATCTTTTCACCAATCACAGCTCTTGAATACATTTCATCCTACCACCAAACCCCAAGTTTCATTTATGTAAGCGCCTATTTCTGCAGCCCTATATTTGGACATAATTAACGCCATGGGCACAGAAGGATCTTATTACCTTCCATTCATTCAATCCTGTAATCTTAAATCCCAAAACACCAACATCTATCTCAAAAGATGTCTTCCCCATTTTTGTATAACTTCTTTTATCTCCTTCTCCCCTCATTATGCACGAGAATCACATTTCAATTGAAGTTACGTTGACAAAGATCTGCAGCTGAAAGTAGCTGTATGATTGATGTAGATTTGAAATATGCTTCATCAAGTTGATTTTTTGTACATCTTTTTGGTATTTTGTGTTGGTAGTCGAGGGGTTGGAGCGCAATCTTCAACAACATTGTTCGCGGGTGATTATCCGGTTGTCGCATATGCGATTGGCTCAGTATGTTATCCCCAGTGCTTTTTTGATGTATAATTTTACTGACATAGAATCTTAAGACTGCAAATGTTGCCACAACGTATTTAATGGCATGTCCAGCGGGTTCAAATCCCTCAACATGTAACTTTCAACAGCCATACACGTTAACTCAAGGACCTTCCACTGTTCAATATGCAATGACATTTTCTGGCTCCACGTATGTTATATAACCTTCATACGCTGGAATAAATTACTAATAAAGCCTTTTAGAACAATGACTCTAGGTTGCGTATTGTCCGGGTCCGCATCAATGGCATGTCAGGCGACTGAATTGATTCCCGGCACTATCAAAATTGCATCAACAATCATTACTGGCGCTGCGGCTACGTCACAATTCCGAGCAATTTCAATTGCTACAGAGTCTGCAGCTTTACTCACGTATGCTGTTGTTGCGACTACTGCGTCGAGCTACAGCGCATCAGTTTCGAGTTCTAGTGCGGCCGTATCAAAGACAAGTTCGGCTAAAAGTACAATTATTACATCTGCACCATTACTGGTAGAGACAAGTAATGGAAATGCAACTGGCACTATTGGAACCAGCTCGAAAACTTCGTTGCCAGGAACTGCGACGCCTCTATCTTCGTTGTCGAGTGTTGCTTGGTCAAGTAGTAGTCCCACTGCTTCTAGTGTTGCTCCAACGAGTTCTTCGGGAGCTGGACTGGGAGCTAGGGCAAGAGATGGTGCTGGTCTTGGATTGTTGGGAGTTATGGGTATGATTTGTATGGGGGTTCTGGGATTATGATGATATGCGACGAGATATGAGGATAGGGAACTGGAGTATCAATTGCGGAGAATGAAGGGGATATAATGGCAAATGATCATATGGGATGGAATTGATTGATTGATGTGGGCATGCATAAGAATATATCCCGGGGTCGGAAGGCATTTTCTGGTTATTTATAGCGAACGGTAGCGACAGTATAGTGAATTGTATAAAATTTTGGATTCTGTATGTTGGGAAATAAAGCATTGATTTGATTCGATTAGTCTGTTGTTAAAAGAGATACCAATTTTAGAAACCTTCCCGCCAGACTCAAAAAAAATATGTGAATTTGGACTGCTGTGCAACGAATCAAAAACATTGGAAATTCAGCTGTGATTCAAGAACTTGTACTCCTAGTTCAGTAGAAGTGTTACAAAAGTACTGCTTGAAAATATCGCAAAGGTTTGCTCCAGAGCAGAGTGTAAGAAGTGCATCATGGAAACCTAGCGAGATCTCACATTGTCATATAACTTAGGTGCAGAACTGGTTTGTAGCAAGGCGTGCGTTGAATTTCACTTGAGAACTCCCGGCATGGAAGTTCCGAAGAGTCTAGGGAATGAAATTGGGATACTATAATTCGAAGTGCACAAATACAAACGAAAAAGTAGTGCATTCATTGAGTATCCTAGGTGAATCCACACAAACAAAATACTAACCCGTTCCTTGCTGAAATCTTATGTAAGAATTCTCTGCGAACGAATTTACTATGATTTTCGGAATGCCATCTTATCATGGTATTTTCATCATCCATTTTCTCCTCTCTTACACATTCAATACCTTCGTCGCTAAGACCTACTTATCATCACTATTGAAGTCCTCATGAGAAGCATTAGGAACCTCAGTCGCAAGAGATGCGCGAGCTTGAAGAGTCGTGCGAAACAAGCCCGAGATCAGATTTGTGGTTATGATATCTCCTCCTCTTTGCAGGGTGGTCGGAACAACCCGGAGGAACGATTGAACTTCACTAGTAGTGGAAGAAGGCAAAGGAATCTGCCCATTGCATGTCTGTTCACTAGGCTGCGCAAAAATTATCTGCACCCGCGGGTTACCTGCAGGTAATCCGTTCTGCGGGTTACCCATCAGAAGTTCTATCCACTCTACAAATTATCTACAAAGGCAAATAATTATCTATTTCATACAAATAACCTACAGATTATTTGCAAATAATCTACAAGTATATAGGTAAACAGATTATCTACAGATATTCGGATAATTTACAGATAATCCATAGATTATCTATATATAATATTTATAATTAATATAAATATTAATATAAAAATGTGAAATATATAAAGTATATTAATTGTTTATAAATTTAAAACCACTTTTCTCAACCAAATTATAATAAAAATCATTATTATCAAAATCTTCATCTTTACTTAATATATTATTATATAATTCCGAAAAAAAAAACAGATCCAGATAAGGATAATAGAAGACTTAATATTGAAATACAATTAAACAAAAACTAATTAAATAACTCATATCCTAAACGAGTAAAATATTTTAATAAAATAATGAAATTATATAGATTATATAACAAATACCTACAGAACAAATAATAGTCTTTACAGATAATTTGTAGATTATTTATATACCTGTAGATTATTTATATATCTATAAATAATCTATAAATTATTTACAAATTATTTATAGATTATTTATTTTATAAATTATTTGTAGATATATAAGTATCTATAAATAATCTGTAGATAATCCACAGATTATCTATTTAGATTTTTGGACTATCCACTTTGCAGTGGGTAACCTGCAGATTATTCGCAGAGGCCATTATCCGCTTCGCGGGTACCCGTTGCGCAGCCTACTGTTCACCTGCTGAACTAACGCAGTTGCTGAATGTAGTTTGAGCGCATGTGATCAAACCACCAGGTGCAGTACCACAGCCAGCGAGGGTAAGAGTCGCAATATCCTGGCGTGCTGTGATTGTCGCAAGAGAGTTTTGGGAGGAGACTGGGGGCTGAACCGGTGACAGAGTAGTAAAGGTAGGTATGTCAACAGCAGATTCGTCTTCGCTACCACGGCGGGCTATTGCTTGAATGGGCTGACCATTGGTCTCGGTAGCGATTGAGCCGGGAGAAACTAGATTGATTGATTGATTGATTTAATTAACGTCCCTCTTCAGTCCATGACTATATAGGACAACTAGACCATAGGGGTCTAACAGGTAAATTTTACAATACAATAATGGGAATGATACTCTTAGGGAAGTAAAAACAAAAGTTGGGGCCTAAAACCCACTATTATACGTAGTCCGTATAATAGGGGAGAAACTAGAGCATGCGGTTTGAATAGAGTAATGTCTGGAGTTGGCGCGGTGTATGGCTCAATAGCTCCCAAGTTCAATGACGAAACTAGCCCTGCTACTGTGAAGACCTCATCACCAAGCGTCAAAACTTCGCGACGCTGAACACCTGTAGCTTGCACCGGAATCACGGTCTCAGTTGAGAAAATTGTAGTGGCTGTTGGCTTGGAAAACAGACTGAGATCCTCAAGTAATGATGATGCGAAGACAGAAGCACAACTGAAGACTTGAACATCTTGAGATGTTTCGACTTGAGTACAGTCTTCGAAGATGGCACTGTTGACGACTGATATCTCTGATTCAAAGCGATTTTTGCGGTGCAATAATGATTGTGAGATGGGAGTTGAAGTAACGCGTCTTGTGATCGGCTCATCTTTGGCGGTGATAATAGTTGTGAATGTGGTTTCAATGGTTCGGATTTGTGGTAGAGCATTTACGGCCGAATGGCAAATGGCAAAGAGAGAAAAAAGAGGGCGAGAAAGGTGCATATTGAAGAGAAGCAACCGGCTGACTTGAAAACTGTTTGTTGAACGGTGAAGAAGTTGTGAACTTGTATAGCTGTTTATGCTTCAATCAAAATACAGAAGATGGGTTAATGAGTCTGAGTCTGGGAATTATATACTTGATTTCTTGAGGTGCATTACCAACATATTATTAGAAATGATCTAAACAAAGATTGATTAATTGTTAGTATCTCGTTTGACCTCAGCCTATTGTCGTAGTTTGGAACTTGAGACTGATTCAATAAGCCACTATACATGTCATTTTTCGCAATTTGAATCGCCAGTACGCAACTTACATGCACGGAATGCGATGCACGTAAAAATACCTTAAACATCGTTCCAGGTTATTTTAGATCTAGAACTAAGACCAGTATAACCAGAGAAAAGAAGTTGAGAACACTCATTCGTGGCAGTGCCGACGTTATTTTTAAATCTTTCATTGTGCCGCAACATGGACATTTATAACAGTTGAACTTTGCATGGTGGATGGAACCAATTTCTTAAAGGGGAGCATAAAGATTTCTTCAGCACGTAACTACGATCACTTAAAGTGTATTTTTTGTTTTGCTTTAAGGTCAATTCCAAATTCGCAGTTTTGCCGATGAGTTGCTTGTGAATGCTACTTTCTAAATATAGACTCAACCGGTTGGGGCATGCAGTTGTCTGATTGAAGAGAAAGCCATTGAGGAACATCAAAGTATGAATGAAAGACAGATACGTAAAGAGCGATCAGAAGGTGCCCTTAAGACACATTTAACAGGTGACTTGGGTTTCCTCTCAGTACATGCAAACCATTGAAAAGCCGCGAAAATCCGAAACCACGAAAGGGGAAAATGCGTCCAGACACGAAAGGACATATTGCAATACCATCTAAAACCATTACTAACTTCGATCAAATATCGCCAAACCAAAAATCTAGCCAGCCGTTGCCCCATGAAAACGGTATCAAAATGATGGCAGTGCTTGAGGATCGAGAACTGTCGCTGACAGAGTCGATATAAAAAGCATGTTGTTATTGTGCCATTCAGACTTGAACTAAAGAGGTATAGATATAGCGTGAGATACGCCAAAAATGTAGCAGACATGAGTTTGCTGATCTGTGAAATGATCTAGACGTAATCAAGGTGAGAGATCTTTTTCATTTCTCGAGGCTATGTTGACCTTGAGCTTGTATATACCACACTACCAGCAACTGTTTGTTGATATTTTCCTCCATCTGTTTCATTTGATTGAGACAATACAGTGAGATAAACGCACCAGAAAGGCGCAGTGGCTAGAAGCTCACTTAAAAATTAACGTCATGTTAACAATCTGGGTTCTCAACTTTCATCCAGCTGAAAGACTTCAACTCTTGAGAATTTGCACCACCAGCAACTCGATTACAACATGGAATCTCATTTTGCCCCTCCTGAGGACAGTCCGAGTTTTGACTTGAAGGATTCCAGTGCTCATGGCATGCTATGTTGTAAATTCGTACTTAATAGGTCGAAGTCTTAGTCCAACAATGGAACTATCCATTGGTAGATACGCCGTAGAGCACAGATAACTATGCCAACAGACAGACTCCGCGTCGACGGAGCATGTGGCTTGGAGTACACTAATGTCCAGTCCTAGACAGCAGCAGGAACAGATGATGACTGGCACAAAATGGTGCAAAGCAAGGACTCGATATTTTGAGTATTGATTTTCTCGTAAAATAACAATTTTGTGAAGGAAAAATAATAATATATGATAAGCACGGGTTGGGCCATTTTTAACCTAGTGTATCACGAGATTTGTAGTGATTAAACCTTAAGGTCTGGGCTCTCTTAAACACACGCGTAAACATCAACCATCATAAGAGTCAACACTTTCGTGAGCAAATCCAATCATGAGTTATTGAAATCATACCAAAATAATTCCAACATCATGGGGTACAAATTATGCAAGTTTGTCCTGAGCGCAGAAGAAAACTCACGTAAAACAGGGGAAAGGGATGAGTTATCCAGACAACTTTGATTTTAGCCAAGATATGGGCAGCTCAAAGCCTCTACTTTCCTGAAGCATCAGTGAGGACCGAAGGATTAAGTTTCTGGCCTGAACAGTTTCCGCGCCTCAAGGTTAACCATCTGCAAAGGGAAGCTTAACATGACTTTGCACTTTATGTTAACCGTTGGGACCTAATCCATCATAGAAAGATTGGTTACAACAAGCGGCGAAGCATTCGCGCTTACAAAGATATATCCTTCGAATTTTGATGAGGACTTCAAGTAAAAGTACTATCTCACAAAAAATTGGTCATACTTTCCCTAGGTCGACAGTAGTTCGAATCCAATAATCTATAGCTCCTGAAGATTGTGCGCGATTGCGTCTGTAAACGCCAGGAGTCGATGGTAAGTGCGATTGTTCCAGGCAGAAATATTTCAGAAATACTTGCTGCCAATTCGAAAGATGTTTGGTGGTCACTGTATGGGTTTCATTCATGCGCAATTCTTCATCTTGGCACGGCATCTTTCTGTCCTGTATAGATTACTGTTTTTATGAAGTCTCGCTTCAACTCTCCACTACGGCCGGAAGAAATGATCGTGATTTGAAGCAAGTTCTTCATCTCCGAGATATATTTTCGGGGTCCTTCTCGGCACGCCCATCGCTAGCATACGTTCGATGAAATCAGCCTTCGGAATTCTAGGTCCCTTTGCTGTTCTGCAATGTGTACCGATATGGGTTAGGTACTCTGCAATGAGTGGTAGCAACAAAATTTAGGAGCGACCGAAAGAAGAGTTGGCCAGCTGACCTCACACAGTCTATTGCGAAGTGCTCCTATCGAGCAGGTATGCCGCCTAAGCCTCTGTCATCGTAGGCAGAAAACAACGAGTACGATAAAACCTGAGCTCTAGGAAGCTTTGATGAGCTAAAGCCAATTCGTACATCATCACTCTCTTTATCAATTAAATCATATCATCAAGTCACAACAACCGTTCTCCAAATTCTGTCCCTTGTCTATTTTCGCAAATACAATACATATACGCACTGAAGTTTGTTTGTCAGACCACAGTCACGATCCCTTTTCTCTCGTTGTCATGTGTTATACAGCCAGACCCTTCTCCCTCATATATATGACTGTTCTTGTCTCGTTGTCTATCACTTTCTTTTCTAGCACGGTCTATGCCCTCCCCGCAATCGATATAGGTCCTCTTGCCAACCCTCAGATTGTGAATACTTTCACCCCAGCCGCAACGCTGAATGGACGTGGCACAAAAGGATATCTAACGTGGGAAAGTGAGGTTGTTGCATATGAAAACTGCTGTCAATACACTGACCAAGATGGTGAAACTCCTTTTGCAATTAACTTGGCCGGAGTGAGTTGTATTATTCCCTGACGAGATTTGTTTGATTAACCTCATTGCTAGTGGGGTAACAACGACCCTACACCAAACGTGGTTGAAACTCTTACCCAAGACGATTGCGCACCAGGTTTAGTGAAGAAAATTGAAGAAAATGGTAATTATTCCTTTCTTTCATCATTTATCCTTTCAATATGTTTGCCCTTTTATGTTTCGCAAATATCTAACGAACAAAACTTCATCTACAGGAGGCACGATTTATGCCAAAACTTGGACGTGTGTACCATCTTATGGTGCACCAGGGGATACCTATGTTTTTTTTTACTTGAAAAAAGGAGACTACAATACGGTAGCAACGGCGCTTACGGCGCTTTCTCATGACCGCCAGGTTGAATACGCATGGCAGTGTCACGATGTGCATGAAGGAAGTTGTCATGTTCAGCAGGGAAATACCTCATAGTCTGGTTAAGGTTGTCAGTTACGAATAATTTGATTGAATTTGGGTGGTTGATGCGCAAAAGACAAACTTAACCTAGGAGCCTAAGGAGGATGACTATGTTTTACATAGAGTACTTAGAGTCCATGGCTGTAAGGTTTCAAGCTCTCGATTTTTATCTCCTAGCAAAGAAACAATACTTTATTGAAACTGATTCTTTGAGCCGCACAATAGGCGGGGTACAATTCATGGATCTAAAAACATATCCTGTGTTCAGGGGCTGACCCGACGATCTCTACTCGTATCCTAAGATTTTGGATGTACCGAAAAAACCTCTCGACATATCTAAATCTCAGCAATATCCCCAAAGTATCAAGCGGCTTCAGGCATCTCCTATTTACAGAGGACATTGTGATAAGATTGTGATGAGTGAGCGGAAGGAAAAACCATACCCTGATAGTAGACAGAAAGACAGCACAGCTGACAGGAAAACTTATGAAATGCACACACCAACTCATGCGTTCATATTCATCAGATATGCTAAATGCTCTCATCAGATGATCATGGGTTCCTACATCTTACTAGCCAAGCATCTGAAAGGATATAGAAGACGTTCGAATAAGAATCAGAGAACCTGATCAACAGAGTAACCACGGATATCTCTCCGAAACCCGTTGAGCAATGAGAGAACTCTACTTCCGCAGAGAACGCAAGAAACCCACATTCTGAAATGCAACGAATTGTGCGCGCCGGAAATTCGTTGACTACCGTGGCTATATCCTATCGTATATCCGAAAGCTGCTGAGGGATATCCGGTTTACAACATTGCAACTCACTACTTAATTCGAGTTTAATCCTCTCAATTGCATTATTCAAAAGAACAAACATATCAATAGAGTTCTTTCCATCATTGCTCCAGCACCAAAACTTTATTCCACTTCTTGAATAAGAATCTTCCGCCTGCGGAATTATCTTCACCATGGCTCCAATCAATTTTGGCGTTCTCATGATACCCTATCAAACAATCGACGCTGCTATGCCTCTGGATGTTCTGAGCTCATGTGTAAGTCAAAAGAATTTGAAATAGTTCTAGATTGTTGGTTTATAAATTAATATTATACATAGTCCAAATCAATGATGGAAGCTTGCCAATCTCCCGATTCTCCGGAAATTGATCGCTTGCTACCTCACGCGATTGATATCAATTTCTTTCATATCAATGAAACATTGGTAAGATTCCCAATTTTATAAATCCAGAGCATAATCTAAGATCAGAAATAGGAACCAGTTGAGCTCACTGCTGGATTCAAAGTGGTACCGACAACCACCATCCAAGATTGTCCACCACTCGATTACCTCCTCGTTGGTGGCCCAATACCAACCTACCAACTCCCTGAATCTTTCAAAAGCTTCATCCGTGCCCATGTTGAAGCAGGCAAGGGCCTTTTCACTACATGTACTGGTGCCGTAACCGTTGCTCAGACGGGAATATTGGATGGAAAGAAAGCAACGGTAAATCATACTGTCATTGAACACGCTAAGAAGTACTTTCCAAATGTAAATTGGACAATTGATGCTCAATGGATTATTGATGGTAATATTTGGACGGCTGGCGGTGCTTGTGCTGGGATGGATATGATGGCTAGCTGGGTAATGAGTAGGGTTGGGATGGATCTGGCGAAGTTTGCATTTGAGGTTTTGGATTATGAACCTAGAGATGTGAGAGGTGATCGAGTTCTTCCTCAGCAACACCATCATATTGTGGAAGCTTAAAGGATTCCAGGGGGGTGAAGCGCCACGGTCAGAGACAACGGCTCTTTATTAGGAAGTGTAGCATTGCAATTAGGAAAAAAGGTTAACCACTTGATACAAGATAAACAATTAAACCTAAAGCTTTTGGACGCATAGATGCTGAATCATGGGTATGCATCTGCTTACTATATCACAAAACCCAATTGCCGTGCTTAAGAATGTACGGACCTGGTGGACAAACGAAATTAAAAACTCCCAAACCCCAAAGACAAATTTTGCAAATAGCTTCAAAATTGGAACCTCGTCCACTGGGACAGATTAACTCGCGAAGATATATTTGATCAAAGAAACGACGAGGATGATTTTGGGGATCAGTGATGGAGAAGTGACCTCAAGGAGGGGCTCAGATCATCACCTATTTGGAAACACCAGACATATTGAAGAATGTTTCGAATAAGCAGCGGAGCAAATTAAAAGTGTTTAGTTTCTTCGATCTGGATTTTGTCTTGAAAACTGGTCAGCCATTAATCGGTTTTCAGGACGAGCAATTCGAACGCCGTGGTACCTCCTCGCCCGGAGTTCTTTGACTGTGGTACACTGGCCAGACTGATCTCAAACACATTGTTTGCCTTGCGAGTTGACCTTGGGAACATCGTTGAGATCATAGAGGAATCTCGAAGTCAAGAATGAATGCCTGTACGATTGAGAAGGCATGGAAAATGCCATTAGCCTTCTGTCGCCGTTGAATGATGGCGGTCTTGTTCGTTATTTGATCCCGTTGGCATTGTGATAAAGACACTGGTCATTCCGACGAGATATCTGTCAGTAGATATTTATATATATAAGTACCTACCTACCTAGTGAACAGTTGATGTTGAAATCAATGACTTCAAGAGGTATGTATATACATTAATCATAAATTTGAGAACAAGAAATATAACATAATAACATACCTAGGTATATATTGTTGATTTTTGTTCAATTTAGAAAGATTCCAACGTCAACGTCAATGTGCAATTTTAACACCACACAATATTTATGGATTATGGATTCATGGATTTATGGCATTAATTAATAAAAATCTCCATTCACTCCAGCTCCTTTCAGTAAGTGCGCCACAAAATCGTCATTGGTAGTCGATACCACCAGTACCAGCAATTTGATAACGATAAGCTCAATCGTCCCAAATCATTTGAACAATTGAACATGTGCATGTGAGGTGAGGGAGGTCGTGCACCAAGATTTCTTTGCTTGAAGGGGAACCATTTCTCCTTTTTTTAATTATCAACTTAATGCCTACTCATTATTATTATTGTTATTATTGTACGAGTATTTATCGATATATTCATATTCACAAAATATCCTCCTATCTTGTTAATCTCATCCATCTCAAAATGTGTTCAGCAGTACAATAACATCACTTCTCATTTACATTCTTTGCATTCTCCCCTTCTCCCATTCTACCCTGCCCTTTCTAATGTGGTGCCTTGACACGCTGACAACCCACCATATACCAATAAAATGTTACTCTTATACCAAGCTGGAAGCGTAAAGATAGGAGAAATCGTCCGGTATAATGTTACATATACGCCGGCACACGATAGAATTCTGCCCTCTCCGGCAAGACTCCATTTGAAGATCAAGAATACTTCTGCCATAGCACTCCGAGCAGCCTTCGTTCACGGTCCTTATACTCTTTACGCAGCAGCATATCCTTCTACCTTCAATCCAAACGTCAAGGTTGAAAACCCTAGACGGGATGGTGTACCTGAATTTGAGCCAAACCTAAAAGCCGGAGGTTCATTCTCAACGGAACTTGTTGTTCCAGAAGATGTGCGCAAAACTGCCGGAAGCGCAAATCGAGATGGAAGATCGCCCGGCAGGGATGATTCGGATGTGAAAAGTGTTACCTGGATCATTGAAGTCACGTCGCAGGTTGTCTTTTCCAATTCTGCCAGCGTTAATTACGAAATTCTGCTAGGTCGAGACGAAAAAAGTCTATCGTTGGGATTTGCTTCAGGATCGATGTTAGGAGGCACAGCACCAGTGCCTGGACAACTTCATGATCACCAACAGAGTCAAGGAGCGAAAGATGGCCATCATGCGGCACTACCGAGGGGTATTTATTCCAGGGCCCTGCGAGTAAAGGTTGATGATACTGCAAGTCTATGGAATACCCCGAAGATGGACAGTAGGGACGAGGCAGCGGAGGAACAAAGTTCGAAGGGCAAGAATAAGGATGCGCCAGTTGAAGATGCCACAGGAGAGGGTCACATCAAAGAAAAGCCGAGGAAGAAGCGAACGAAAAATGTACATTTGGTGGTTTTGACACACGGATTGCATAGTAATCTTGGTGCCGATATGCTATTCTTGAAGGAGAGCATAGACGCGACAGCCAAGCAAGCCAAGATCGATGCAAAAGCCCGAAAAGCAAAAAAGAAACAAGAGGAGAAGCAAAGAAAGGCAGCTGAACAGGCCGAAAATAAAAATGTACAAGTTGATGGTATATCAAATGGAGAAGCGAGTACAGAAGGACACCCAGAGGAACAGGTGGAAGAAACAGACGATGAATCCGATGACGAGGAAGAAGTTATTGTACGAGGGTTTTCCGGGAATGCCGTCCGAACAGAAAGAGGAATCAAATACCTAGGAAAAAGGCTTGCCAAATATGTTCTCACGATGACATACCCAGATCAACCATTTCGACCTACCCTCAAGAAATCAGCAACTGAAGCCCTTTCTCATGCTCTTAAACCTGATTCTTCTAAGTTGACGGATGATTCTGGCAAACCAGCACATGAGAATAGCAGCATCATTAAAGCGCCGCAAGATGTTGACCTTCCTTATCATTTCACCAGTATTAGTTTCATTGCTCATTCTCTTGGTGGACTGGTACAAACATATGCCGTGGCATACATTCAAAAACATTCACCTCAGTTCTTCGACATAATCAAGCCAATAAACTTCATTGCACTTGCTTCACCATTCTTAGGTCTTAGCAATGAGAACCCATTGTATGTCAAATTTGCATTGGACTTTGGATTGGTCGGTCGCACAGGTCAGGATCTTGGACTGACATGGCGAGCACCAACCATCGCAAGAAGCGGTTGGGGTGCGCTCGTTGGGAATATTGGAGAAAGTGCTCATAAGAGACTTGATGGCGAATCTGCGCCAGAAGCAAAGCCCCTTCTACGGATTTTACCAACTGGACCCGCACATACTGTTCTTAAGAAATTTCGACATCGCACAGTCTACTCAAACGTTGTTAATGATGGAATCGTGCCCCTACGAACTAGTTGTTTACTTTTCCTCGATTGGCAAAGCCTGGGTCGTGTGGAGAAAGCTAGAAGGGAAAATGGTCTTGTTGGTACCATGGCGGAATGGAGTTGGGCTGAACTAACTGGGGCAAATTCTGGGTCACCGGCAAAGAAACAAGCACCTTGGTCAGAGGAGGAAGTCAGTGACATGGATGATATTGGAGGAACTGCTTCTCCCAACGCATTACAAAGACTGGAGACAGAAGTACCACAACCCCCAGAAAACGTCATGGATGACGATAAGCGAAGTGTTAAAAATGCCGAGATGCCTGGCCATTCAACTATATCTTCTATAGAAGGTAGGAATAGTAACGAGATGGGAAGTCCAACGTCTACATCTTTTACATCCAATAATAATGGACCACTTGCCAGTTTTTTTGGATTTTTTCGCTCTAACCCTTCCCCGAAATCCCATGCTCATCAACCTAAACATTCGAAAATATATAAAAGAAGCCAAACTATCAAACTTACCAACGATAGTGGTTCGTCGACGCCGTCATATCTACCATCTCCAGCTCCAGAGGGCCACTCAAAAGCTTCGACGGGAGACACCGAAATCCAAGATCCAGATCATCTATCAGCACCTCCCAAAACAACCTTTTTTGAATCAGCAGGTGATCTTCTCAAGCCACCTCTACCATCTACAGAATTTTTGATTGATCCAGCCTCCCGTGCTCGAACAATTTTCCATGATCGTGTATATCATCCTTCGGACATTCCTCCACCACCCCTCAAAAAGAGATCCACGATGCTGCGAAGACGAAATTCTTCCGTTTCTGAACCTACTCCACCAACACCTGCTTCTCATACCGATAGCCAACTTTCAGCCTTAGATTATGATGATCCCAAGAACACTAATCCCTCTCGTCCTCCAAATACTGTTGTCGACTCTTCAGCAATGAAAGTCGAAGAGAAGATTGCTAGAGCTTATCATCGGGATCTAAGTTGGCGCAAGGTTCTCGTCAGCTTAGAACCTGATGCTCATAATAACATGATTGTGAGAAGAATGTTCGCCAATGCATATGGCTGGCCAGTGATCAAACATCTTTGCGATACCCATTTCTCAGATGATGCAATTGCAAGAAGAAAAGATGAAGACAGTGGAGGACGAGAAAGAGCTAAAGGTGCAGGGGAGGCTCCAGGCTCAGAAGGACAAGAAGTCGAATCTTCAATAGATACAATAAATGCCGAGAAGAAACTTGAGGAACGTGACAGAATCACAAGACATGATCGCACGAATTCGGAAGCGAGAGAAGCGAGAGATTCCGTTCCAGCACTTGCAACGTCTACTTCATCAATGGGACCACTCCCCGCACCTTCAAGAAGTGCAAGTTGGTCAAGGAATAAACAAGATGGATATGAGAGTGCCGGGTGGACTGATAGAGATTGGGTTGATAGTGCAGACGATAGTGAAGAGGACGAGAACAAACCGGCAGCTTCTGGGTGGAACTGGACAGAGAAGATTGTTGGGAAAGGTTCAAATGCATATCGAAGTCAAAGTACCAGTCCTAAGGAAAAAGGAACCGATAAAAAAGAAATTGCAAAATTTCTAGGAAAAGAACCTCTGGTCGCGAGTCCCGAACCAATTGAAGCAGTAGATAAAGAACTGGGACGAGCTGGAGTGGGCAGTGGAGATTCTACCCTCCCGGTTCTTGCTAAAGATCTAGCTGGGATGGGCATAGGACTAGATGGAGCAAGAGCAGGGGGATCCGAAGTAATACCTAAACTTGATCTTATGCCGGCAGCCAAGGAGAATTAATGTTTACTGACGAAGAAAGAAAGAAAATGAATTTTATTCTAGGGATATGATATAATTGCATAGCCATGGAGTTTTCATTTCGTTAGATAGCATGGATATATATCTTCAACAAAAGAGATACATATACAAACTGAGTTTCTGAGGATTTTTGCCCTTGATTCTACTTGTTACTTTTCACATTGTGAGTTCATAATTAAGTTTACAACGCCTCTATTTGATGTCTTCCTGGCTTGACAAATGCACATATGAGGCTTAATTAATGCACCACGAAAATTCTAATTTACTTTCAAATCTTAATGCACTCACAAATCCCCAAAATTGTGTACAACAGTAAAACAAATTCGAATTCAACATGCACAAAACGCTGTTGTCAGTTAATTGGTAAACCTCCTCTTCGCCCTTTCCTCACATCCCCAAATTCTTTTTGCCTTCCCTTTCGTATTTCTCCATCCACCTCCGCTTCTTTACCAACTTCCATTTAATTCTTCTATGTCTACTCCAATAAGTGAATGTGCACTTTCTCACGGATAGATGAATTTGTTACACGCCTAACGAGATAACTTGTAGAACAATGGAGAGAGGCCCGAACTACAAGGATAATACAGCCCATGGTACGACATCTCAATTACGACCGGATTCTATTTGCACGTTGACTAGAGACTGTGACTAAGATTTGAATTATCCCACATAAACATTTCAAGCATCAAGGTGCCAGGTGCCAGGTTAAACTAAGTCATTTCCAGTAATTCTATATACATTAAGCTAAGTCCACCCTTAGGCGAAGAAGAAAATTATTCGTAAAAATGGTATAGATCGTTGATCGTTATATAGTCGTTATTGAACTCCATATCCGCCAGCCGGGTATTGATCCGAGTTATTGCTCCATATAAACGAGATAGCCATAGCCATATCTCCCAGCCGCCTTTCCTTCCCACCCGTGTCCGTACCCCTTTTATCCAATCAATCATCCGTTCATCCATCCATCCAAGCCTCTCATAGGCCTGTAATCATTGTGTTATCCCACCCGAATTTCGTAAGAATTGGTTTGTAGTCAAGCATAACCCTCTCGTTCATCCTAGTTTATTTATCCGTTTACTAGAACCGCTCTTCCTCTAGGCGACAAAATCAAATCAAGATACCGGTTCCGCAGGTGGAGCACCAGGAGCAACGTGATTTCTCCATGCATCTACTCTGTTCCTTCCACTACCAAGTCCAGCAAGTATTGATGACTTTGTCTTCTTCTCCTTTTCTTTCGTTGGCTTTGATGCAGAACTAGAGACTCTGGAAGGCGTAGCAGAAGCTCCCGAAGCTGGCGCATGGATAGCTGCTTCAGCCGCATAATCAGTTCTTGTTCTTCTCGGCACCACAATATCTGACGCTCTTCGTGTATGACCAGCGCCTCTTGCAGTGTCCCGAGTGGTATGTCTTCTAACAAGACCTGGGGCCGCAGGTGGCTCAGGTACAGGAGCTGGAGCAACTGTTGGGTAACGATCAGTCATTTCGCCAACAATTGGATTTGCTGCAGCCACTCCTCGTGGTCTTAAAAATCCCGGAAGAAAATTTGTAACTCCAAGTCCAAAGTTCATAACCCCACCAGGTTGAGCTAGGACATCGCTAGCTTCGCGTATGTAGTCCTGATTCATGAAATGATTTGCGCCATTGCCGACCCCCTGAACTTCGCCTATTCCACCATTATAGTTTGCATCGCGATCATTCGTTGGCATTCCATCCGTACCCCAGTTTTGAAGCTGTCGAGCTAGTCTTTCATCTTCGCGTTCTTGACGACGTCTTTGATCGAGCTCTTCATTGTAATTGGCAGGTGGTTGTCTTCTAGCTCTGTCTCGAGCATTTCTTGGAGGTGCTGCTGGATTTCTGACAGGAGCTTCCTGAACTGGAACGGGTTGAGGGACTTGCATGTCATCCAACCTATCATTCTCAGTTGTTTCATAATTGAACCATGGGCAATTGCACGTCTTCCATTTCAACCCACAGATCATACAAAATTGTGCTGTACAGTGACTTTCAAGACGATATATGTTAGTTTCTTGACCACTCTAGCTGTGCACAAATTCTCCACTTACCAAGTCATATGGTTACACCCCTCCTTCAACTCTACCATAGTCCTACAACTGTAACAACGTTGCCATCCAGCTTGTTTTGCAGTTTCAAGCAATTTGTTTGTTTCCTCGTCTTTGGGGCATTCTTTCGATCCATGCCATTTACCATTACACAATGCGCAGACTTTGGTCTTACACCTCCCACAGATTCCATATTTTTTCCCGTTCTCCTTGTGAATATTTTCGGGTTTGATCCATTCACCACATTTCTTCGCGGGACAGTATATTCGATTTTTCGTAGTGTATTCCTGATACTTCTTATTCCAAAGTTTCTTGAAAGGTACATCGAATAGCTTTTCGACATGTTTCAATGGAATATGTTCTGATGTACAACATTTTGGTGGCATATGTGCTGGATCCTTAACGGACAGTCGGAATATTCGTTTGAGGCAAGAATGACACATTCGATGGCCACATCGTAGCTTGGCACATTTAGATTTGGGAATATCATCGGATAAACAGGTGAGACATTCGACACTGTAATGATTAGGATACTACTTTTGCGCATCGATTTTATGGGATGACTTACAGCTTTTCCGGTTCGGGGGGTGGAGGAGGAGGAGGTGGTGGTCCGGATGAGAAGAAACTTCCTAAAAAACTACCACGCCGTTGTGATGTTTGTGAAGTGGTTGTATTTGCGACAGATGCTGGTGGTTTTGGCACTGTTGTATTACTCCTCCTCAGTATTGGCGCAGGCTCCGTGGTAATACGAGTCGTTGCACTCCTACATACAAATGCGATTAATATTAAACCACAATGTAAGATGCGCAAAGCGAAGATACATACCTCGAAAGTGGAGGGCGTGACACGGAATCACCGGCAGTGATTTTAGTTCTACGCGATGCACTTTTCGACCCTGAGATTCCTACATCTGCGGAGCCCTTTGTAGGCGACTTATCTTTATCCTCTTTCTTCACCCTCCTAGTTGAACTTGACCTTTTTGGTTGCTCCGGAACCACAGCCTTGGTTCTCTTCTTCGACTTTGGATCCATAGGTTCTACTGGGGAGTTATCATCGTCTTCGGAATCACTACTAGACTCATCCTCTTCGTCCCGGCGTCTCCTTTCCGTTTTAGTCGCCTCCCGAGGCTTGTTCTTACTTCCACTCTCCTTCTCCCTCTGCCTCTCCCTTGGGGCAGCATAAACATAATCACCCCCCGATTTCTCCTCCCTCTCACTTGTTTTTGATCGCGAATGATGTCCAGCACCGTCTTCTGAAGTATGATGTCGTCTTCTTCTTCTATGACTCGATGATGATTTTGTCGCATCGACTGTCGTACTTGAATCCGCGGGCATCTTTTCAGTTGCTGCTGCACTGTTGCGGGTCGATCGATTTGTCGAATTCCCCTCGAGTCTTTCTAGACGGAGTCTGCGGACTTCAGAAACATCAGGCTCAACTGATGTAACTCCGTCCTCTCCTTCATGTCGTCCTGATCGTGATTTATGAACTTTGCCATCTTCTAATTCGCCATCTCGAAATTTTGGCCTGCGCCTTACTTTATGAATATCGTTCAAACCCGCCATTCGAACTTTCTAACCCCAATAGCCTCAAAATTAATTGGGCATTTGAGCCTATGGAATTATCTTCACAATGCAGTGGGTGGATTAAAACGATGGGCGAGACAATTCAACGGTGAACAACTGGTGGTATGAGATAGGGTAATCCTTCTGCGGATGATATGATTGATTGGGCACAATTTGATTATTTGCTGACAGGCTTTTTGCATATGCAATAGCGAAAATGGGGCTAGAAACTCTTTTGATCGGATACGCAAGCAAAAATGGGTAGATCGGCGCAATTATTAAGGCTGCTACTGGTAAAGATGGCGAAGATGGTGAAGATGGTAAAATCTAAAGAAATCTTGCTGGGTATGGACCCTTACTTATGAAGAAGATCTTTTCGTAGGTACTGTACTGTTGTTTACCTAGTAGTTCCTCGACTCCGTACATGTGGAGCAGGAGGGGGAATGAGTACGAAGAATTGGATATGGAGAACATGTATTTGACATGCGTGTACGACAGATAACTTTGGAGATAAGGAACAAAATATCACAGGATTTGATCGAGTCCATATTCGGTCAAGCAACTGTACTTGCTTGTACTCAGTATTGATAATAAGTTGGACTTCATTTTGGCGGTGTTTCCGTTATCGTTGTTATCCTCGATAGTCGCAAAGCTCGCACGGAGGCACGCTCGCTCGCACATTAGATGGAGATGAAAATGGCACGGCCCGCAAGGAAAAAGTCTTTTTCTTTTGTAAGATTACTTTGTAGGATTACAGAACTTCAACAAAATGTACCCTCATAACCCTGCGAAACCATTCGTTTTGTTTTGCTTGCTATACATATTCAGTAAGTCTAATGACAACACACACCCTCCTTTCTATAATGATTGCAAGTATCAATCATCACCAAAGAAGAGGGGAAGAAGAAGGGATTGTGACAAATATCGCGGATATAGAGATCATTGGCCTACCATTCGCCAAGGGTCTCTAAATTGTATCTGCTGCATTACCTGTTGTCATCTCTCTCCTCTCTACCAAGCACCATACCATTCAAGCTACAATGAAAGCATTCGGGTTTCTCACATGGCAAGTGCTTGTGTTGATGATTTCCTATCGATCCTGTTCAGCAATCGTGCTGCATTTCTCCATCAATACGCGTATTCGTGAAGAGGCCTACAAATGTTGAATGTTGGTAGAGACCCCCTTTGGAATCTCAAATTTGTGTTTAACCATCAACAATGATGTGTACATTATGAACGATGTCAAAAAGTCCACTCAGAGACAGGTTGTCTTTCGTTTCGAACGGGACCATGCAATGTAGTGCTGGCCTCATTCAAATGTCGCCTACGTGGATATGCAGAATATCAAGAAAGGGGCGGGGCCAGATCGAGTTGCGAAACGGTTGGATTGCAACGTCTACCGAATTTAGACGACATATTGAGAGGAATTTCATACACTGCTTTGAACAAAGAAGCCTGATCAGACGTCAGATTATCAAGCATTATAACTTGTCACCCTGTTGTGTTCCAAGCAGGGCTATCGATTTCCATCATTTGCTTGCCCTCATACCACCACCAATCGTCGTTTCTACTCTAGGCCATCTCACCTCTCCGAATTTTCCATCTCCGCCTCTGCTTTACCAAAGTACTTGGTCCTCCGTGGCCACGCCGTTCATCCAAGTATGAATTAATAATTCAGGATCAGAAAGGATCATGATACAACGCCAGTAAATGTGGTAACTACTGGGAAAGGGAGCACCTGTTTGTTTGCTGATTTAAGAGGTTTACACAACAACGTCAATGTGGCCGAAGTACTTTCTTTAGCTGGTGGTAATAGCATTGTGTGCAGATGCGATCGCTCAATTTGGAAAAAGTCGTGGAATCCTGCCCGATGCCAAAAAAGATACTGCTGCACCTTTCAGTCAAATGGTTAGCCCTGGTCATCATCATCTTATACTTCTTCTTATGTAGAAATGAGTAAATCTGTTGGCAAATTGTTGATACTTTGTCCAGTAATAATTTTAATACCTAGAATAATTTTTGGGGCGCTCTGAATTGTGCTTGTGGATATTCTTCGGCATTCTCTGTTGGCCACCAAGATCCCTCATACATCCATCCGTTCATTGTTTTTTTTAACACTTTCTTGAAAAGTATTAGGTAGCACGCTACAATGGTATCTGCCTAAGGCAGTTAAAAGCTTGATGCAGTCTCATGCTAAACTTCGATAAAAATGCGCATCCCACTCTAAGCAAATATTACATCCATGATATATCATCGACAAGTTTTTTGGTATTCCGATAACTTAACTCGCTTAAGTAGTTTATACTGCTGATCATACTTGCAGCTTGCTGTAGAGCCTGCAGACTCCACTTCTCCACGAATCCTCAACCACCCAAAGGCCATCCGCGTATCCGATCACATGTATTTTACAACACAACTCTTATAAATATCTAATAATTGCATTCACGATTCAACTCTTTCTTATATTCTTCAACACTTTCATCATGGGAGACGACAAATATGATAGAAATGCCTTAGTCAATCGGACATTACCTCAGATGCAGCTAGCGAATGGCTTGAGCAGCTCAGCACCTCCCTCAACTGATACTGAAAAGGATTCATCAGGTTTGAATCCTGCTATCAATAGATTTGCGGTTAAAGGAAATGCGATCTGTATTATCCCCCTCCCAACTATCATCGACAACACTTACATAACGATCCAATTTAGTCACAGGCGGAGCAGGCACTCTAGCTTTACAAGGAGCTCGTACCCTTCTCGAACACGGCCTTGGTGGATTAGCTCTATATGATATCAATCCAAAAGACGATCATCCTGGCATATCCGCCTTGAGGGCAGACTTTCCTAGTGCCAAGATCCTATTGAGACAAGTTGATGTCACAAACGTGGAAATTTTGAATCAAGTTATCGATGAGACAGCATCAACCTTAGGAAGTATTGATATATTGTGTTGCTACGCAGGTGTTGTAGGATGTGTGCATGCGCTCGATATAAGTGTCGATGAATGGAGACGCACTTTGGAGATCAATACAACTGGGGCGTTTCTATGTGCACAAGCTGTTGCTAAGTATGTTTCTGTGTTGGCTTTAAGGTGGTAATACTAATTTTGAATTTAGAAAAATGGTTGATCAAAAAACTGGTGGTTCCATTGTGTTCATTGCATGTCTGTCTCCACAATTTCTAAATGGTCAATTCACAATTGAGTGTACACTGACAACAATTTCTAGCGATATCTGGTCATACTGTTAACTATCCTCAACCTCAAATCGCTTACAATGTCTCCAAATCTTCTTTACTTCATATGAAATCATGTCTTGCAGCTGAGTGGTCTCGATACGGTATCCGTACGAATACCATCTCTCCTGGTTACATGGATACTATTCTCAATGAAGGTGATGGATTAGAAGACGCAAGGAATATTTGGACATCCAGAAATCCAATCGGTAGGATGGGAAATCCAGAAGAATTGAGTGGAGCTTTGGTACTATTATGTAGTGGAGCGGGGAGCTATATTACTGGAGCTGATCTGATTGTCGATGGTAAGTTTGATGGTCATGATGGGACATCTTTGGAAGGTATACTAATTAATTGTTAGGAGGTCAAACTATCTTTTGAACAATAAAAGAGATGCTGGAAAGTCACACCGAGGAGGAAGTTTAGCAACATGGTCTTCACCAACTACGTCCCTGAGCATTCTGTCAGATTATCGAATATCATGTTGTCATTTTATATCGCCCGAATTCAGTTGTTAGATTGTGCGGTTTAGGCCACTTCTTGTGGTAAAGGTAATGTCTCTTCGCGCTTACCCCCCTCGAGCGTGTTTGTAGTTTCATAATTGCCGCTTGAAGTTGATCCAACAGTCTTTTTAACCAGGTTTCCTCGATATTTGGATTTATGTTGAAAGTAAATTGACATTCCCTTACTTAGAGATATATCTAGAATATCTTGAAAATGGTTATTAGCATCTCATTTCCAAAGAATTGCTCTGTTTTTCAATGATAAAGAAGCATTAAAGTTCAGGCTGAGGTGTGTGAGAACTTGAAACATTCAGTCATCTATTCTTGATTCTATTATTATGATATAAGATGCAAAAATGAAGGAAAAATGAGAACAGTAATTCACTCAAGTTGTTTAAAATACGATCCTTGATTAGGGTTAGTAAAACTGTTGAACACCGTTGTCCTGGTATAGAGAGTGCTTGGGCGGAGAGATGAAGGCGCGACCAAAATGTTCCACGACGACAACATTGTTTCCCCGCCCAAGAAAATTACCATAAACTATACAGTGGGAGGGTTTGAACTTAGGATGATTTTTACTACGCGACTACACCAAATTACCGTGCATTGAATAAAAGCAGTAATTCGGTATTTACTATCTTAACAGGGACAAAGCTTCCTTTCCAAATTCTCGAGTCTATGAGTCGTCACCATCATTCGATGACCCAATATCTCATCAATCCCCGTCAAAATCATTCATCTTCTTCAACATGTGGGCTTGATTGACGCATAATTTCTCCCTGGGAAGCCCACGGGAGTCGAAAGTGGTCCCCATTCGCCGAGAAGGTTTAAAGGTGCCATCATTGGCGAAGAACTGTACGTTCTTGGGAATCATCATGGCATATTCTTGATATTGAAAGAGACTTTATCGTAAATCGATGGAATGAAGCGTTCCAAGAACTTTTTGAGAAATGAAAAATGAAGGTGTTCTAATGTGTTCTCGTCAACTTGAGCAAGATATTTGAAGTAAGTGTACGGAATTTCTCTCGAATTTTCACTGAAGCTACAGAGAAGTGAGTATCGAGTTACCCCGAAGCTTGTCGGCGGTATCTGACGAACAAGTGTTGAAATACACAACTGAATTAATGATCGATTTCCCAGACGATTGAGAATACCGGTAATTACACCAAGCAAGTCAAGACCCAGTAGCCGAGTTGCAGGAGAATTCTTATGGGAAAGTGAATTTGATGAAGAAAGAGAGTGGCAGATTAGCAACTCCACTAACTATAGCAGGTCATACTCCATTATTCCCTATCTTCGCAAACTCTGTGCTAGATCATTGTAGATTCTGACCACAACACGCTCTAAGTAAATCGTCAAAAAACCAACTAGGGCCTAGGTTGAGAATTGGAAAATTGGCAGATACATAAAATGTGCACGGTGACCATGAAACTCTTGCCGTGGTCCCTCCCTTCGAAGTCCTCCCAGATTTCGAGCGCAAAAACGAAAGGCGAATGGGCAAAGCGAAAACCAGAAACCGAGAGGAAAATCCAAGGTAGATCCATGAGGATACGCGAAGGAAACAATATTGAATACTCCGGTCTACAGGATTCATGAAGGAAGCAGCCTATGGGAAGAATTCTGCAAATATTCGAGGTATTCTTGAGTCTGCCATTTCCTCCCCGACACTATCAGTCCAGCCTGGAAAAACTCCGAGACCACGACCAAGTCCAAGTAAGCCGGTATATTGAATATCACACTGTTCATCAGCACTTGTTCCATGATGGCCACTTTCTCCATCACCAGCATGAGCTTTTGAGGTCAGCGCCTAGTGTATATATATCTATCGGCCTATTATTTTCACCGCGAAGCTATTGATCGCGAGACAAAAGACATCCGCAGTTGAGTAAATAGTGTAATCGAAAATCAACAGCCGTTCTATAGAAACCTACCCCATGATTGTTCGATGGCCTCCTAAGTTGTCTGAAGCTGGTGAGCTCTGCTTACTGCTTACATAATGCGGGGTAATACTTGTGGTGTTGCTAACTTAACACCTGCTCTTCGTTTTCAATATACGTGCGAAAAAATTCACATCACACATCCTGAGCTTAACAAAATGAGCCACCGAGTTGAACATGGAGAACAATCATGACGCGAAAAGGTTATTATCAGAGACTTTGAGGTCGATCCTACAAGGTGGCATCAATGCCGGTGTTCCAGGTGTCTCCGCTGCAATCGCCACGTCTAAAGGCATTACATGGCGGGATTCTGCTGGTTTTGCGGTCTTGGAACAGAATATCCCGATCGATGACTCGACTGTATTTGGAATCGGGAGTATCACCAAAGTATTCGTGGCGGTTGTAATCCTTCAGCTCATCGAAGAAAGTCAACTCAATGTGTCGGACAAGATCAATGAACATCTAGACCAGGGCGATTTAGATGGCATCGGTAATGCAAATGATGCAACAATTGGCGGCTTACTAAGTCATACTGCTGGTATCGAAAGTTGGGAAGATGATTTGAACTGGATCACTGAAGCGAGAGGTAAAGAATTGGACCCGAAAACAATTTGGGGCAAGAAAGATACTCTAGAGTATGTTAGACGGCCATCCAGGCTTGAAACTGGTCGTTTCTCTTAATCTAACACAAACTATACTCTCTTGGGTTTGATTGTTGAGAGAATTACCGGTCACTCCGCAGAAAGCGAGATCCGTCGAAAAATACTCGATCCTCTAAATTTAATGGATACATTTCTGGAAGAGTTTGAAGAGGTGGGATTGCGAAAGGAAAATATACCACACCGATATCATTATGCTACAGATATATTTCGCAATACTGCAGGAGTAGGTTCATGTTTCTCGAGTATAATTGGAAAGGACTGGATCTTATTAATGCAAGTGAGTCAAATCTATCAGTAGAATGGGTAGCCGGTGGGATGATCTCCTCAATCTGTGACCTTATCAAGTTTGCGACTTCTCTCCGGGATGGAAAGCTGCTTAGTCCCTCATCTATGGATCTTCTCAAAATATGGCAGCCGGCCACAGAATCAAAGGAAATTGGGCATGGGATCTTTAAATCCGGAAATCCTCATACACGAAAGAATTGGCTTGGACATAATGGAAGCGTACTTGGATTTACCGGATCTCTTTGGTGGAATGAGGAAATCGATTGTGTTGTATGTGTTCTTGCGAATGTGGGAACTATGCATGCTGGAAAAGTTCCATCGAGTGCGCCACAAATTGCCTTCGAATCCGAGTTCCCAGAAGTAGCTGTCAAGTTGACTAACATCGCCGTGAAAGAGGAATAATTATCAAGTTGGAGAGAAGTACTAGCTCTAAAAATGTTGCGGAAGTCCCGAAATTTTCTGTCTGCTCCCAGAATTTGAAGTAAGTCAAAAATATTAACTCCGAAGTCTCTTCATGCATCACCCCAGGAGAGAAGCAGACTCAAGCTAGATCTCCGTTTGAAATCGTATATTGGCAATGTGGCAAAGGTAGGGATCAAAATCTTTAGTTCATTATTTATGAGGACGGCACACATCTCTTCATAGTGAAATTTAATCTCAACAATCGACGAAATCGATCCACGATCCACTTCTTTCTCTTATCTTAATTTCTAATTTTCCTATCATGAAGAATGGTGTGACTGTCAATGTGACAGCATACGCAGGAATAGAAATGGAAAGTGCAAGCGGTTGCTTGGAAAGGTAGATAACCACCTGGAAGTTCCAGTCGACGATTTATACATATGAAAGATGAGCTTCAGGCCGTGGGGGAAATGTTATTCTACACGGCGAAGATTAAAACTTGCCAAAGTCTCCAGAGAAATGGTTGGTTGTGAGTAATACGACTAAATTAGTATTCGGCATTGACCGCTGGTTTGACGAACAAAATTGGATTTCCCAGATCTCGGCTCTCCAAGTGGAGCGGAAAGCAAGATCAAGGCAATTTGTCCACGCCACGTGATGGATTTCTACCTACCTAGTACTCCACGATCCATCTTTCGTCGAAGCATGTCAGTGTCGGGTAACAACCGTGGAGCCGAGGTAGGCGGGATTGCCTGGCACACTAGTATTCCCCGCCCCCCACTATCCCCCCAAATTAATGTTCTCCGGAGTTACATTCGTACCCACACAAGACACGAGTTGCATTCGGAGCGCTTTCCCAGATTTTAGGTGGAGCGGAGCTAACACGTTGCAGAAGTTCAAGCCAGACATGTTATCTTGGTGGGCGGGGCGAGCACTCGTCGAATCAGCTGAAGTTCATTGAACTGGGAGACTGGCTACGGTACCCAAGGTTATAAACTCGGACTTTGATCAATCCAGTAAGGTTGCGTATCTTCCTTAGTCATTATTCATTCCACCATGAATATCTCTCATACGCAACGCATCGCATCATGCATCAATACTAATGACGTACCCTCAGATTTTATACTGGTATCGTATCTAAGACTCGGACGACCAACAACTCATCATTATCTTTGCCTGATAGAAACCCTTTTCGCAATCGTTGAGAAAAGCTTTGCACCTTCCCGTTAGGATTGACTTTAAAAAAGCTTAGTTCCACAGTCCTTGGAAATCTGCGCGCTACAACTGTTCAATTGCGAGCCCCATTTTACGGTAACTTCGGATTCCGAAGCTTACAACATAACTCATCACTCATAACTCATAGCTTATCTCAAATTCTCTCTATGCTCCGGCCACAACTTTAGGTGAAAGAGTCATGTGGTTATCTCCCCGCTTGCGTCCCCGTCAGATTGATTAGAGGTCCATAAAAGAATCGTAAGGTGGAAACAATTGTATACATGTTTTCTCCATGTTTCCGATCGACGGCAATCCATTTTGATCGTCGGTTACTTCTCCGCACGAGGCAAATCCTTTTCGCTTTGTTTTGAAGGAGAAGTGACGTTGTCCACGTAACCGATATCCCTGCTACATGCACGACCCTACTATATGCACGTTTTTTTTCATCAAAATAAAATTCAATTTAAAATTCAAAAATCATTAAAATAAAATAGAATTCAGTTTGAGAATTCAATAGTATTATTTATTTTGATTTTTTAAAATTTCAAATTATCAAAATAAAAACTGATTAAATAATAACATAAAGAGAATATATAATTTTGATATATGAATTTTCAATAATAAATATATTAAAGTTTATTTATAAAGTTAAAAAACATTTTAATAAATTCTTTGATATTAATACTTTTATAAAGAAAACAAAAAAATCAAAAAAGTAATAAGAATCGATTTTAATATAGATTATTAGATTTTCTAATTATTTTTATTATTTGAAGTTTTTTTAAAAATGAATTTTAAAATGAATTCAAATTTTATATTTAATATTAAAGTTTTGAATATTATAGTCTTTATAAAAGAAATGATATTGAATATTAAAAAATATAAATTATAAACTAATCAAAAGAAATTCTTTAAATAAATCTTTCATTTTGAAAATTCTATTTTTAAAATCTTTTAAATCTTATTTTTATGATATATAATGAAATTCTAATAACAAAATTATTATTATAATATAAACAATTTCAAAAAAAAGGTTTTTATAATTCAAAATATTATTAAATTAATTTTTAAAAAAAGAAAATCTTAATAAAAATCATTTTAATATTAATAAATCCTGAAAGTTCAAATATTGAAATTTCTTATTAAATCAAAAATCAATTAATATAACTTTCTTCTTTAATATTAAAATGAAATATATATATTTAAAAATTATAAAAACTAAAATTTCAATAATTATTAACAAAAGCTTATATTATTATTAATATTATATCAAATTAAATTCTTAATATTTATTTTTAAATCTTTATTTAAATACAATATTAGTAAATTATAGATTTTAATAAATTTATATAAAATTTTAAAATTTGTTATTATTATATAATTGAAAAGTAAAGTCAAATATTATAAATTCATTATTATATTAATAATTAATTCTTATAAATATTCTTTTGAAAAATTATTAGAATTTAATATCAATATAATTTCAGAATTTCAATAAAAAAGTTTAATTTTTTCAATTATTTCATATTATAATATAAAGAATTTCATAATTTCTTTAAATAAAACTTATATTTTCGATTCTATTAAAAAATATATTAATAAATAAATAATTTCTTATATTAAAATTCAATATTTTATTTATTAGTTTTATTATTATAATCTTTCACAATTTCAGATTTTTCATTTCCAAATATTATATTAATTTATTCAAATTATCTTAATTTTAAATTTCAAATGATTTCATTGCTTTTTTGATTTTTAATTCAATTTAATATTATATTTTATATAAATAATAAGAGCGTGCACATAGTAGGGCCGTGCACATAGTAGGGATATCGGTTAGGTCCACACACGCGTTGTCAGAATTCCCTGTTGAAATCTCAATTTCTGCACCTCGAATTTCCAATCATTTATTCCAGCATCTCGTGTATACCACATTGTGTGTTGCTTGCAAGTCGCAAGCATGGAATGGAACAATGATTGTGACTGAGGAAAGCTGATTGACAGTGGCGGAGCCCGGGGTGGAGCGCGGGGGAGTTTTACACAAGAAGTTAGCGTAGTTGGGGGAAACCTAATTTGACAGTACGGGGTGCGGGGCGTAACTTCTCAAAGAGAATAGTTTCCTGCCAAAACTAACCAATTTTACCACCAATAAGCGTCTTTCCGGATATGCAAAGATCAACAGGATATAATGTCCCGATTCCCCCAATGTACCCAGGTATCTTTCCATATTCTGTATGAAAGCGAGAACGAGCAATTTATTTTGTCAATCGCCATTGTTTATACGCGATAGGAAAGTTCTACTGTGCTCTTTCCGCATCTGAATTGAAGCTGCCGAGCTTCCGATCTTCTGTCCATTTTTTAAGCTTTGGGAACATACTTTGCAAAGACGAAACAACATTGCAGAAACCACATTCAAAATGGCGACGACTGGAGCCGATGTGCACGGGGAGAAGGGCGACATTGAAAGCTTGAAGGCACATAACCTGGAACATGACGAAGTCCTAGTTGATAAGGATCTTATGAACGATGCCTTCGAAGGAGAGAATCGAGAGCATGAGATGGGTATGTGGGAGGCTGCAAAACAACATCCCGTGGCTTGCTTTTGGGCATTTACCTTTTGTTTCACTATCGTGAGTCCCCAACTGTTATGCCAATGTCCCGCAGAATCTCTTCTAATACAACTTAGGTGATGGAATCGTTCGACATGTTCTTGAATGGCAATTTCGTTGCACTCGGCTTTTTCCAGAAAACTTACGGTATCCAACAAGCTGATGGATCATATGCCGTCCAAACAAAATGGCAAAGTGCACTGTTTCAGGCAGGTCAATGCGGTGCCTTCGTTGGTGTCTTCTTGGCTGGCCCTGTTACCAATCGGCTTGGCTACCGTTGGACTACAATTCTTGGCTTGATCATGATGAATGCCACGATTTTTATCTCCTTCTTCGTAAGTCGCATGCTTCCTTTCTCAATATTTGCAAGCCTCAATGAGCTAACAACGGATACAATTTAGGCCGACTCTCTCGCTGTACTTACAATCGGTCAAGCTTTCGAAGGTGTCCCTTGGGGATTTTTTATCGCAAATGCTCCAGCATATGCAAGTGAGGTCGTACCTCTCTCGCTTCGAGGTGCATGTACTGCCACCCTACAAATGTCCTGGTCTATTGGCAGTATCATCGTCGCCGCTGCCACTTATGGTTACAACAAAAAGAATAGCACATGGGCCTGGAGGGCACCTCTTGCATTGCAATGGCTTTTCCCTGTAAGTATTCCATTTGAAATTCCGAAGACATAAAAGCTCATTTGTCCAGACTCCACTCTTGATTCTTATCTTTTTCGCACCAGAATCGCCTTGGTGGCTGATACGACGGGGTCGCAAGGAAGAAGCTATTCGATCCATTACGCGTCTTGGTAATAAATCCGAAGGGTATGCTGAAGGTCAAATTGCAATGATGGAGCGTACCGTCGAGATCGAAAAGAAAATAGGAGGGGACCCAACTCTTCTTGACCTCTTCAGAGGTACTGATTTGAGACGAACTATTATCACTTGCTTGATCTACGCATCACAAAACTTTGCCGGAAATCTTATTGCCAATCAAGCTACCTTTTTCTTCGAGCGTAAGTGGATAATCTTCTCTTTGAAATATGAAATTATAGTTAGCTAATTCTATTGATGTGTTTAGAAGCTGGAATCTCCACAGACTTTTCTTTCAAGCTTAATTTGATCAACTCATGCCTTCAATTGGTTGCCAATGTCCTTTCCTGGCCTCTTACAGCCAGATTCGGTCGTCGAACAATTTATCTTTGGGGTACAGCCACTAACGTCACTTTGCTCTTCATTCTCGGTATCTGCGCCTCCATTCCACAGAATAATTCGACCAATTACGCTCAAGCATGCTTGGGAATAATTATTTCATTCGTCTTCGCTGGAAGTCTGGGTCCAATTTCATACAGCATTATCGCTGAGACATCCTCTGTCCGTCTTCGTGCCTTGAGCACTGGTGTTGGTCGTGCTGCCTACTATGTTGCAGAGATTCCTATGATTTATCTTGCCTCACAAATGCTCAACTCAACCGGATGGAATCTTGCAGGAAAGTGCGGTTTTGTATGGGGAAGCACCGCTGTTGTCTGTTGGGTCATGGCCTACTTCTTCCTCCCTGAGCTCAAAAATCGCTCTTACCGTGAAACCGACATTCTTTTCAACCGAAAGATTTCTGCAAGGAAATTCAAGTCGACTATCATTGATGTCAAGGATAACGATTAAGCTGGTGTTGGTATAAGTGTTAAAAGAGTAACATACCTTGTAATTATAAATGGGTGGGACTCGTGATTCGTGGCCTGCTCCCAAGTAAGTAGTCAAGTACTATATTATAGACTATAGAAATTAGATAGAACATAGAACATAGAAACAGAATATAGAGCATGTATTAATCTTAATTGCAAAGCTTTAAATTTATATCCATTTGAGCATACTTCATTTTCTTTGTTCCTGATTCTTCCTAGAGCTCCGACTATTAGAGCTCTACTACTTCACTGCGCATAAGAGTAAGCTGGTCCTCATTAGTATCGGGTTTCTGACAATACCGGGATAACTTCTCCTGTACTGTGTTGTCGCGTCGTTTCGAGCATGTAATTATATCTATTGCTTAAAGACCCTTGAATAACCACCCAACTTATGCGTACAAGAAGGCTCCATCTAATGCTTTCATCAAGATGGAAGTCTACTTTGTTTGAAAACATCCTCCATCGCGCTCGTCGCTCAGCAATCTCTTCGTTATCAAAACCTTCGCTCTCAAGATTTATTTGAGATCCGACGAAATCTTCGCAATCTACATGTTGTAAAGCTTGCTTAGTAGTGAAAATAAACATCCTGTCAGTTTTTACGAAACGATCTCTTCAATCTGAGAGGTAGTATTGTGAAACAATAAGCATGATACACTATGAGTCGAAGCAAAGTCTACATTACCTGTCAGCACTAATGCAAGGCATTTTAGTGAGTACGTAAAATATTACCAACATTTTCAGCCCTGTCGATCAATTCCGTAGAACCTCCTTATGTTTCATAATATTACAGTAAGGGGCATTTCTGCAGAACTCACGACTAGCAATTGATGTCGATTAATCAAGACGTTGAAGTGCAACTAAGGAACGGCAAGTGACTATGGCCACACTCAGCAGCCAAAACTCAAATGGAGTCAAATATCCAAGTATCCAGATCTTCTAATTTCGGCAACTTTCCTTAGACTTTCATACTTGAGTGTGCTGCTACGTTCACGAAAGGCCTTCCAAGACGCCCAATTGATTATGTTCTAAGCAGTACGTTATGGTCAGCCGCTTTTAAAATCGGTGCTTCCGCGTCATCATATTTTCCTTGTCTGCAGTGACACATTGCCCTCATCATCGTCAGCACATCTTCTAAATAGGGGGGTTATTTAGCGATCTCCAATGCCTTTGGCTAGGTAACCTGATTTGCAAAACTGGGCGAGGTCTACGGGTCTTCTAAGTGTCAGAACTGAGCTTGGCGAAGCGCTTCATCGATCTCGAAAGAGCCAATTCACAAGGTTGTAGCAGCTGAAGACTCCATAGGTTGATGTAGATCTTGCTTGTAGCTGGTTGACTTGGCTCATCATCGAGACGTTTTGATGCAATTGAGCTGCTTGCACATCCATCTTTTGTCGATAAAACTGTATGTGTCTTCCTTTAATCAATCCAAATAAGGAAATATGTCGCGCTGTACATGTAAGCTCATCGAAGCTACGTCAAAATTGAAGCATAAATGCTCGATAAATTCCCAAGTTTCTTCTCCTTCAACCCATTCACAAATCATCTCAATTACCTTCTACAAAACTTGAAAAAGCCAAACAAAATCTCATTTCAAAAAACCAAACAAACTTTCAAAATGCTTCTCACCAATATCAACACTGTCGCCATCGTTCTCTGTGCTTTCTTCAGCACATCTTCTGCCACTCAGATCATTGATATCGTGAAGCACTCAACAACAACCTGCGGTGATTCTGGAGGACCAACCAGAAATTATAACTCTGGTGATTGTTATACTTTCTATGATACTGATCATGGATTGGTGTTGAAAAACATGCCACGAGGCTGCACTTGTAAGTGACTGACCACTTCACGTTACTACCAGCACCATGTAATTGTTGACTGACTTGTTTTTGATAGTGACTACCTATGCAGCTAAAGGCTGTGGCGGAGTAACCAGTCACTATGGTACAGACCGTCTCAATCAATGCATCTCTCTACAGGGTAGATGGTCGATGAAAGTAGTTGGTTGTTAAGCTTCTGATGTGTTTTGGAAATGGAAGACTCGTCATGTTGCACTGGTGGTCTCCTTAAGCTGTCTGAAGTTGTACTAGAATATCATATCTTTGTATCGAAGTTCGTCATTCATTTCTCGAGTTGTTTTGGGAGAAATTAAGGATTCTTTAAGTTGTTAGTGGTTGGTCTTGGCCGTAGTACAAGTCACACTCATTAGCAATCACGCGTTATAGCAATCACATTCGTTTTTCTTACTTATCGAGTTAATATTCTTATGAATTTATTTAATAAGTGAGCTTATTTTCAAATAAAGAGTACTTGTAGGTGATAACAGATAATAGGAGGTGATTTTTAATCTTTTATTATGAAGAATATTATTGAGAAGATTCAAATTACACAGCGATATTTTTAAATGAGTAGAGAATTAAAAAGATTATCTTTAGAGTATTTCTAATTGAGATATTGACAGAATTTCAGAAATCTATAAATGATAGTTTTACACCTTTATAAGTATTCTAGCGGTATTACCTATTTCATACATATGTTAATAATTACATTCAATAACGTGTCCGGAATCCCACTTTAGTAGTTGAACTAAAATTGTAATCGTTTAAAACATTGTTATAAACCAATGGAGTAAAGTGCACCAGAACCTCGTTGAGTCAAGGATCTCAAGACTAACCAAGAGAATGCAACAGCTTTTAAATACTACACGCCTGAGTTACCGTTTATTCTACATTATGTGCATGACATCTGCTGCCCCACGCGGCACAAGTCCTCTGATTCAGCATCCCCGCGCCACACGTTAGGGAATCGCAAGATTCCCGAGTCGAAAAATTGAACTTTGCCATCCATACTATACTGATGGTACGGCGCTGGCTGCCGAATCCCACTGGGATTGGTGACAGTCGTTGTTGGATTCCCGCTTGTGACGAAAGTAACTACATAATCCTGTAGTATGCGTGCCGCGCGAATTGACGCCACTGGCACGAATGGTTGGTAGAAGAGATAAAGCAAATCACCCCCATGTGATCTGCTGTGAACCGTGTTCCACCTCTGCCGCCAGACTTGATCGCTTTTTGCATCACTGGTATATGTAACGTGACAGCGGAACGTGGCATCGCCAATAATCCTTGCGACATCCTCGGCATCGTTATATCCAGAGTGATATGTTTCTAAGATCCACTCTTTCTCGTCCTTGGTAACGTTTGGAAATGCGAGATCAAGGAAGCCTGGCACGGTGGTATCCTGGTCTTCAAATGACTTTGCAAACTGGCCACCCTCGTTAAAAACATGGGAAAGAATGAGTTGTACATCGTGTAAAAACTCTCCATTTTTAAGCAGCTTAGCGGGAGACTCAGGAGCAAAGTCCCCCCACGCTGTTGGATTATATAGAAAGGAGCCAGGCGGTGCGTTTTGTATCTGCTGGAGATTTGCCTCCATCATCTGCGCTTCTGATACCTTACGCAGGTCCCGCAGGTCCGCCAAGGTCGAGACGCCGTTGTACTTTGTCATAAACTCCCGAAACGTGCTTTCCGCCGTCGTTTGATCTGTGATTGGTTGCCAGCCTCCCGAGAGGGAGATAGCGCGCTGAAATAGTGCCCCTTTCTGACCACCATAGGCGGTGAGGTGGTGCAATACGGAGCCTCCTCCAGCCGAAAGCCCAACAATGGTGACTTGATTTGGATCGCCTCCAAACTTGTAGATGTGATCTTGTACCCACTGTAGGGCTTTCTGTTGATCAAGTAGCCCTGCATTGATATCTTTATCTTCGATATCACGGCCGGCTGCAAAACCCAAGGCTCCCATACGATAATTCATCGCAACAAAAATCATGCCGCCTCGGTCATTTACCATGGCGCGATCCATCAGCCCTCCGGGAAAGTAAAGGGACTTGCCACCAAAGACATAGGCGCCACCATAGATCCAGACGAGCACAGGCTTCTTTTGCTTTCCATCAAAGGCGGCCTTTGGGGTCCAGACATCAAAAAATAGGCAGTCTTCGGAGTACAGATTCGGATTTGTAAGGTTGAAAGCTGGCTGAAACCCTCCAAATAGCTGCTTGGGAGGCGCCTTGCCACGCTCTCCTTGCTGGTATCAACTTGGTTGATAAAGTGTAAAGTACTTTGGTCTATTGTGGTTGTATTCGTTTTTCTTGATTATTATTAATTATGGGAAGCTAGTATTTAATATAGTAGAAGTGCTAGTGTTAGTGTATACGTTAGTATATATACTAGTGTAATATAGTGCCCTTTTTTAGATTATATAATCAATATTCCGATATTAGTAATTTTTAAGTTAAATAGATTATATACTTAAAGTCTAAGTTTATTATTTAATTTTAGATATAGTATTTTATTTCTATTTCTTTAGCTTCTCTTTTACTATTTTTTTTCTACCTAATATATTACTTTAATAACTATTTTATTAATATCAATCAAGTCTTTTAAAATTTGATATATATTGTTTTTAGTTATAGTGTTTATAGAATTCGACTTTTTATCAATTCATTTAATTTCTGTAATCTTTCTATTTTTATAGTATTGTTGTAAAGTTATAATATTAATTAGAAATCGTTTTTTGTATTTATATTAAACTTAATTAATAGGTTATATAATAATTTAGAATCTGTATAGAATATAAATAATATTTGTTTTTTAGATTTGAGAATAGTATTGATAATATTTTTAATAGCTATTTCGATATTAAAATCTAGAATTAATATATATAGCTTAAAAGCTAGTATATTTCTAATCATTTTCTTGTATTTAATTGATATTTAATAAATAATATTAGTATTATTGTATTTATTTATAAAATATATAATATAATATATTTATAATAATAAATTAATATTATTGATAAAAGATATATTGATAAAAATAATTAAATCGATAGAATCTATATCGAGAGGTATAAATATAAATCCTTTTTTTAGATTATTTATTTATTATTTAATAATTTTTTTCTTTTGAATTTATTATTTGAGTAATAACAAAAAGATAGTATAATACTTTTAATTAATATACGATTATAATATATATACCTCTTATATATTAAATAATATATTGATTTTTTAAAATAATATTTTTTCAAATCTTTTTTTGTTTTATATATATTAGTATTTCCTGATATAATTATTTTGAGATTATTATATTATCTTTTTTGATTCAAATAAATTCTATTTCTTTTAAAAATAATTAAACCCTTATTAAACTTGAATAAATAGTTTTTGATAAGCTATTTTTTATTTTTAACTATGAAACTAGTTTTCTTTAATTTCTTTTATTCTAAATATATCAATTTCTTATTTTTAATTATAAGAATATTATTGATTTAAAGTCCTACAATATTAATATAATCAATTGAATAAAGTAAATAAGGATTATATATAGATTATATTATATTTAATTTATTTCTATAATAATTATAGTAGATTCTAAACTAATAATTTCCTATTTTTAATATACTATATAAGGGTTTAATAATATATAATATATAATTATTATTAAATCTAATTTTTATTAATATTTCTATATAAATAGATCTACTCAAAATTGTAATTAATTAGATATATATTTGTATAATATTCTATAAATAAATTTAAATATATTTATTTAATATTTATAAAATAATAGTAAATATAAAAATAATATATTAATTAATATATTAAATAATCAGTAATTATATTAAAACAATAGTTTTATCTATATCTTTATATATTTGAACTATTAACTATAATTTTATATATATTTTATCAATTCCTTCTTTCTTTATTTTATTAACAAATCGAGATTTAAATAATTGTATTTCAAATAGTATATTAGTTTTTGAAATAATTTTAAAGATTCTATTCTCTATTAAATTATTAACTTTCTTACATTGTAATTCCTTATATTATATAAATGTTAGAAAAGATGCTCATACCGCATATCACACTATGCTATATCAGAATTAGCTCATATGTAACTCTATCGAGTATATATGTATATATATTATATCGTATATAGAATTTAATAATATTAAAGCTATTCTACCAATTTCCATAATCTTTTAACAGATTATAAGCTCGGGTTTGTATAATGCTAGGATTAGTTTTTCGGAATTATTTAATTAATGCTATAATAAACAGTAACGATTTTATCAAATCCGAAAACCATCATCTTTATAAATAAAATTAAATCCTAAAGACAACCAGGTAACATCTAGCCTAATTCAATTGATCGATTGGGAAAATACAATTCCATTCAACAAATAAATCTGGCTTCGGTATTGTTGTAAGATTCCAGCATCCTGTATAGTGTTGTAAAATGCGTAATACGATTATAATGGAGATTGTAATAAATATTTAGGTATGTGGTATCAAAACAATCCAACCTGTAAGATTGAAGATAATGAAAACTGTATAAAATATTCAGGTGTATAGTATTATAGCAATTCAATTTATAAGATTAAAAACAATAGAGATTATAATGAATATTTAGGTATACAGTATTATAACAATTCAATTTATAGGGTTGAAAAGGGCAATGGAGTTTTGGCAGACGATTGTTATCTACTTTTATTTTTTTTCAATAATTTAAGAATCCCAATTACAATATGATTTCCTCGATTTCTTATTTTTCGATTCTTTTTTTTGTTTCGATTTTTGTAAGCTTTATATCGATGACAACAATACAGTATAAGTAATCGATAGTGTTTTATGAATCGATTAAACTTTATATAATTGAAGGTTATCTATAGAAAACCTTAAAATTGAGAATACTTTGAATATAATTTATAGGGAAACTACGAAACCCATTTAATTTAATAAAGATTTTCTTCGTTTCAGAAATTTTCCCACTTTTTTTTCCATTCTATTTTTTCAATAGTTTTTCGATTATTTATATTTACAATCTAATGAGTGTAATAATTATTAAATTATTATTTTATTTAATATTAGTTTTTATAGTGTTTAATTTGTTTTGCTTACCAATTCCGTTATTTTATAATATCTCAATTCTTAATCTTATTGTCTTTTAACAAACAATCGAATTTTACTTGTATTCTATTTGTATACAATTATTTTTGGTTCTTTTCTGATTTCCTACAAAAGGGATTTTTGTTTCCTTTTTAATTACTATCCTTATACAATTTCGATTTCGATTTTTAATATCAATAATAACTGTATTGGTAATCGAGGAGAAAGGAGAGTATATAAGGAGCTAAAGGGTTTATAAAAACCCGAAGGCATTAAATGTAAAGAATTAAAGATTCCAAAAAGAACTGGAGGCGATTTGAAATTATATATAAAGGAGGAGCGAATAACTATAATAATAGGAGAACGTATATTATTATATTTAAAAAAATACTTTGGTATTTCATTATGTAGGAGATAGTAAAATTATCTTTTACACTCCTTATAATAAAGATTAGCAAAACCAAGATAATCAAGAATATTATTGTTAGTTTTGTATCCCCTTTTGGATATATTTAAAAGAGAAAGGAAGAGTTGTAGGATACACTCTATAGAGGAGCGCCCTAACGTTTCACTATATAGAAAAGATATACAACATCTCTTATATCCTTATAAAGAAGAATAAGGATCAAAGAATCCTATATAATCAGAATAATTATATAGAAGACTGTATTTTAGCTCCTTTAAAAAGAAAAAGCTATAAAGATATAGATTCTATAGATCAATAGGTATTATACTATTAGTACAATCCTTATACCCTTAAAAAAGCGTCTACACTAGATATTGAATAATCCTAAAGAAAACAATTTTCTTTAAAAATTGATTAAAATATTAATTCCTAGAAAAGATATTATTAGTGATCAATATCTTCATTATCAAATTACTTATTAATCCAAGAATATCTTCTAACAGCCTGCGAGATCTGACTTACTGATCCCACAGCGTTTTTGATAACTATAATCTCAAAACGCTTTCTAGCATCCTTTGAAATCAACTCGCTAACTTCAAAACACTTATTAGCGATTCTCGAAACTCACTAAATAAAAGCAATCGAACATTATATATACATCTTTATAATATAAATCATACCACTTAATTTGATTAAGATTAACTATAACCCCGATTTACGATATAACCTTTTATAGTTTTCGATAGACTATATAGCTTTAGATATACAATATCAGTATAGGGGAGTATTAGAAAAGATATTTATACTGTATATCACACTATGCTATATCAGGATTAGCCCACATATGACTTTACCGAGCACATATGTATATATATCGTATCGTATGTAGAACTTAATAATATTAAGGCTATTCCACCAATCTCTATGATCTTTTAACAATAAATATATTATTTTGTAAGAATATAGTTAGTTATAATTATAATTTATTATTAATATTAATTATATTAATTATATTAATTATATTAATTATATTAATTATATTAATTATATTAATTATATTAATTATATTAATTATATTAATTATATTAATTATATTAATTATATTAATTATATTAATTATATTAATTAAATAGTTATATATTTGATATTGTAATTGTATATCTAATTATATTGCTAAGAAAGGTATTTGTAATTGTAATATAGATATATACAATATATTAATTATTATTATATGATCATTATCATTATTTGTAATATTGATATTATTCGATTCGATAAACTCGATTTTTTCAGATTCTTTATAAAAAGATTATATTAATATAAATCAAAATTTAATTAGTTTATTAATAAATTCTACTTTATATATCTTCCTATTCATTTTAATTAGGGTATATAATCCAATCCATTTGTCTAATGTATTACTATTTTTACTTTCTTCTTATATTAAAATTTATAAATTAAATAATAAAATAAGGACTAATATTATAAATGATTTATTCCTCATTTTAAGTATTTCTATAATCTATTTCTTAGTTTATATATAATATATTTTTACTATAACCTTCTTTATAACTTTTATACATTAAATAATTATTAGAATTAAAGAATTAATATTATTCAATTTGGAATATATTCTATAAACTAATAATATAGGAATAAGCTTATTTGATTCTATTATATCGTTTATAGCTTTTATTATTATTTATAAAATTATTGATTTTATCAAATTATTATTTTCAAGCTTTTTTATTAAAATCTTATATATATAATGTAGGGGGTAATAATATTGTTTTATAATATTTATTGAGTTATATACCTCAATTAGTATATTCTTGATAATAATCGATATAAATTTCATATTCTAAACAAACTCCTTACTTATAAAATTCTTTCCTGTATTATAAATAATATAATTCGATAATCCTATATATATATCAATTCAGTACTCCTAGAGATTATCGAATATATACTTAACTAAAACATTTTTAAAAAACCAAGCTACTTGATATTATATCGCCTCATCAATAATATATAGAATTGATTCTTTTATAATATATATAATATTAATATATATAGTATAATTAAACTCAATATTTTTTGATAAAGTAAATCTAAAATATTCTAATAACTTGTTATATATTTAATAATATTTATAATACTTAATAAAATATTTGATAATATTATTACTCTTATTATAGCCTTCTTATTATAATATATAATAAAAATATTATATAAATAAATAATTAAATCGATAATATAGATATTATAGTTTAATAATTATTAAATAATAATTATTCTAATAAATCGATTTTTAAATAAATTGATCTATATTTACCTTCCATATCAAAAATATATATTTACATTTTCTAATAATAAAATATTGATTAATTGAATTAATGAATTTATTAATAATATTATTATAAAACACTTTAAATCAATCTATATCCTTAAATCCTAATAGAAATAGAATATTAGTATCTATAATATGAAAATTGATATATCTAAATAATATATTAATATAAAATAATTCTATTAATATTATAATCTCCTTTCCAAAGCATATATTCATAGCTCCTATTATTTATAAATTATATATTATTAAATATATTTATTACTATATATAATATTATCCAATCCCAACTATAGATTTTCTTATATAAACTATATCAATATATATATTATAAAACTTTTTATTTATATAATTTATATAAAAAACATCTATTAGATTCTCTATAAATAAAACAATTTCAATAGAATCTCTAACAATTATATATAGAAAAATATTGATAAATAATTAATTAAATATTTTCTAACCATTAACAGATTCTAAACTAATAAAAAATATTTTTTCTTTATTATCATCCATATCAAGATTTATAAAAAACTAATCTATCTTAATCTCTAAATCAAACTCTATATTTATAATCTTTCTTTTATATTCAATCAATTATTAATTGTAATATTTATTATATATACTATATTACAAGGCGGGCGGGCAGGAATAAGACTCTAATAACTTTGCCCTAGTTCAACAAGGTTATACTGATTCAGATAATAGGTTTAAATTAAAAGATTAAGATATAACTCGAAAAGCTACAATACAGAATCTTCCGAATTAAAGATATACAGAATTTTCCTAAACGAACTAGTCCGAACAGACTCTAGCATATTTACACTCCAACACAAGTACCCAATCCAATCCCCTCCGAAAGATTAATATATTATACAATCTCATATTGTAATATTATCTTCCTTCTAAAAGCCAAATTCCATTGAAATAAAGATATCATAATTCGATTATTCAGAAATAAGCAATATTCGATTAAGCAGGTTCTGATTTATCAGGATATCTTTAATAAAAATTACAAATCAATTCTTACACATTTTCCAGATAGCTTGCGGATTCTTCGGTCGGTGTCTCATAGCCAATCTAGCGGACAATATATTTCAAACGAGATCCTCTACAACCTTTTCTCTCCCAACAGGAGTTCAGAATTTTAGCGATTTCGAACTACTTTAAGCTATCAACTTTAATAAATAACGATAATAAATTATATTATTTAGGAATAAAATCATTATATATAGGGTATAGCAAATTGATATAAAAAATAAAATAAATCTTTATTAAAATAGAAAGCTTTAGTTTATAGATATAGAGATCTATCAGATTTAGGATTTTGAAGAGCTTGAGATTTTTTTAATTGAGCTTTTTCTATAAATACAGGATTTTGATATTTCTAACATTCAGTCAAACCAGATTACTAGGTAAATATCTATAAATAAAAAAACAACAAATATTGACATTCTTCGAATATCAAATTTGACTAACAATTAATTCGATTTTTAGATATAAGAAAATAGCTTCCATTTTAGCAACAAATTCTTTAGTATTTCGTATAATAGAACAATTACTCTAAGACGGTACTAACTTGAAGCCTAAACAAAAATAAAACCCATAATTCGAAAAAAATAGGGTTATGTAGGTACTCTCAAACCAAACATTATTGATAAAGAATTCAGTAAATAGAAATTATTTTATTTAATTATCTTACAGGTAAGTTATATACAATCTGAGATATTACTTCAGCATTATATTAGCTTATTCAGTCTATTTATCAATCTCAGAATAATAAGTAATAAAGAGTCTAATAAACATTTTCAAATATTTATAAATATATTTTCAAAATTTAGTAATAAATTGGGCTTTATAATCGAATATAATAATCAGAAATAAATTATAAAGCTTTCAAATATTCTTTTAGAATAAACAAGCAATTTCTTTGGAATTGCAAATTTTATAATAAAGCAAAAAGTATTTTATCTTTGTTAATCAATCAACCACTATCATAATAATATCGAAACCAATATTTTCAAATAAATAAATAATGAAATTCATAGAAATATCTTATCAAACATATTGTAAGATCGGGAATAAATAAAGGACTCCTTTCTGTTCCCTATAATTCGAAACAGTACAATAACAACTATAACAGTTGCAGACCCACTGCGTTACATAATCGTAGTATCCAGACCAATAGTAGTTTCAGGATAGTAATTCGAAGATTCGGGTACAATGCAGGTAACCGGTGGCAGGCGATTCGTAATATAATCAGAGCAAATAGATTTTCAGAGAATTGTGATCAGGGATATACAGTTTCCTTTAGTAGTACAACAGATTGTTGTTTTCAGTACACTCAGCAAAAGTGATTTTCGGGTGTTTTAAGAATCCCTTTTATAAAGATTTCAGAATGGATTCAAATATAGAATCTATTCAATAACCTTTATGGAACAAAATAAGCAAATCAGTAAATAGATTTAGAAAAGTTTCCGAATTCTTTAGTGATATTATAAAATTAGAATTCGAGTAATCAATAGACTTAATAGGATTGGAATTTCTTTAACTTCGAGTAGTTACAGCAAAGTGTACTTTCTTAACAATCTTGGGTTTGATTGAAATAATAACAATAGGAAATAAATTAGAGTTTAGGTTTTCTTATTTCAGAATAATATAGTTTTGATATAAAAAGCATTTATCTTTTTTTTAAAAAAATCTTTTAATCTTCTAATCAGTATATTAGATTTGGCATCTAATTTTCTAATACAATAAATAATTCGAAAATTAAATCGGAATAGAAATTCGAACCAACAGGTTTAATAATAATTCAATAGCTTTATTATAATAAAGTATTCCAAATTCCTATAATCAGTAATTATCTAAATTGATAATATAGTGCCTTTCAATTCAGGATATTATTTCTTGAAATAATAAATAATAATTAGAAGTTCTTTATTATAAATCTCATAATTATATTCGGCTATCAAATGTTTTTTAGAAAAAAATATAATAGATCTTAGTATTCCCTTGTTGTTGTATTGAGAGAATACTTTAGCAGATATATAGTTGAAAGTGTTAGTTTCTAAAATCATTTCTTTTTTTTAATTAAAGGAAGCTAGAACAAAAGTATTGATGAATATTCACTTTAATTGATCGAATACTTTCTAACAAATAGGGTTTTATATAAATGAAATATTCTTTTTAATCAGATCTATTATCAGATTGATAATTTTCGAAAAGTTTTGAATAAATTATTAATAAAAGTTTGTGAATTTAATAAATATTTAGATATCGATTATAATAACAAACAATTTCTAATCTATAATTATTCAAATCTTTTCTGAGTTTATTTAAATACTATCCTTTCCTATAATAAGATCTAGAAACTTGATTTCGGATTTCAGGAATTCATATTTTTTGAATTTAGTAAATAAGTTGGTTTCTTTTAATATTTATAGAACCTTTTAGATATAGAGAATATATTCTTCCCAAATTTGATTATATATCAGAATATTATTCAGATATACGATATAGAATATATTTAGATATTCTTGTAGAAAATTATTAATAAACCTCTAGAAGATTACAAGTACTCCTATCAGTCCGAATAATATAATTAGGGATTTAAATAATCTAAATCGAATATAAAATACAATTAGGTATTCCTATCCTTCTTTTATTCTTATATTATTAAAAATAGAAATAATATCAATTTTATTGAAATACTTTATTTCCTTTAAATTGTTTAGAGATTTTTTTATTAATAATAAAAGATATTAATTCTTAACCAATAAATTATTTAGGGTATAATAATCTATATAAAACTAAAGGCTATTATTAACCTTTTTGATAAACAAAATAAAGAAAATAATAGGAGAAAAGTTTAATCAAATAAATCCTTTTCTAAGATTCTCTTTCAGCTATTCTTTTAAAGTTTTTAGTTTAAAATGAAATATAAAATACAGAGTACCAAAGAATAAAACAAATCCTTCTCTAAAACAGATTTTGTAATCGTATGATTGATAGGAGAATAGTTTTTCCACATTCTTTAAGAAAAAAACATTTTTTCAGTTCCTAAATTCAAATAATAGATCTTTAGAATCGAATCCCTTCTTTTCTTTATTTAGAATATTATCAATCTATTTAATCAATATCTAGAATATTTCATATTTCTAATAGATATAAGTTGAACAAGCTTTTAAAGAGATTATAACTATATCCCTATTCTTTAATCTTTCGGAATGAATAGGTAGATAAATAGATTAGATTTTTTGAAGAATATTTAGTAAAGTGTTTATATAAGATAGATAGAATAAAGTATTATAAAATTTATAGCAAAATGGGCTATTGAATTGGAATAAATTCGATACAAAGTCAATACAAAGGTTATACTTTTTAAGCTAAATTATTCCTAATATTATAAAGTAATAAATTAGTTTAATTATATACAAAATGATTTTTTTCTTAATATAATTATTGATTCTAAATCCTATATAGATATAGAAGGTAATTTGATTATTAGATAGAATATTTCTATTGAATTCTATAACTTTGAATATAGTAGATAATTGGTGTACAGATATTTTCTGGGAGAACACCCAGCTTCAATTTATGAAAGCTATTCTTTCATATTTATTATTGATTATAATATACATTGAAAGAATATCTTTTCCCAAAAGCAAGGTAATAAATAGAATTATTAGATTTATACAATTGTTTAGTTTATCTTTTAAAGGAAGGCTATGAATAGTAATAATAAATAAATAAAGAATATATAAAAAATCGTCCTGATTGTGATTTAGATTAAATATATCCCGTTTTCCGAATTAATCGAGTTAATTAATAAGCAAAAAGGAAAATGAGATAAAGAATAAATAAAGGCTTAGTTCCTTAAAGAATTATTCAATATAGAATTGATTTTTATAAGACTAATTGTAATAATAATAACTCAAAATTGAATAGAACAAATATCAGAATATAAATAATCTTGTATCAAATAGCTAACAGAACTACAATAATAGTATTCACTATAATCCTATTACAAATCTAGATTTCTAACAGTATATTCTTTTTTGCCTAAACTCAGATCCATTAGGTTTCCAGAAGTAGACTTTAGACTAGCAAATTATAGAAACAGAGTAGTAGTTATTTATTAGGGTAAGGTTTCAAAAGCGATAGAATGAATATAATGAACTTGTTATTAGTATTAATAGAATTAATTATTAAGTTATTATAGGTAATTAGTATATTAATAGAATTTATAGATTAGAATAGGATTATATAATAACATATCTTATAGTTTATAAGAGATTTTTTAGAATAAGAATAGAATTAAAGTATTATTGAATATCTTCCTTTTTAAAACAAATTTTTAGAATTTTATAAAAAAAATACTAAAATTAAGATATTTTTATTTTAATATATATAATTTATTCTGTATATTTTGTATTCGGTCAAAATTCTCAAAAGCATTTTCGAGATATTCGAGAAATACGGTATAATCAATAAACTAAGAAATTCCACAAAAGATCTTAAATAATATAAACTTATATATTTTTCCCATAAGTCTTTTAATAATATAAATCAAATAAACAGAAATTATTAGGAATCTATTATTATTTGTATTCAGTTTTTTATATATTTATTAAACAAATCTACACAAATCGAAATAGATATTATCGAATTCTTTCGGATTGGGGATATACTCATTCAATTAAGTAATCAGAATAAATATAATAAATTCAAAAGTAAAATTAATAGGAGTTTTGAGAAATACGATTTCGATATGGGTGGATACAATAGATATAAATTCAATAAGACAATCAAGCAAATAGGTATTCTGAGTTACAACTTATTTCTATAAAGCGGTTTGAATTCACTTTTAAATTAAAGCTTCAGAGATTTCATATTCAAACAATTGATTAATCTCCTCTAACTCAATATAGTATATAAATATCAACTAGAGGTATTGATATCAGATCTGAGAATCCCCAACTATAGAGATATTGAATTTAGAGGTATCCCCAGGTTGACTGAGTGGGTATGGAGTAAATATTGTAAGAATGATGTATTGATAAAAAGAAGCTATGTAATATTACAAAATAAGTAGGTAGAAATAAAACTTTAATAACTTTACTCTAATTCAATAAAATTATATTAATTCAAATAATAAATTTAGATTAAAAAATTAAAATATAATTCGAAAAATTATAATACAGAATCTTTCAAATTAAAGATATATAGAATTTTCCTAAGCAAGTTAGCTCGAATAGATTTTAATATATTTGCACTCCAGTATAAATATTCAATCCAGTCCTTTCCGAAGGACTAATATGTCACGCAATCTCATACCATGACATACTATTACTATCAATCTTAATCTTTTCCTGATATTCACAATAATTTTTATTTTATTCCTTTTAAATATACTTTATTGATCGATATCTCTCTTTTTTGTATATCTAATAACAATTATATTGATTCGAAAAATTATATTATTATCAAAACTTATTATGAGTATTATCTTTAAAACTATTACATCTGAAATTATTATTTTTAGAATTTCTAAAACTATTTCAATTATTGTTGTTATAAAATCTCCTATTAATAAATAATACTCCATTTTCCTTATTCTTATATAATTTTTTCTATATATTAATAAATTATTACAATTAATTAATTAAACTGAATACTTCCTTTTTGGAATCAAAACAAGCTAGGTTGTATACCTCCACATCCTTATATACAAGTATAAGCTTATTATATAAATAGAATATCTACTATATAATAGAATTAAATGGATATTATAGTATACATAATTCCTTGATTATAATAATAAGATATTTATTAAATAGTTTATTTTTATACTCCTTTTTAATCGACTTAAAAATAATACTATTCTATTTAGATAGTATATTATATTAGTATTCTTTTTCTTTAAAATTACTTTGTATATAAATATAAAACTCCTTAAATATCGATAATAATGAATTATAATTAATATAAAAAAATTGAAATACACTATCCGTAAATATAATTGGAAATGCTTTATATTATAAATTTATAAACATTTCCATATATTGTATGATTTTATAGAATATCAAAAATTTGAAATCGAAATTATTATTATTTCTATTATTTTTTTTTATCGATATAGAATTTTGATAGATTAATAAAAAATTGATTGTTATAATAACTGGTGTTACAGTGCCAAGTACTCTACTACTCGGCTATATAACCCCAAAAGAATATAAGTAGTTTGATTAATATCAAACCTACTAAATAAAATTATAATTAATTTGTAATACTACTTCCTTTTTCAATCTTAGAATAGATATAGCAAGATCTTATCCCCTATTCCGAAATAGGATTATTAAGGATTTTAATAGTAGAAAACTGATTATATATCTAAAAATAAATAGAACCACTTTTCCCTAACTAATCGAATTCAATTATGAAAAAAGCCTTTAGGTAGGATCAAACTAACTATTACAACATCAAGTACTCTACTACTCGATTATATAACCCCAAAAGGATATAAGTAGTTTGATTAATATTAAATCTATTAAGTAGAGTTATAATCAATTCGTAACAACTGGAATATATCAATGATTTCTTATCCCTATTATATTATTCCTTTTTTTTACCGTTATTATTATTATTATTATTATTATTATTATTATTATTATTATTATTATTATTATTATTATTATTATTATTATTATTATTATTATTATTATTATTATTATTATTATTATTATTATTATTATTATTATTATTATTATTATTATTATTATTATTATTATTATTATTATTATTATTATTATTATTATTATTATTATTATTATTATTATTATTATTATTATTATTATTATTATTATTATTATTATTATTATTATTATTATTATTATTATTATTATTATTATTATTATTATTATTATTATTATTATTATTATTATTATTATTATTATTATTATTATTATTATTATTATTATTATTATTATTATTATTATTATTATTATTATTATTATTATTATTATTTTTATTATTATTTTCATTATCATTTCCATTACCTCCTCGATTATTATTATATTTGAAATTATTTTTAATAAATCTATTAATCATTGTGAATTTAAATTTAGAATCCTTAATATTACAATCCTTTATCTATATATTTATAGTAAATCTATAAAATTGATTATATAAAACTATATATACTTCAATACCTATCTTTAATATTAATACTTCTCATATATATAATATTATATATAGCTTTTATATATTCATTTAATAAATCTTTAAGAAATGTTTAGTTGTAAATTGTCAAGGTACGGGTAAAGACTTATATTGTACTATAAAGGTAGAAGAGCTATAAAAGAATAAGATTCTACTTATAAGAAATAGAATATATTAGTAGTCCATACTTAAAGTACAAAGGCAACTACAGATTATATAATTAGTACTATAATAGTATCTTTTATTCAAAGTAATCGATTTATAATCGAAATATAAATTAACCTTTTTAAAAAACAAAATAAGACTAGAATACTCTAATTTCTATTATTAAATTAAAATAAACCTTTTTAAGAATAGTAACCAGTTAATAAAGCTTTTTAAATCTATTCTAACCTCGATTCGAAGGTATGCTTAGTATAAATACTAATAGGGAATTAGAAATAACAAATCTTTTGAAACCTATTCAAACAAATGAATCTGATTTATTTGAATTTATTAAATAAAAAGCAATCATTATATCTTTCTAACCATAAAGATCTTTAGCAGATTGTTAAAATACTAAATAATATTTCTATTTGACCTGATAGTGAAATCCATTCTTATTATAATAATCGAGTAGTTTTTCGAATTCCTATTGCTTAGTTTTTTTGTTCATTTTATTATCTCTTTCTAGAATGTAGCCTTGATTTTAATAAGATTTGGTTTTGTTGATTGCTTTTTAATCTATTAATCTAAATAAATAATAAAATAATTGGAATAGGGAATTATAGAATATTAAAAAAATCTTGAAACTAATAGAGAATTGAAGTAAACAGATTTGTTTATAAACTTTTAGAATCTTATAAAAGTTATTCTATTTGTTATTACCCTTTTTTATTGAATAATTAGTCTTTATATTTTTAATATTAATCTATATTTTATTACTTTTTTTATATAGAAAAGTGTTGGTGTGGGTTTGATTAATATAATCCTTATATTTTTAAATAAACTGAATAACAAGAGCCTTCAATTTCATTAAGATGAAATCAAATCGATTCACAATTTCATTAGTTTTCAGAAATTCGTGTTTTCTTTGATATAATAAGTTGGGTAGTATAGATGAAAAGGGCTCGATATTGAAATATAAATGAAAACTATAGTTAGTAAAGAATAGGAATATATTAGTAGTTTCGGAAGTAGTATTATTGAGAGCGAATTCTACAAGTGGAAATTAATCATATTAATTATCCTAGTGAAAATTTATAAAGACCCTAAGATATTATTTTATTATAGTATTAATCCTCTCTATTTGGCTATCAAATTTAGAATAAAACAAGGAGGATCGTTTTAGAGTGATTAATAAGTGTTTAGATAGATGTTTCCAGAATTCCGAAACAAATTGCAAGCCTTTATTGAATATAATATTGTTAGATGCTCTATATAAACAGTAGACTTTTTCAATAAATCGATCAGTAAGTTTTTCTACGGAGAATCTTATAATTAATATGAAATAGTGTATTTTTGTTAGGTGGTAAATAATTATAATAATATATTAATATTTCTTTTTATAGTATTTATTAATTGGTAGTAGTATAATATAATTGATGGAAATATTAGATTAGGGGTGAAATGATATTAATAAAAGTTTGAGAAATCCGGGTATAACAAAACAAAAGATTTTGATTTGGAAATAGAATTAATAGGCTTATACAAAGGTTTCAATTTCTCTTAACATATTGGATTATTAATATATGTAAAAAACAAAATTAATAGTTTTGATTTAATTAGAATATTCGACAGGATTGATGGAGTGAGTTCGGTATATAATCTGTATATGAAGTTTGGTAGAAAAAGGAATAAAAAAATGATTATAATAGAAGATTTTTCTATTAATTAATTTATAATTTTGAAAAGCGATTCGAAGGTCTTTTCGAATTGATAATGGCTAATAGCGGGCGGTTGGATTCTGAAGTGTATTAAGTATAATAATAATTAATTTAAATAATTTGTATACTTTATTAATGAGATCATTAATCAGTTTCTTAGTATTGGGAATAATCATACCTATAGAAGCTATAATAAGATTGATATTATTATTCATTTATTTAATAAAATCTTTAAATATAACAATATCGAATATTCTTTTCGGGAATATTATTTATAGGCGATTCTTGATCTAATTGTTATTGGGATTGATATGAGTAGAGCGATTTTCTATTCTTTGGCTTAATATATTGGAATAAATTGCTTTGTGATTAGGTTAATAGGTAATTCGAAATTGAAGCTAGATAAAAACTCTATTCATCTCGCTTATCTTTAATTCAACATTTTCATTAATATAAAATATTCCAGGTTTTTATAATCGATAATAATCTCGAATAGCTCTTAGGTATTATATAATTCGAATCTCTATTCCTCTAATAACTTGATGATAATAAGCAATTCCTTATCATAAATCTCATAATTGTATTCAACAACACTATATTTCGAGGAGAAATAGATTATTAGGTGTAGGCAACCCTTGTTATCGTATTATAAGAGTACACCACCTACAGCCCAATCTGAGGTATTCATTTCAACAATTATATAGTAATAATAATCGAATATTGTAAGAACTGGGGTAAAGGCAAAGGCATTTTTCAATGTTTTGAAGGCATTCTCTTAATCAACAATTCAATTCTATGTATTTTCTTTTTTCAATAAGTAATTTAGAGATTCTGTAATCTTAAAAAAGTTGCGAATAAAGTATCAATAAAAATTAGTGAATTTTAGAAATTGCTAAAGATCTTTTAATTTCATTAATAACTTTTATTTGAGGATTGTTTTGATTTTATCCAGATCTATTTTGATTTTGTTTGGTATAATAATCAATTCAAAATATTTGGTTTGTATAGTTTTGAATTCGTATTTCTCAATATCGATTTGTAATCTAACATTAATTAGTCTCTGTATAACCTCGCGGACTTGTTTTCGATAGTCTATAGTATTAATAAAATAAATCAAAATATTATCTAAATACACTATACAGTTCTTATTCAAAAGGTTGAAGAGAATGTAATTGATATAATTCTAGAATAATACAGGAGCATTATAAAGACCAAAAGGTATTACTAAAAATTCAAAAAGACTAAAGTGAATTATAAAAACTGTTTTCTACTTATAGCCTTCTACAATCCTTAGCTTGTTAAATACAGCGATGATATCCAACTTGGTATAGATTTTCATATGATATAAGGCATTGAGAATCTCTTTAATTAGTAATAAAGAGTATTGATTCTTGATGGTAATATTGTTCAGTCCATAATAATCCTAGCAGATTCGAATACCCCTTCTAGACTTTATAGTTAATAAAAGCAGAACAGCCAATTAAAAACAGAATTTACGAATAAACCCTTTATTCAAATTATCATCGAGCTACTTACAGATAATTTGGAGTTCGGCTAGGGATATCAGCCGTTCTTTATTATATAGTAATTCTTTACCAAATATGAATTCAATTTTATAATCCCAGGAGTACTGAGGGGGGAGCTTATTAATAAGTGAGAATAGAAACCCTGTATATAGATCTTTCAACCAAGATGGCAACTTACTTTGAATCTTAGTGATAAATGGTACCAAGCGATCGGTCTTTTCCATAAACTTCTCGATATCGCTTTCTGCAATACCGCGATACAGCTGGATCGGGCTGTTTTCTATTATTTGCTATAGTTTGTAAGTTACATCTAATTTGTCTCAAATCAGCTTTGTAATATATACCCCCTATCCTTTACAAAACTAATTGAAACTAATAGTAATCAGATATCTAATATTATCTAACTTTTATCAAATGCTATGCATTGTATCAAAAAGCTTTTCCAAAGGTATCGGTGTCGGCAGAATGCTTCTCGAGATTAATATATCGATAGTCTTAACAGATTCAAGAAGTATTGATTGGTTTTTAGGGAAAAATGAAAGTACTTCGAGACTTTTGTTGATAATCTTTTCAATAGAAGCTTGATATAGGGCATAAGTGGTTTTCTTTAGAATGGATTTTCGAACTAATATTCATAATGTCAGACTAAATATAGTATCTTTAGATATTAAGATATTGTTTTGGTTGAGAATAATTGATGTAGAGAAACCGGATAGATAACAATATCTGGAATAATATATGAAAACAAACTTTAGAATTATTATAGTTTAATCAATAATAGAATTATACTATTGGAATTAGAGAAGATCGAGGATTATAGGATTCGCTTTGGAAAGATTAGTAATATAAAATAGATAGATTTCTTTGTAATCATTAATCCATAGGTTTAATAAAATATATTGGAATAGGATATTAAACGCTCTGCTATCCGTTAGTAGCAGGTTATATATCTTAGAAAGGGAGTGAATGGAAATATAGAGTTTAGAGATTAGGGTTTTATCTATAAACCCATATCCCACAGCTCCATTATCAATAAAACCAATAAGCAGAATAATTATATTAAACGCAAAGAGAATTTTTATAAATATTTTAAAAGATTTACTATTTATTATTTTAAAATATAAAGGATCCTTAAATATAATTAATCTTCTAATCTATAAAGATAAATCTCCTATAAAAAATCTTGATTTGCAATTATAAATTAAAGTTAATCTTTTAATATATCGAACTAGGAAATTGGATTTTTATTATCATCGAAATATACCAAGCTTTTAATATATCCATTAAGATTTATATTACCTACTAAAATTAATAAAATATATTGAAAAAGTGTAGTGGTAATTAGAAAGCAATTTATAGATGGGAAGACAGTTTGGTAAGCAAAGCTGTAGGTACTATAATAAGGATCAGTGTATTGATTAATAGCCGGGAAACAGTAGATATTTGAAATATATTGATTAATAGTAGGATTATGATTAAAGTAAATTGTACTTCCTGAAATAGTATTATACTTAGCATTATTGAATCGCTTCTCTTTACAATTGATCTTAATATAACCAGACTTCTTACAATATAAACAAAAATCGAGCTTAAAGTATTGATCCTATATATAGTATAATGAGGCTCGTTAACCCTAACAAGTAACATCTAATTATATAGGATCTCCAAAAGAATCAAATGTAGAAATTATATTAATAGATCTTCTCTCATTAGACTTCGACTAGTTGCAATTAATATTGAAGCCTTGATTCCTATGTTGATTATCGAAATAGGCTTTCTCTTTCAAATCATTATAGATGTTTTACTATTAGATTATTTATACATCGATATCAGTGGCAGAAAGCTTATTGGTACGATTGATTGAAATATCGATTAATTCTTGTAAAACTTTAATCTTGAAATCAGCGATTTATTACTTAATAGTCTTCTTATATCTAATGGCAAACTATTTGAATTCAATAATAAAGTTATCAAATAGGATTCTTTATATAAAGCATTTGTTATATTCTATAAAGGTTTTTTGAAAGAGATCTAATATCTGATATTGCTTATTCAGCTTTTACTAGATGCTCTTTATCATATATTATTCTAATAACCAGAGATCGGAATTATATAAATTCTCAATAATTATGTTGAAATAGATCTAATTATTTGTATAAGCAATATTGGAAAGTAGACTAATAAGGAATATAATCTTCTAAAACTCTAATTCATTTTTGTAATCTATTATTAAATAACAATTGATTGTATTATAAAAGGCTGTATATTGATTCTAATGCTTTATAATATTCTTTTCATTATTATTAAACTTTTCGAAAGTGATTAGATACTTATGATAATACAAAGCTTATAGATTATTGCAAATAGTAATCTTTAATATATCAATTGTGTCTTTTAATTCGATAATCTTTGATTGGATATCAATGGCTTGAGCCTGAGCAATAATAGCTTCGACTTGTAGTAAATCTATAATCAATTCGATCAATTCGAATATAGTTTATATAATAGCAAAGTGTGTAGTATTCGAATCATTAAATAGATCTGTAAAGAAAGAGATATCGGTTTCGACAGAATTGAGAATGTGATTCAAGAAAAGGAATTATAGAGATAAGCTGGATACAGGTGTTTCTGATGTAAACACTTATTTATTTATTTTCAGCACTTTTTAAGGCTCAAAATATCAACGGCAAGGTGTACAGTGGATCAACGGTAAGTGTAATCGGTGCGATCGAGACAAAGCGTTAATAAGATTTTGAAAATAAAATAAAAAATAAAGTTGTAATAGTTTATTTAATAATGGTATAAACTATTAAGGTATGAGTAAAGACTTATATTGTATTATAAGGATAGAAAAGCTATAAAAGAGTGAGGTTCTATTTATAAGAAGTAGGGTACACTAGTAGTTTGTACCTGAGGTACGAAGGCAATTACAGATTATATAGTTGGCGCTGTGATATAAATATATTGAAATTATTATAAAAAATCTCAATGAATTTATTATTATTCATATTCTTATAATAATATTATTTATATTTGAATTTAATATATTTAATAAATTTTCTAATATCAAATACAATATTTTTTTATTAATTTGTTATTTCTTTAATAAACTTAACTATTCCTTATAGTACTCCTTTTTCTCCTTTATATATAAATCCTTATCAACAATCTTAAAGGCAGTTAGATTAATAGCATTGTTATTATTCAATATAATAATATATGAAAATAGGTATTTTAAAAGTTATAAATATTTCGAAGATTATAGATATAAATATAAGTATTTTTGAAAGAATGAAAGAGTATTTATAAAGATATTTAGATAAAAGTTTGTAAATTACCCTATACAATATACAATACAAAAACAAATGTATAATAAATACAAATTTGATTTATTACCATTAATAAAATCAATCTTCTTGAATATATCTTCCTAATACAATTATCCGGAATATATTCTTTAGTACAACAAAAAGAAATAATGTATTATATCAAATACAATGATATCTTCTTTATAATCTCTTCAGAATTTCTATCAATCTTAAAAACCATCTCAAAACATCTAATACTTTATAATAGAATTTAAAGCCCTAATTTATAATATTATTAATTAATATTGATATCAACTTGATTGATAAAATATAAAATACTTTAATCTATTATAATTATATTCGTTTTTCTTGATCATTATTAACTATAGGAAGCTAATATTTAATATAATAGAAGTACTAGTATTAATGCACACACTAGTACATACGCTAATGCAATACAGTGCCCTCTTTTAGATCACATGATCGATATCCCGACACTCCTGAATCACAAGGCTTATGGCATTCCCCATAGTTATTATCTTCCTCGCAGCATTCACAATCATCGCATGGCTCGGGTGGGAAATTGTCCGCCCACTTTACCATCGCTTGAAGGCACTCCTTCCTGCCACGGCCGTCTTCAACCTCGCCTGTCGGGTTGTCGACCGGGGCCTGCGGAGCTCTAAAGCGCAAGTCGCCGGTCGGTGGCGCTGCATAGCGAATACTTTGAAACTTGTAGAGGTCAGGATTAGGGTTGCTGATCGCTCTATGTTTAGTGTAGCCCAGGTCCACGAACGGTAGTTCTGCGGTTGCTGATACAGATTCCGCGGATGGGCTCAGGACAGGGATTTGAGCACCACGAGCTTCATTGCTCAAACCCGGCCAGAAGGCGGACGCGGAAATCGCCCACAGAGAAATGCATAGTGCTTGCGAGATCATGATTGTAGACTGCTGCCGGGGATCATAGACCCTGGTGCAATGGTCGGTATGAGTTCTCTAATTAGTCGATATCTGCTAGTGAGGTAAAGCTTATTTTTAAGCTTAATATCAGAGCTGGTTTAAGAAGACAGAGGTAGTTACATCCTGTTGACAAAGAGAGGTCACAGTCCTCTTTATATTGAAAATTAACAAGTTATAAGTCTGTTAGCTGCCGCTTCGTGTATACAAGATCTTCGTTGAAAAAAGAAAAAAAAAGCGTAGCTGAAGATATAAAACACATGATTTGAAACACAATATTTGCAGATCGCTCGAGTTCATACAATCGTCGATTAGAGATTTTTGTAAAAGATCAATGAGATCAAATCTGCAATGACGAGGGCGATGCGCACGTGGACATACAATAATGTACACTGAAATCACAGACTGTCTCATATCTTTCCTGAGCTAACCATACACTATAGTCATATGTGGACTGGTCTTGTCTGGTCCATCTAATCAATTCTCGCCACATATACTGATAGATAGACGTTCGTCTTGAAACATCGATCTCGGCACAGAATTCAGGTTGATCGCTCAAGGTATCATAGCATGTTGGGTTTAGCAGTTAATAGTATCTTGGAATTTTCTTAGAGAGAAGCTGACTAAGATACAATGTATAGTACTTGAGCACAACTGTTTGTCGAGCACCAAATCACACTAAAACTCATGTAATTCACCTATATATTTTCTTATATAATTCTCATTAATAATGAATAGATTTATTATTATTTTATTTATTTTCTTTAAAACTTAGATAGAAATTAAAGGGTTTATTTTTTAGATTCTTCTTGATTATATAACCTATATAGAAAGTTGATATAAATCGAAATAAGAAGAATTTACTATAAAAATCAAGAACTTTTTTTTAAATATTAATTTAAATATATATAAAAAAGTAATAATATAATACAAGAAACATAAATAAATTATATTTAAGCTCTTTATTATATAATAGATATTTACTCGAAGTTTCAATCAATTATTATAATTTTGAATATTCATTTATTATTATTATAGATAGTACAAAATACCTATTCTAGGTGTGATTTCGAAATCGACGAACAACTGAAGATGGTTTTCATGTTGTATATACAAGAAAAGACGTATATCGTAGATAAGGTTTTAGTATTAAGTGTAGTGCGTATTGTATTGAAAGCTATATATAATCCAATTGATTATATCAATCAAGATGATTATATAATATGCTTGAAAGGGCTAGCCCCTTTCCGAAAACTATTATACGGACTACGTATAATAGTGGGTTTTAGGCCCCAACTTTTGTTTTTACTTCCCTAAGTGTATCATTCCCATTATTGTACTGTAAAATTTACCTGCTAGACCCCTCTGGTCTAGCCGTCCTATATAGTCATGGACTGAAGAGGGACGTTAATTAAATCAATCAATCAATCAATCATATAATATGCTTAATATATTTAGCCTGTTTTCTAGATCGATCCTATAAGATATATACTCTTATATATATGCTCTTATATATATGCTCTAGTTAAACTAAAATAAATTCTATTTCTATAACGTGGTTTATCAGTGAGTCGGCCATATCAGAGGGTCGGCCATTTCAAAATATACCAAAATCAAGGCATTTTTGATATTCCAAATTAAATAATCAATCATTATTTTTTGAAAGTAAAAACTAAATTGGATTTTAAAAATTTCGAATATTCGAAAATCCAATTTTTATAAAAAAAATCTGTTTTATCTCAAATTTTATCGAATTTGTCACGATTTTCGTTACAAAAAACTTATTTCTATAATAACTATTTTAATAATTCGAATTTCCTTTAAAAAATACGAAATTCGTATTATTTATATAAATAATTATAATATTCAAAAGAAAAAATTAAATTATATTATTAAATAAAGAAAGTGCACAGTTACATACAGACGAATTTTGTATATATTTGAAGTGGCCGACCCTCTGATATGGCCGACTCATTGATAAACCACGTTATTCCTTTTATATATATTATAATAACTATATAGTATATTTAGTTTTCTTATTCTATTAATTAATTAACAATTATTATAGGAATCTATTTATATATTAGTTTATTATTATGTTTAAATTAAATAAATAGTAGAATTCGTTGAATTGATAGAGTATTTATAGTTCATTATTCTAATGTAACTTTATTTATTTTGGGTAAAGTTAGAGTATAGATTTTATTTTTTTCTGAAAGGGGGAAAAGAGAAAAGATTAATTCTATAAGATAGGTAATATAGTTTGCTAAGTACTAATTCCTTTTTATAAGTTAGATAGAAGAGTGGACTTATAAGTGCTAGCTTATAGATTTTGATATTCCAGTATATTGTTCTCGAATGGTATGTGTAGGTGTTTGATTTGAGATTTAAAAGGCTTTAAATGATTGATATAAAATAATTTGCGAATAGCTTTTCTATTGATTTATTGTAATTTATAGAATTTCCAATAATTTTCTATAAAATCAATAATAATAAAAGGATTATAATAAAAGGAATATAATTTCTTCTTAATCGAGGTATTATTATATAATATTACTATATTTTCTAATTAATATATAAAATTACCTTATATATTTATATTATATTTTTCCTTATTAATAGTTTTCTTTTAATTAGATTGTTTTAAAGCTTTTTATTTAATTAGTTTCTGGTTGTATATAAATTCGAAAACTTTAGTATAATATATTTCAGAAGATAATTTTATATTATCTTTTATTTGTGAGAAGGGTATTTGATTTTTAAAAGATTGATTAATTAAAAACTGAATATAATTTTGTAAGAAGAATAACTTAAATGTGATACTTCTTGTATATTAAAAGAATTAATGCTAGCTTGAATCTTAAGTAGCTAATTAATAATATCAGATTTGATCTTTTTAAATATTCTTTAAAGTAGATTGTTTTCTTTTTCAACTATTCCAAATAACTTTTTTATTCTGATAATTATAGAAATGAAGAGTATATCGGATTTTTTTGAAAAATTATATAGAATTTTGTTTTCAAAGTAAATATCAGAATTATATATTCCTTTAATAAAGACTTCAATTATATTAAAAAACTAATCTAGATATCTAATAGTCTTTGTTTCTATAATATCAATTATTGGGAATACTCAAATATAATAAGAGAAGTAATTAATAATTAATAAAATATAAATGAAATTGAGGTATTCTTCTTTATTGAATATATTATTATTATAATCTATATTTTTAATAATAAGTCCTATATTTATTAGTTTCTATATTACAAACTAAATTATATTTAAAATCTAAACTTTATTAACTAATATAAATAGAAATGATTTTATAAAATCAAATTTAATAAAAATAAAAGAATAATTAATCTTAAAAAATATTAAATAAAAGATATATTATTGAATATTATATTTAATATATTTTAAACAATCTAAAATGTATTACTTAATATCTAAAACTAGATAAAGCTAATAATAGTTTCTAAGCTTTTTGATAATTAATTCTATAACAAAGTGTTCTTTCTAATTATATATATATAATAGGATATCAGATATCTTATATTTTTATATATAACATTTATTAATTCTATAAAATATATAAAAAAATTCATTTTCAAATAAAAAAAAATTCTTAGTATAATATAGAAAAGATACCTTTTTAAAAATAGAAATTCTATTGGAAAATATATTAATAGAAATATAATTGAATATATTATAATATTACAAATCGTTTTCATATTTGCTTAAAACTAATTCATAAGAAATATTATCAATAATAATTATAAGTTAATTTAATATTACAATATCTAGATTATCTCCAAAAGGTTATAATATATTATAATCGATAATGATTTAAAGTTATTCGATCTTATACAAACAAAAGAATTTTTATAATTACTAATTCCGTTTTTCTAAATCTATCTAGGATTTCTATTATTCTTTTAAAATAAATTAAAAAAATTTAAAAGTAAATCCAGCTTACAATCTAAATCAAAAAAATAATATAGGAAAATATATCTATAACCTTATTATAAAATCCCTTAATATATTCAATAATAATATTTAGAGTAAATAATTTTATAATTTAATAAGTATAGATTCTATAAGTTTTGGTTTTAGGAAATAAAAATCTAATTAATAATATATAATCAATAAAAATCTTATAAGATTTTGAGTAATAAAAATAATAATAATATTTGTATATAAACTCGATAATTACTAAAAGCTTATATTTATAAATATTATAATTTCTTTGAATCTTAATAAAAAGAAAGGAGTTATATAAAATAAGGTATATAATCAAAAATTCTAAAATAACTTCTAAAGGATATTGTTTTTATATAATATAGCAATTTGATATAAAAATATTAAAATTTATATATATCTCAATAAAAAGGAAGTAGTTGATATTATATAATTCAATTATTTTAGAATATTTAATTTATAGAAATTTAAAAGCAAATTGTTTATATAATCCCTATTACTAATTGATATTACTAATAAAATAAAAAAGAGAATAAAATATTTCGATAAAATTCTTAATACTCCAATAAATTATTTAAATAATAATTAGAAAATTGTAAATTTTGATAGAATTCCTTAAAATAGAAAAATCTTTAATTTTAATAATTTGAATTAATTTAGTAACTATTATATTACTCACTTAATAAAATACACCTAAAGCTTTTATTTCATTTATAAATATATATAGTTTCTTAAAAGAAAAATATAATTGAATAAAAACTAATCTTGAAAGGAAATAATTCGCAAAAATATTATATACATTTTCGATTATCTTATATTCAGAAAATATATCATCTATATAAAACTTGATTAAAACTAAATCATCTAAAAAATTAGATTCAAAAATAAAAGAATATTTATTAATATAAAGAATACTGTCACGGATCGGCACCCAATCGCAGTTGCGATCGCTTACGTGCGCATGCGTGTATGTGTACGATCATATATATATAGTTGATATATAGGTGCGCTTGATAAGCGCTTTACTTTCGATTCTATAGTTATAGATTCTAAGAATATTTATTTATTTATTTATTTATTACTTTACATCCAGGGGGTAGGCTTAAGGCCTACCACAACCTCCCAGGGGATACTAGGGATGGATTATACTATCAATTCTATTTACATATAATTGTTAATATAGCTAAGCGTTTTGTTCTTTTACAACTATAATACTAACGATAAATAAGCAGCCACATTATATACACTCTTACCGTTTTATTTTTGTTTGTAAGTTCAATACTGTCCAATTTACTTTATGCTGAATAGTCCAGAGTTTTTATTCAAGGCTTTTATAGAAAAAGATATAGGTTATAGACTGATAAAAATTGAAATGATTGGACTGTTGAAGATCAAAGTAATTGTAGATTGTTATAAGTAAATAATCAGTATTATCGAAAAAAGGGATATATTGTGATTGCTTGGGTGTGGATGGAATTATTTTTGTAGAAATGGAAAGATAGAATAGTGGTGAAGTAAAGACTCCTCTATATCGGGGCTAGAAGATCGGAAAAGAGGCACAATATCCTTCTTCGATTATATACAAATAATGAACTGTGGATTTGTAGGTGATTAGGCTTTGAAAAGATAGATATCGATTGGGATATAATTCAGGATAAAAGTAGGCACAAATCACTTTACCACCAAGCCAGCCACTCCTTGCGGAGAACAATGGTCTTTTTATTAGATTCTAAGAATAAATTGTATCCTACTCTTATAATTCTTTTAAGGTAAAGTATTATATTATCTATAACTTTTATATAATCGTATGGCTATTTGATGGCTATTCAAATAATATTTTATAATTATAATATCTTTTTGAATAAATCATATATCGATATTATTTATAGAAAAAAGATTTATTTCAATTAAGATTTAATAAAGATATTTTCTTTAAATATATTGAATTACAAGTACTACTATTATATTCAATCTATTTATTTTAAGAAAACTTTATTACTTTTCCTTTATAATCGGTCGAGCTTCTTTAGCTAATGATAATCAATTTCGATAGAGTAATGATTATAATCCCTATAGTTTAAATATAAATACTGATAAATATAAAAAAAACAAATAGTCGGGAAACAATTTCTCGATTAAGGAATTAACTCTTAAGAATAATATACTGATATATATTTGTTTATTTTAAAAAAACAAATATTGATTTTTGCAGATTATAAAACTTTATAAAACGAAATAATAAAGTTCAAAGAAGAAATGCTACAATATAATCCTAATACTACTTATTCATCTCAATCTTTTTAACTCCAATAGTAATATTATGTAGATTCTTTAGAGGATTATAGAGTCCGAATTCCTAATATTCTAATTATCTTTATTGAGAAAATATTTTTTATTATTGGAAAAAAGAAAAATAAAAGAAAATTCTGTTTATGGAATTAATCTTTATAGCGATTTTTTCTGAGTATTGATAATAGACCCCCTATTATAAGGCGGGCGGGCAGGAATAAGACTCTAATAACTTTGCCCTAATTCGGCAAAGTTATATTAATTCAGATAATAGGTTTAGATTAAAAGATTAAAATATAGCTTGAAGAGCTACAATACAGGATTTTCCAAATTGAAGATATACAGAATTTTCCTAAGCAAACTAGCCCGATTGGACTCTAACTTACTTATATTCCAATGTAAACGCTTAATTCAATTCCTTTTAAAAAAACCAATATATCATATAATCTTACACCATAACATTATTCCTTTTCTAAAAACCGAGCTCTATTGAGATAAAGATATTATGGTTCGATTATCCGGAAGCGAATAATATCCGATTAAATAGGTTTTAATTTATCAGAATATCTTTAATAGAAATTATAAATTAATTTTTGTATATTCTCCAGATAACTTGCAGGTTCTTCAGTTGGCATTTTATAGCTAATCCAATAAATAATATATTTTAGATAAGATTCTTTATAATCTCTTTTCTCCTAACAGAAGTTCAGAATTTCGACAACTTCGAACTACTCTAAACCATTGATTTCGATAAATAGCGGTGGTGAATTGTATTGCCTAGGGATAGGATTATTATATATAGGGTATAGTAGATTGATATAAAAGATAGAGTGAATCCTTATTAAAACAGAAAGTTCCAGTTTATAGGTATAAGGATCTATCAGATTCAAAATCTTGAAGAGTCTAAGATTCTTTTAATCGAGCTTTTTCTATAGGTATAGAATCTTAATATTTCTAATATTTAATTAGATTAGATTATTAGGCAGATATCTATAGGTAAGGGAATAGCGGGTATCAGCATTCTTCAAATATTAGGCTTAATTGATAGTCAATTCGGTTTTTTGATATAAAAAAATAGCTTTTATTTTAATAACGAATTCTTTAATATTTCATATAGCAGAACAATTACTTTAAAACAGTATTGACTTAAAATCTAGATAGGAATGAAATCCGTAATTCAAGAAAAACAGGATTATATAAGTACTTTCAGATTAAATATTATTAATAGAGAATTCAATAAGTAAAAGCTATTCTACCTAATTATTTTACAAATAAACTATATATAACCTGAGATATTACTCCAATATTACATTAGTTTATTTAATCTATTTATTAATCTTAGGATAATAAATAATAAAAAGTCTAATAGATATTCTTAAACACTTACAAATATATTTTCAGAATTTAACAACAAATTGAATTCTATAATTAGATATAATAATTAGAGATAAACCATAAAACTTTTAAATATTCTTTTGAAATAAATGGGCGATTTTTTCAAAGTTATAGATTCTATAATAAGGTAGAAAGTATTTTATCTTTATTAATTAATTGATTATTATTATAATAACATTAAAACCAGTATTTTCGGATAGATAGGTAATGAAATCCATGGAAATATCTTACTAGGCACATTACGAGATTAGAAGTGGGCGAAGAACTCCTTTCTATTCCCTACAGTTTAGGGTAGTACGGTAACAACTATAACAGTTGTGGACTCATTATATTATATAATTATAGTATCCAGACCAATAATAATTTCGGAATAGTAATTCGAAGATTCGGGTATAATGTAGATAGTTAGTAACAAATGATTTATAATATAATTGAAGCAAATGGGTTTTTAGGGGATTATAATTGGAAATATATAGTTTCCCTTAATAATATAGCAGATTATTATTTTTGGTATATTTGGTAAGAATGATTTTTGGGTATTTCAAGGATTTCTTTTATAGAGATTTCAAAACGGATTTAGGTACAGGGTCTATTCGGTAGTCTTTATGAAATAGGGTGAGTAGATTGGTAAACAGATTTAAAAGAGTTTCCGAATCTTTTAGTGGTATTATAGAATTAGGGTTTAAATAATCAGCAGGTTTAACAGGATTAGAGTTTCTCTAGCTTTATATAATTATTACAAATCTTACTTTCTTAACAATCTTAGGTTTAATTAGAATAGCAATAATAAAGAATAAATCAGAATTCAAGTTTTCTCTTTTCAAAATAATTTGACTTTAATACAAAAAGCATTCATTCCCCTTTTTAAAAAGATCTTCTAATCTTTTAATTAGAATATTTGATTTAGTATCTAGCTTTTCAGAATAATAAATAATTCGGAAATTAAATCAGAATAGAAATTCGAATTAATAGATTTAATAATAATTTAATAGCTTTGTTATAATAAAGTATTCCAAATTTCTATAATTAATAATCATTTAAATTAGTAATATAATACCTTTCAATTCAGGATATTATTTTTCGAAATAATAAATAATAGCTAGAAGTTCTTTATTATAAATCTTATAATTATATTCAACTACCAAATGTTTTTTAGAGAAAAATACAACAAATCTCAGTATTTCCTTATTATTATATTAAAAAAATACTTCAGCAAATATATAATCAGAGATATTAGTTTCTAAGATTATTTTCTTTTCCCAATCGAAGAAAGCCAAAATAAAGGTATCGATAAATGCTTACTTCAATCAGTTGAATGCTTTCTGATAGATAGAACTTTATACAAACAGAATATTCTTCTTAATTAAATCTATTATTAGATTAATAATCTTCGAAAAATCTCAAATAAATCATCAATAAAAGTTTGTAAATCTAATAAATACTTGAATATCAATTACAATAACAAACAATTTCCAATCTATAATTATTCAAATCTTTTCTGAGTTTATTTAAATACTATTCTTTTCTACAATAAAATCTAGAAACTTGATTTCGGATTTCAGGAATTCACACTTTTCGAATTTGGCAAATAAATCGACTTCTCTCAATACTTACAAAACCTTTTAAATATAAAGAATATATTCTTCTCGGATTTAATTATATATCAGAATATTATCCAAATATATAATACAAAATACATTTAGATATTCTTATAGAGAATTATTGATAAATCTCTGGAAGGTTATAGATGCTTTTATTAGTTCAAATAATATAACTAGGGATTTAAATAGTTTAAATTGGATATGGAATGCAATCAGATATTTCTGCCCCTTTTTCATTCTTATATTATTGAAAGTAGAAATAATATCAATCTTACTGAAATATTTCATTTTCTTTAAATTATTCAAAGATTCTTTTATTAGTAATAAAGGGTATCGATCCTTAATCAATAAATTATTTAGAACATAGTAATCTATATAGAATTAAAGGCTATTATCAGTTTTTTTAATAAACAGAATAGAAAAAGCAACAAAAAAAGCTCAATTGAATAAATCCTTTTCTAAGATTCTCTTCCAATTATTCTTTCAGAATTTCTAGTTTAGAGTAAGATATAGAGTACAAAGCATTAAAGAATAAAACAAATCTTTTTTTAAAACAAATCTTATGATTGTATAATTGATAGAGGGATAACTTTTCTATATTCTTTAAGAAAAAAACATTTTCCTAATTTCTGAATTCAAATAACAAATTTCTAGAATCAAATCTCTTTTTCTCTTTATTTAGAATATTATTAATCTATTCAATCGATATTTAGAATATTTCATATTTCTGGTGGGTATAAGCCAAATAGATTCTTAAAAAGATTATAGTTATATCCCTATTCTTTAATCCTTTGAAATAAGTAGATAAATAAATAAATTGGGTTTTTAGAGGAATGTCTAATAAAGTATTTATATAAAATAAACGGAATAAAATATTACAAAATTTATAGTAAAATAAGCTATTAAATTGAAACAAGTTCGATGTAAAGTCAATACAAGGATTGTGCTTTTTAAACCAGACTATTTTTAATATTATAAAATAATAAACTAATTCAATTATATATAAAATGATTTTCTTCTCAATATAATTATTAATTCTAAGTTTTATATAAATATAAAAGATAATTCAATTATTAGACAGAATATTTTTATTAAATTCTATGATTTTAAATATAGTAAATAATTGGTATACAGATATTTTCTGAAAGAATACCCAGTTTCGATTTGCAAAAGCTATTTCTTTATATTCATTATCAATTATAATATATATCGAGAAAATATCTTTTTCTAAAAGCAAAAGTAATAAATAAAATTATTAGATCTATATAATTATTTAGTTCATCTTTCAAAAGAAAACTATAAATAATAATAGCAAATAAATAAAGAATATACAAAGGATTATTCTGATTATGATTTAGATTAGATATATTTCGTTTTCCAAATTGATTGAACTAATTAATAAGCAAAGAGAAGAATAAAATGAAAAACAAATAGAGGCTTGGTTTCTTAAGAAATTGTTCAATACAAGATTGATTCTTATAAAACTAATTATAATAATAATAACTTGAAATTAAATAGAACGAATATCGGGATATAGGCAATCTTGTATTAAATGGCTAATAGAGCTATAATAATAGTATTTATGTGTAATTCTATTATAAATCCAGATTTCTAATAGTATATTCCTTTTTATCTAAACTTAGATCTATTGGATCTTTAGGAATAAACTTCGGGTTAGTAGATTGTAAAGACGAAGCGGTGGTTATTCATTGGGGTAAAGTTTCGGAAACAATGGAATAGATATAATGGACTTATTATTGATATTGATAGAATCGATTATTAAATTATTATAAATAATTAGTATATTAGTGGAATTTATAGATTGGAATAGGGTTATACAATAATATATCTTATAGTTTACAGGAGATTTTTGGAATAAGAATAGAATTAAAATATTATCGAATATCTTCTTTTCTAAAACGAGTCTTTGGAATTCTATAAAGAAAATATTAAAATCGAAATATCTTTACTTTAATATATATAATTTATTCTATACATTTTATATTCAATCAGAATCCCTAAAAACGTTTTTGAGATATTTGAGAAGTACGGTATAATTAGTAAACTAAGGAATTTTATAAAAAATCTTAGATAGTATAAACTTATATACCTTTTTTATAAATCTTCTAATAATATAAATTAGATAAATAGAAATTATTAGGAATCTATTATTATTTATATTTAGTTTTTTATATATCTATTAAACAAATCTATACAGATTGGAGTGGGTATTGTTAAACTCTTTCAAATTAAAAATATATTTATTCAATTAAGTGATTGGGGTAAATATAATAAATTTGGGAATGGAGTTAATAGAAATTTCGGGGAATATGATTTCGATATAGGTAAATATAGTAGATATAGATTCGATAAGGTGATCAAGTAGATGAGAGTATTTTAAATTACGATTTGTTTTTATAAGATAGCTTTGAATCTGTTTTTGAATTAAGACTTTAAAGATTTTATATTCAAGTAATTAATTGGTTTCCTTTTTAGCTTGATATAGTATATAAATACTAACTAAAGATATTAATATTAGGCCTGAGAGTCCTCAGCTATAGAAATACTGAAATTCAGAGGTATCCTCAGACTAGTCAAATAGATATAAAATAGATATTATAAAAATGATGTATTAATGAATAGAAGCTATATAATATTATAAGGCAAACAAATAGAAATAAGACTCTAATAACTTTGCTTTAAATTCAATAAAGTTATATTAATTCAGATAATAGATTTAAATTAAAAAATTAAGATATAGCTTGAAGAACTACAATATAGGATCTTTCGAATTAAAGATATATAGAATTTTTCTAAGTAAACTAGTTTGATCAAACTCTAGCTTACTTGTACTCCAGTGCAAGCACTCAATTCGGTTTTTTTAAAGGAATCAATATATTATGTAATCTCATACCGTAACACCCCTTAATTCTGGTTATTTTATTAAACAATCTATAAATTCAATAAATACCCCTCTTTTACTTTTCTATTATTGTAGTAGAGTATTTATATATTCTAAAACTTATTAATTTTTTATTTAAATTCAAGAAGAGTATAAAATCGAAAGTAAGTTTTTAATAGTTATTAATTATAGAACAATTTGAATTTTATAAAAAACTTATTTATCTTGGAATTACAATAACAATTCTATGTAGTAGAATAGATCAAAAGAGAAGTATAAGAATATATATTCTTGCTATATATATAAGTTCTTTATTTGATAGATTAGTAATTGATTAATCAGCTTATAGCTATTTATAAAAACCCAATTAAAACCGATTATATTTATATTAAGTATAAATATTAAATTATATTTAATAATATATAATACAGAAACTTTCTGGTATAATATTACAAGTTTAGGTTATTAGCTATATAAACGGGAATTATTGATTTAATAATTTTCTTTTATAATCTGAAAAAGAAAGATTTTCGATTTCTTTTAATAAGCTATCAATCTTTATATTCAATAATATTATATTATAAAAGACTTAGTTAATAAGCTTATTGAAATCAATAAATTCAAAGTTACACTTCGGGAATATAATTATAATAAAACAATTAAAAAACTTCTTTTAAAAAGTCATTTAGTGGGGGATTCTCTTATTGATTCCTTCCAAAACCGCTTTCCGTTTATTAAATAATCCAAATCTATTTATTTAAACCTTATATCCCCTTTACATTTCTATTAGCTATATAGGAACCTTTAAGTCCAATAGTACCCCAATTCCAGAAAACAATTTCAATTGTAGTATTACTATTCTTGTACTGGGAGTGAATTGTAGTTTCACTCCATATACAGACAATATAAGTGTTATGGCTGAAATTTAAAAGATTAAAGAAAACAAAGAGTTTTATAATATAGAAGAGAATATTAAGGAGAATATTAATCCAAATATGCAAGCAAAAGCTATCAAATCCACTCATACCACCGAAAATCAGTATTTAAATCAAAATACTTAAATAGAAATTCCCTCCTAAGCATAGTCCAGAATATGAGATTTCTCGATTTAACAAAACTAATAAAAAGTGATTTTATAAACCTATTATATATACTTTCAAGGAATGAATATTTATATCATATTTAAATACTTATAGATTCTGAAGTAAATGATTATATTTTTATTGATAGAATACTCCTTTTATTATTATTTCCTATATTTAAATCCTGCTTTATACTACTCGAACCACCTATTGAAGTCAAAAGCTATAATGATATGAAAAGTAAAGCTATCATTCATTTAATTTTTTTTTAATTTTATAATTAATATTCGATAATAATCCTATTTACTCTTTTTTATTATTGATTTAGATTTATATAATATAATCCTAAATTGTAAATGATTGGTAAAAACCCAAATCAAAGTTGATTGTTTTAAACGATGTTTTGAATAATCTTTTAAATATCCTCCTATTATTTCTTTATTAAAAAATATACTTTTAATTAAGGATAATTTATAACAATCTAAAATCGATCACTTAAAGTAAAAAGATATTGATAATCGGAATACCCGATTGAAAGAGATATATTATTGTATTGATAACAGATAATAGGAGATAGTATTGATTATTAGGCTGCACAACGGGTACCCGCGGAGCGAATAATGGCCTCTGCGGATAATCTGCAGGTTACCTGCTGCAAAGCAAATAATCCAAAAATCTAAACAAATAACCCACAGATTATCTACAGATTATCCGCGGATACCCATATACCTGCAGATAATTTATGAAATAAATAATCTGTAAATAATTTATAAATAATCTATAGATTATTTATAGATATATAAATAATCTATAAGTATACAGATAATCTATAGGTAATTTGTAGATAATCTATAGATAATCTATATAATAAGATAAGATAAGATCTAGATTTAGTTTATATATATATAAATTCATATTGTAATATATATCGATTTTTATATTAATCTTTATACTAATCTTATTATTTCCCCAGCCCGGCAGGTTAATAGATTCAATTCATATATAGTTTTTATATAATGATTTTTATAAAAGTTTGATATTTATTTTATTATTTTGAATAAAATTTATAGTTCTCCACTAATATAAGAGTAATTTATTATTATACATCGTAGTCGATGTACAAGAAGTATATCTTTAGTTTGAATGGTTATACGTTTTGTGTGAATAACATATAAATTCGTTATTAATAATCTTAGTCTTATAGTTTAAAATGGAAAAGTATTAAAGTCTACTTTTAAACTCAATTACAATAATAGATTCTACAATTTCTTATAATACCTCTATAGCTGAACATTGAATTCAAAAGGGAGCATATTTATACATAATTTCTTTTTTTACCAATCAAATAAATAGTAATTTTGGTATCAAAAGCTTTGCAAACTTCTAATATTGATAAATTTCTTGAAGTATAATAATTATAAAGATTTTAGAGATTTATATTAATTATTCTATTAATCTTTTAATTTACTATTAGACTTAAATCTCTATTTCTTTTTATTTACATTAGGATTATATACTTTTTTTGTATACATTCGTTTTCCTTTGTTTTTAAAAGCAAGTCGAATTTTGTTTGATATATTATAGAAATGCTTTATAAGGTTAATATATATTTAAAAATAGAAGAGAATGAATCAATTTATTAATATAAATCGTATTATAATAGAGTTTAGGAATGTTGAAAGAAGAGTTGGTTGAAATGTGAATATATTCAATTAAAGTTCAGAAAAAGCAATATTCAAGCAGGAATTAAACCCTTACCCTAGAGTTAAACGAATGTATATATAATGCCTCCCCACTTTATAAAATCTCAATTTTATTTACATTACAATTCATAATCTAATGAATTTCTATTATTCAACATAATTTTATACTAATCTTTATACTAATACTCAATATACCTCCTAAACATAAAGCATCTAATAAATTATCTAATAATTCTTATACAACTAAAACTCGAAATCGATTAAATAATCAAAACGAATTTGAGATTCAAATTGAAAAAGCTAAAACGAATAATCAAATTACAATCACTTATCAATTAAAAACTATTCATCAATCAAATAAATGGATTCAAATAAATAAGCTTAAATATATTAATATAAAAAAGCAGATTAAAAACAAAGTAATTTATAAATAATAAAAATAATAATATATTTATCCTTTTTCTATTAATTAATATTAATTCTTAGTTTATTAGAAAGTTGATAAATATTTATATATTGTAAGTCTTAAAAAGATTAGACTATAGAGATAACAGCGGTCAATTCATATAAGCTTTTAATAACAATGAAAATTTCGAAGATTGTAAAATAGAGAATGAATTAATTCAAGAACAGATTTGGAAGAATGATAATGAATATAATGAGGAAAAATATATTGATTTGAAAAGGCAATAAAGAAGAGTAAAAGTAAGAGATTTTTGTTTATAGTATTAAAATATATTGATTCTTATAGTTTGAATTCTTTCTTTTATTAATTTATTATTTAGAAATATAAGAATTTCGAATTCTACCTTTAGTAAAAGGCTTGGAAGAGGGTAATGAAAAGATTTCAGAAAAAGTGTAATAAATTAAATCGATATAGTATTCAATACCTAATATCTTTAGATTCTTATATCAATCTACAAACCGAATAAGTTATTGATATTTTATACTAATATTTATACTAATTATATCTTTCTATACAATATATATTATGAGATTATCCTATCTTATAGATTTTTCATTTCTTATAAAATAATGCTATAACGAAATCTTTATATTATTTTTAATACTAATTATAAAAAAGGAGATTCAGATTGGATATAGCTATTAGATTCCAATGAGTGATATATAGAAAGCTATAATCTTGTAAAATATAGATTTTATAATCTATTTGAAAAAAATAAGAAGTTTTACAAGAGTATATTACTATTATTAATACATTCTAATAATTCTATTCCTTTAGATTATCAATATATCGATTTCACATACAAAAAGTTTCACCTTATAACCTCAGAAAAGCTACTTTTCAAATTTAATATATAAATAGCTTCTTAATATCATTATTTTATTAATATTCTTTTTACTACAATTTTTATAACAAAATATCTTTTAATACTATTTATTCAAAATGGCTATCTCAACCTCGGGATTGATTAGTGAACTTAATGATTATAATCTCCGAAGTGATTTCGGGAATTATAATTCGACAGAAGATTTTATCTCGATTTTATCAACTATAGGCTTTAATCAAACTTGCTTTCTTTTTAGATTAAATACTAAGTAAGTGTTTTTACAATAATGGCGATAAATATTCTGGTATAAATCGAACAATTCAATTAATATCAATCTTTATAGAATAATTAATTGGGAAAAGAATAAAAAAGCGGCAATTTGAAACTCTTTTAAATAAGGAACTAAGGTTAAAGATAGGGACCCTTGTATAATCTATCGAATCTATAATACTGTGCTTACCCACCCTAATATTCGAGGTAGAAATACAGGAACAACATCTATGTCTAATTATTTTGAGATTTAAGATATATAGGGACAATTGCTAGTCCTATACAAAGTTTTTTATTATTTGAAATAAATTAAAATATATATTACTCTACTTAATATAAGAATAAGTATAAGAATTAATTAATAAAATAGTATATATCAAAACCTTTAACAAAAAAAAATTCAACAATTAAGTTCTTTCAATTATTATCTCTTTAAAAGCTCCTTTTGGGCTATAAAAAACCCTCAATAAAAAGTTTTATGTTTAATACAGAATCCACTTTTTCTATTATCTTTATTAATAATATTTTGAAATCTTTTCAATAAATATATTCAATTTTTAAATCTACTACTTTATTTTACCTCTCTAGTTATTCAAAGTGTATAATCACTTTGGATTATTGGTTAAATCCAATAAAAGATTCTTTTATAAAGATTAACTATTATTTTATTAATCAAGATTGAAATATAGAATATATTCTTATTAGTTTCGAAGCTATTTATAAATCTCATATTAATCAATACCTAAAAGATATTCTTTTAAAAATTTTACAAAAGTTCAATCTTCTTGAAAGAATTAATATAATAACTATAAACAATATTTCGAATAATAGAACTCTACTTACAAGAATCAACGATATTCTTTAAACCTTAGAGTTTACAGATCTGATTTCCTAGAATAAGATATTGCAAATTCTTTATTTATTTCATTCTATTCAATTAGCTTTGAAGAATTTATTCACTATTATTCGTATTAACCCTACAAATAGTAAACTCCAACACAATTGGAAAAAGCAACAGGATAATACTAATCTTGCAGCTGCTAAATATAATATTCAATTTACTTTAGCTAAAATATAGACTTCTTTTTTATACTAATATTTATATTAATTATAAAATAAATATAACAAACTACTATTAAAATCAATACAAATTTAACTCATCATAGAAAATTTAATTCCTTTCAATTAAATATAGAAAAAAAGCCTTTATATTTGATCTAGGGATATTTCTATACACTAGAATTCTACCTATTTAATACTTATTTAATTGTTAAAGCTACAATATATATATAATCGATATACAAATATAATTCCTAATATACATATCTTTAGCTTAAACCATAATAAATGGATATAATATAAATATATTATAAATATCACTTTATTATTCTATTATTTCACCAATAATATTAATAGAATCAAGGATTCTACTACATTATACACATTTCGAATCTATAAAGAACTTTTTGAAAGACTTAAGGAATACAATCACCACTTATAAGCTTTAAATCATAATTAGATTCAATTGCTTCGAAAAGGTATTCAAATAACAATCAAAAAGCTAACGAAATATTATAAGCAAACATTTGAAAAACAAAATAATATTCTAGTATTTACTACAATATTAAATCCTATACTTAAGCTATCCTTATTCTAAAAAGAGTATTCTTAGATTCGATTTGATATAATTGATTGGAAAATGAAATATAGATAGTGTTTTTCTGATTTTTTTAACAAATATTATAAATCACTTACTTTCTCAAATATTATTAGTATTCCTAATAATAATAATAGATTTATAATGTTTTTTGACCTTTTGTTATTAGAGAATCAATAGATCGATTCAAAAATATATTGTTATCTTTCTATAAATATATCTTGATTCTATTAATCTTTATATTAATTATTTCTTCATATTAATCAAATCCCTAGAGCTTTTTTATAAAGTTTCTTTATCTTTTTGAAAAAGAAATTACAACTTATTTCCTAGTCTTTTACAAATAATAAAAGATATTCTATATATTCTATTCATTAGAATATTTATTAAAAGAATATTCAATCTTAATAAAGATATATATAGTTTTTATCAAGAATATTTAAATTATAAAACTATTTATAGTTTAATATTACTTTTATATTATTTGAAGTATAAAATAAATAAAGAAAATTTGATTATAAAGAAGCTCAATTATATAATTTTAACAAATAAGTTTTCTAATAAAGAAATTCGAGAAGAATAAGAAAGTCGAAGAAAAGAGATAGAAAAGCATTTGAATCTATAATATTTTTCTAATATGGAGTCTAACCTTCCTATACGCCTTAATAGAACCCTTTGGAATGAGAACCGGAATAAAAGGAAACGGATATTATTTCTAGGTAGTTCATTACCTCGTTGTTGTTCTCAATCGCGATCTCCATTATCAACCAATTAAACAGATTTTAGAATATATCCACAATCTATATCACAATTGAAAGATACATCATTTATTACTAAAATTTCTCCTCTTCAAAATGATGATAATTTCGAGGAACAAGATTATTAATTACTATCTTTTATTCGATTATAATCATACAATAGAATTCAGCAAAGCCAATATAGAAACTTCAGAGATAGTCAAAAAAGAATATAAAAATGATTAAAATTTATTTTATATTTATTGATAGATAAAGAAATAGACCTCAAATTTCATTTTATTATAAAAAAGATTTTACAGTATTTTTTGTTAAATATATCTATTGTAACTTTACCAAAAAGTGATAAAGTTAGTTGAATTATATTTCTATTTAATTCAGTTTATACTGTGATAGTTCTAATTCTAAAGCTTGAAAATCATTATTAAAATTAAATATTAATAAACTTTAAATAATTTATAAACAATCAATATACTTTATATATTTCATATTTTTATATTAATATTTATACTAATCATAAATATTATATATAGATAACCTACAGATTATTTACAAATAATCTGCGGGTATATGGGTAGGCGGGTTATCTATAGATAATTTATAAATTATCCGAATATTTATAAATAATCCGTTTATTTATATATCTGTAGATTATTTGCAGATAATCTGTAGGTTATTTGTATAAAGCAGATAATTATTTGCTTTTGTAGATAATTTGTGGAGTGGGTAGGATTTCTGATGGGTAACCTGCGAAGCGGATTACCTGTAGGTGATCTGTGGGTACAGGTAATTTTTGTACAGCCTATTGATTATATTTACAATACTTATTACACTTCCCCAAAAATCTAATATAATAATTCCTGGTACAGTCGAATTCTTGATTTCAATCAATCTGAAAAAGAAATCTGCTTTTAATTAAGTTTACATTTAATTTATTTATAAATCTCTCCCACTATATATTTCTGATACATACAACATATACATGCTCAAGCCGATTCAATTCCAGCTTATCTGCAAAAGAAGTAAGAACTATAAGATCTTTATAGTTATTTACAAAAAGATCGATTATATTATTTCAAATTACAAATCTAATCAGAACAATAATTATTGAATTGCAGCTATAGTTGCTTTCCTAAATAGTTTCAAATCAGAAACTATTACTATTTTTAACCACATTATCATAGATATTAAGATAGAACCCCTAATCCCTGAGGTTTATTAGTAATATTACCGAGTGTTTTTTAAGCGCAAGTCTGATATTCTATCTTTCTTTTAATTATATAATCATAAGATTATTCTTAAAAAAGAAGGCAAAAAAGCTTTTAAATATAGTTTATTATATAAAATATTACTCAAACAGCTTGAAGTTGTTAAAGAATATATTATTGAAAATTTTGCTAAAAGATTTATAGAATCTAATCAAGTATTATTCACAGTGCTGATTTTCTTTATAAAAAAACCAAATAAAAGCTTAAAGTTCTATATAAATTTTAAATTATTAAATTCTTTAATACACAAAAATAAATACCCTTTGCCTCTCATTAATAAAACACTCACACAATTTGTTAATATAAAAATATATACCAAATTAAACATTCAATAAACATTCCACCACATATACATAGATCCTACTTCTAAAGAATATACTATCTTCCGTATTCGATATAATTTTTATAAATATAAGGTTCTACCCTTTAAATTGATAAATAGCTCTGCAACTTATCAATAATATATAAATAATATTTTATTCGATTATTTAAATAACTTTTGTACTACCTATTTCGATAATATATTAATATATTTGAAAAACAAAAACAAATATAAAGAATATATTAAATATATTCTCGAATGATTTAAGTTTGTTGGATTACAAGTAGATTTCAAAAATACAAATTCAATATCAAATATATTAAATATTTAAATTTTATTATTTCTATTAATAAAGTATAAGTTGATTCAGAGAAAATCGAAGTAATTGTTATTTGAACTTATCCTACTATTATAAAAGATATTCAATTGTTTTTAGGTTTTTATAACTTTTATCACTAATTTATTAAAAATTATAATATAATAATAAAATCTTTTTATAAACTTATAAAAGCTAATATTAAACTTCATTTTAATAAAATCTATCAAAATATATTTAATATATTTAAAGATAAGCTTATTTTCATTTCTTTTCTATAATATTATAATTATATACTATTCTGTATACTAAAAACCGATATATTTGATAATATAGTTACTAATATGCTTTTTTCAAAAGTATAACAATAAATGATTATCAATTATCTATTTTTCGAAAATAATGGTTGTTGCTAAACTAAATTATAAAGTTTATAATAAAGAAATATTTGTAATTATCAAATTCCTAGATTATTAAAAAGTCGAATTTATCGGATCCTTGTATTAGATTAAGGTATATATTAATTATAAAGCTTTTAAGTATTTTATATTTATTAAATAGTTGAATGTTTAATAAGTATATTGGGTAGAATTATTCATCGATTATAATTTCATTATTATATATTGTACTAAAAAGAATAATCCACTCATAAATACGCTTACCCACCACATCAACGAGCTGGATCAATAGAATAATATTAAAAAAAGAATTGATTATAATAGCTTATAAAAAATAATCAGGTTGATATTAGGATTATATATAAATCTCTCCAATAAGAATCAAATGTTATTGCAAATCTTGATGTAAGCGTAATATTCCCGTTTTTCGATATAATCAATTGTATTATTGAAGTAAACAGATTCCATTTGAATTTAAAAGTTTTATACAATTATGTAATCAAATCGTATAAGTATTGTATTTTTATAAAAGGATTATTGCTTTATAACGATTATTTATATATTCTGGATATTGATAATTTTATGAATTCACTTAATTTATAAAGTTTACAATTTAGTCTTTATTATATATTCTGGTATAAAGAAGATCTATATTCTTTTAGCCAAACAATATTATTGAAAAAATATAATTTTTACAATCGATTAATATATACAGAATTACTATAAATACAAGTACAGCTCCATTCCTATAGATTGTATCCCGATTTATTTTATCTGCTTTCTGTTCTTATAAGAATATAACAATATATTATTATAGATTATTATAGTTTTAATAAAAATAAATATAATTATAACAATATATTTGTTATTATCAACTGATCGATTAAATAGATTATTTCAATATTCTATTATAAATTAATCAATTCAAAAGATTAGATCTGCTTGTATTTATATTATGTATATAGATATTATAGTATTCTAGAGTCTATAGTTTCTAATTATAGTTCTCAATTTATATCAACCTTCTAACAAGAATTCAATAATATCTTAGGAATGTAAGTTAAATTGTTTATCGCTTATTATCTACAAACTAACAATTAGACCGAGATTTATAATCAATATTTCCAATAATACTTGTAACCCTTTATAAGTTATTATCAAAATGATTAGTCTGAATTCCTATCAATAATGGATTATGCTTAGCTTAACGTGTTTTATCACCGAGTGGATCATATTACCGAATGGATCACTCAATTTACATACAAAATTCGTCTGTGTATAACCGTGCACTTTCTTTATTTAATAATATAATTTAATTTTTTCTTCTGAATATTATAATTATTTATATAAATAATACGAATTTCGTATCTTTTAAAGGAAATTCAAATTATTAGAATAGTTATTATAGAAATAAGTTTTTCGTAACGAAAATCGTGACATTTTCAATTTTTTTCTCTAATATAGAGAAATATTTATATAAAAATTAGATTTCTAAGAAACTGAATTTTTATTATTATTTTATATTATTTTTTCTTTCAAAAATAATGATTAATTATTAAAATTTAAATATTAAGAAAAGGTTGATTTTGGTGTATTTTCAAATGATCTGTTCGGTGATATGATCCACTCGGTGATAAAACACGTTATGCTTTTTTATAAATTATTAGGTAATCAATTCTTATACGAAACTCTATATAGCCACCTACCCTGCAACCCCTGGAATTAGAAACTCGACTTTATCATACCTATTAATGATTTGAATATAATTGATATTAGAGAATATATTAAATATAATAAATTAGTGCTTGATTAAATAAAAGAGAATATTTTGTATATGTAAAAAAAGATATTTCAATTGGCTAATTTGTATTATTATTCAATTGATTTTGATATGGAGATTATATATGACTTAGTATAAGGACTTTCTAATATAACAATTTTTGAAAAAATTGGATTATCCAATTCAGAATAGATTTAAGATTATTAATCAGACTGGAGATTCCTTCCAATTAGATCTATTATCTATTATGAAAATCTATTCTGTATTTCCATTTAGCAAACTTTGTAAAATAACAGATAATCCATTTTCCAAACAAATCATTAAACCACTATTTTCAATAAATATTATTGGTAATATTGAATAGAAAGTAGAGCACATTCTAGTTATTAAGAAAATATGCCGACAGTTTAAATATAAAATATCGTGGCTAAACGCTAATAACAACCTTACCTAATATCTTACTTTCGATTTTAAAATTGCCCTGTATTTCCTTTGCGATTTCTATTTGCGAAATCCCTTTTTATCAAGGCTCTCTACACATTTATCCAAATAAATTCGCTTTTATAAAAATAAAAAGGATAATTATGATTTTATAGATAATAATTAATGTATGAATAGGGAAGATCGAAAGAACTTCTTTTATATATCAAAATAATAAAGAAATTATGGGATGCGAAGACTCAACACCTATATACAGTATATCCTACAAACCTCTAGCTTTTTTTCAAAAATTTATAGAGCTAAGATTGAATTGTAAATGGAATCGGAAGAATTGGAAGAAAAAGGATTTGGAAGATATAGGAAAGGAAGGATTATATTACGATTTTATGATAGCGATTCTTACGAAAAGATGAATACCAGTAAAGCAATGTGGATATAAAGGTTATGGAAGTCTCAATTAGATTCAATATCTGTCTTTTTATTATTATCTCTATAGGTATGATACGGAAAGTTAGTTTTTTTTTTTTGGAAGAGTCTTTTCAATATAGAGCTTGTCGTTGCTCTTTTTGAATTACAACCCTTTCTTTCTCTTTGGCTTTCAATTATTCGAATACAACTTTACGATACAAAAAATACTATCACCTTTTAATTAATTCTATACTCTAAGCATTAATACAATACAACGTTTTTCCTTCGATTTTCGAATTTTTGAATTTTTCGAATTGATTTGTATATAGGTGGTAGAACTTAGAATTCAATTCTATTTTATTATTTTCAATAGTTTCGATTATATATATCTAATAAGAACTGAAGGATATCAAGTTTATAAAGATATATAAAGAACTAGTTTAAAAGAGATAGAGTTAAAAGAAGAGTGGTGCTTTTTATTTTTATTTTATTAGTAAAAGGACCTTTTGCTATATTAGAGGCAATTCGAAAGGGGATAACTCTTATTCCTTATAGAAGGAAGGGATAACAAATTGGATTCCAAATTTGAAAAAGGATTGGATATCGGGATACTTTAATAGGATTAGGGATAGGGAAAGAAGAAAAAGGGAAAAATCTTAGTAAATAAAGATATTATATTTCTATTTGTATTCCGAATAGAGATTGAATAGAGTATTCCAATATTTGTTTTTACTTCCCAAAATTGATTATATTTATTATAGATATTCATTAATATTGCTAAGCTTTTAGAGCCTAGCCGTCTTATATAGTTATGGACTGAAGCGGGATGTTAAACTCAATTAATCAATCAATCAATCAATAAAGAAATTATAATTTTATAAGTAATAGAAAAGCAATCGGATAAAAACTGAATTACTAAAATAATATAATAGAGAAAATCTTTTTTTATTTTGATAGCTTTAAAGTAAGCCAAAAAGGAGCTTTTGTAGGTATTAATGGTTATAATTGAATAAAGTATAAAAGTAAAGATTAAATAGTTTAAATCGAAATATTAATCGAATTTCTAGCTAATAGCGATAATAAGTATATATAGAATAATTATAAGCTAAAAGATAAAACAATTTTTAGTTGTAGTATATACAATAACAAGATTAAGTTTATACTTAATTGCTTATAATCACTTATAAGTTGCTAAAAGCTCTGTTTTTATTTATATTATAATAAATTAATACTACTACTCCAATTTATTTCCCTATACCATAGCTTTGGTTATGTAATACTCTATATTCTTTCGAATAAGAATAACAAAAGTATTTCTTTCGAAATACAATTTTTCAATTTTTTCTACAAATCAAATTATTAAAAAAGGATTAGTTTTATTAAAAACTAATAAAATTGTAATTTATCTTTATTATATTGTTATATTTAATAATAGCTATTCAATATTAAAGAAATATTTTATAAATCTTTTTAAAGAGCAAATATTTATATTTATATTTGCTAGTGAAACAAAGCAAGCAGTAAGCTTGATTAGATAATTAGCTAGGAACTTGATAGTATATATTATCCCCTTTATCAAAAATATAGTTATATATATAGTCTATACAAATTCAATCGTTTTTCCGGATATGTTGTTCCTATTATAACATCGTCTTTTTTGATAATCTTTTATTTAGAAATCCCGGCTTATTAATGTTAATAAAACTAATACTTTGTAACAGGGTATATCGAATTTATAATTAGATTGATTTTAATGTAAGACCTTTATAATCTTCTTTTTAATGATTTCCTATCTATCATTTTCAATATCACTAAAGTAATACACTATTACAACCAACTTATTAGTAAACTTCTTTTGTAATCATTAATATAATTAATTAAAAAATCATATTCTTCTTTTGAATTCTACCTGAGAATATAATAAAATGAATATATTCAATAAGCAAATCGAAGATCGATTTTATTCTCGAAATTATCATTTTCGGTAATTATAATCGCACTTATTAAACAAGCCGACTATATACCGAAAATAAATAAATAAAAATCTCACTTATATTCCTCATTAGAATCCATTTTATTATTTGTTTTATCAAAATCACAATCACTCCCATAATAGGATTCCTTTTTTTTGGTAGGCCATTTGTTTTGTACAACAAAAAAAGCAGTTGTTTTCTTTTCCACAAACTAAATAGAAAAACAAGTTAATAAAACAAACGTAGAAAAAATTATAAACAATTTATTACTGTATACACATTCTCCCACTACTGAATTTGTACTAGTAATAGTTTGTTTTTGCTACCACATCTTCTTCTTGAAGTTGAAAACATATTAATGAAAGATATAAAAGGATTGATTGATTAGAAAAAGATTTAAAAAAAAGGAATTCGATTAACCTATATATTTTAAAGGATTCGATTAATTGCTAGGCTATAAAACGATTTCCTCCACTTTATATACGCCTTCCCATTGTAAAAAAGAAAAACTTATACACACGTTTGTTTATTATACCATTTTAATCAAATAACAATAACACCACCTCGTAATCGCCGATTCAATAATTAAAATAAATATTTATAAAACTTGAAAACAAGCTTTTTCGAAAAGGAGGGTAGTATCACAGATCAGCATTCAATTGTAATTACAATTGTTTATATATATATATGCGTATATATACAATCATATATACATAATTGATATATAGATACATTTGACAAACACTTTACTCCCGATTCTATAATTGTAGATTCTAAGGATAAATTGTACCCTGCTCTCACAGTTCTTTTAAGACAAAGTATTATAAATACTATTCTTTAAATAATAATATTTCTTTAAAATATAGAAAATATAATTATAAATAATATATAAAAACTCAAATATTGAAAAACATATAATTTGAATATTTTATAAAATATAAATAGACTATATCTAAATAGAATCTTCTATAAAAAAATAAAAATATATCTATTTACAAAATGAAAAGATATAACCCAATATATATATCTAAGATTAAGTTATATAAAAACTATATAATTAGAATAAAAAAAATATTTATGAATTTCTTGAATTAATATATAATAACTATTAGATATTTTTTTTTACTTACAAATAATCAAAAACAATTTGTTATTCTGAATTAGGTTTGTAAGGAAATAATATAGAATATATAATATCAGGTTTTTCGATAATGAGAAATATTATAGATCAATTAGATAATTTGTTATTAGCTATTATAATATATTTATATATAAAACACTTATAATTATCTTAAATAATCTTATTCAATTAATATATCTATTAAGAATTATATCAAAATTAAAACTTGTATTTATATAAAAATATACCTTTTTTAAATATACTTAATAAATAAAAAGAATAATTAAAGGAATATAATATAACTTAATTATATTCAAATCCTTATAAATATATAAAAGATATATAATATATTATTATAATTCTTCTATAGCTAAAGGATTAATATATATATTACTAATATTAAACTATTCTTATATCAATTCAATCGAATTCATAAATAATAATCAAGAAATAGATTGTTTCTCAATAGAATATACATAATTGAATAGAATAGAATATTTAGATTCGATTTGAAAGGAAAATATAAAAAACTGATTCCCAAAAAAAGATTTCAATTTAAATTAGAAAACTAAAGATTTATATAAAAAAATTATAAATTTAAATATATCAATAGGAATATCGAATCTGTATATTTATATAATATTCTTTAAAGAATATAATATTTTAGTTTTCGTATACAAAAAGAATTCAAGTAATTAAAAAATAATCTTTTTTTATAATTTAAAATTATATTTGGGATTTAAAAGTTTAAAAAACTAAATAAAGTTAGAGATTCTATAAAATTGAATTTAATTTTAAAGATTTCTTTAATAGTTTTAATATCATTATAATCGGATAAAGAAACCTTTCCCTTAGAATATACTATATCTATATCAAAATAACTCGATTTTAATAGTTTATCCTTTATAGAAATCTCAGTTTTTTGTTTAGCAATCTAATATTTAGAGTTTATTAAATAAAGAATTAGTTAATAAGAAAATGATTATACTAATTATAAAGTTTAAATAAAAATACAAGATTCTGAATTCTTATTACTAATAGAAATAATATAGTTGAAAATATCAATATAGTCTTTAATAGTATAAAGCTATAATAAATAGAATTTTATTCTTATTATTAATTCTTTCTAATAATATCAATATTGAATAAATATACTATATATATCATATCGATTAATATATCTTTCAATCATAAAGCTAAAAGTTAAATATATTATCTAATATAGTTTAATATTCTGAAAAATTCTTATTACTAATAGAAATAATATAGTTGAAAATATCAATATAGTCTTTAATAATAAAGCTATAATAAACCGAGAAATAGATTTTTTTTATTCTTATTAAAATAATTCTTTCTATCAAATTGAATAAAAGTATATATAATATATTAAATACTTTCAATCATAAAGCTAAAAGTAATATATTATCTTAATCTAATATTCCCGTTATTAGTTATTTTTATAAAAATAATATTTTTCAAAATAATCTAATATTATAATAGATCTAAATAATCGATAAATACTAGGAAAACTATATTACTATTAAATCCTTAATTAATAATATAATGAAATCTACTTAAAACAATTTTAATAGTATAATTCTTTTCTAGAATTGAGATAATTTTTTAAACTCGAAAAACTTTATTTTGATTAGAGATCTTAATAATAATAAATAAAACCAGGATTTTAATTATCTGTAGATTTATAGACTTAATAAAATCAATTTATATAATTTGAAACTTTAATATATGATTTGTATTATCTAATAAATATAAAAAATATTATTTTATTTGATTTTGATTTAAAATAATATTTGTAATATAAATATAATAGACTTTAGTTAAGTTATTATTAGATTCAGATTATATTATAATATATAAAATAGATTTATTTATAATCTTAATGGTAGATTGTATATTCTTTTTCTTTTTCTTAATAGTATTTTCTCGAATTATAAAATATTATAAATTCTTAAATATATTAAATGAGATTTAATAAAGGGTTAATACATTAATTCTAAAGATTTTTAATTTAAAAATAAAAAACAAGCTTTTATAATTGATAAAGATTTCTTTTATTTTTATTATAATATTGAATAAAGATTTAAAAGGTTTAATGAATCTCTTTATTAGGATTAAATAGAATATAGGTTTAGAAGTGTATTCCTTATATTTATACACTATAAAAGGACTTGAAGGAATTTGAATTAATTAAGATTAAAATTGAAATATGAAATCACAAGATGAAGATTGAGATAAATTCTTAAAAATTGATTTGAGTTTTTTATAAAAATAAAAAACAAAAATATCGAAATATTTATTATAAAGAATATTCTTTATATAAATATCCTTTATATAAAGTATAATATATTAATCTTTAATAATATTAAATGTATTATTAGATTTAGTTTTTTTATGAGATATTATATTAAAAGTTTGAATTTTATTTTCTTATTTGTTATCTATATTTATATCAAATTTTATATTAAAGGAATATATTCTGAATGTAGATATCTTATTATTTAAATAGTCTGAATCATTATTGATTAGTATTAAAGAGAAAATAGAATCTAATTTAAAAGGGATTGAGTTTAGGCTGATAGATTTAGATTTCTAATAATTATTTAAATCAATTTAATTATTAGTATTAGTATTAAACGATTGAGAGTATATATAAGCTATTAATATAGTTATAGTATTATAATTTGAAAAAACTATATTTCTTAAAACAATTTGTTTCCAGTATTGAAAAGGTTAATTTATATAATCCGATTTAATATAATTATAGATTCCATATTTAGAATATAAATACTTTTTTGAGTAATTATATTATTTTATTCTATTAATAATATTATTCTAAAAGTTTTTTAGATCTAATCTAGTCTTTTTTGCTTGTATATCTATCAATATAGAAACTTAAATATAAGCAGATTGGGGTAATGAATTTAATAATCTCGAATTATTGTTTTTTTTATTATTAAAGTTATAGTTATTATTAGGAATATTCCGATTCTATTAATTAGAGGATTGAACAAAAAGACCATTGTTCTCCGCAAGGAGTGGCTGGCTTAGTGGTAAAATGATTTGTGCCCACTTCTATCCAGAACTATATCCCGATTGATATCTGTTTTTTCGAAACCTAATCATTTACAAATCCATAGCTCATTATTTGTATACAATCAAAAAAGGATGTCATGCTTTTTTCCCAATCCTTTAACCTCAATATAATAAAACCTCTACTTTATTATCTATTTGTATATAATCGAAAAAGGATATCGTACACTTTTCCCGATCCTCTAATTTCGATATAGTAGAGCTTTCACTTTATCACCACTCCACCTCCCTACTTCTACAAAAAGTGATTCTATCTATATCCAAGCGATTACAATATATCTTTATCTCTTTCGATAATACTAATCACCTGTTTACAGTAGTTTACAATCATTTCAACCTTCAACAATCTAATCACCTTAACCTTTATCAGCCTATAATTACTTTAGCTTTTATCAATCTACAATTCATACCTTTCTTTATAAAAACTCCAAATAAAAAACTCTAGATTATTTAGTATAAAGTGAATTGGATAGTATCGAATTTGTAAACGGGAGTGGAATGGCAAAAGCGTATACAATTGCCCGTTTATTGTTAGTATTACAGCTATAGAAAAATGGAATACTTGGTTATACTAATAATTATATGTAAATAGAATTGGTAGTATAATCCATCCCTAGTACCCCCTGGGAGATCATAGTAGGCCTTAAGCCTATCCCCTGGATGTAAAGTAATAAAATAAATAAATAAATAAATAAATAAATAAATAAATAAATAAATAAATAAATAAATAAATAAATAAATAAATAAATAAATAAATAAATAAATAAATAAATAAATAAATAAATAAATAAATAAATAAATAAATAAATAAATAAATAAATAAATAAATAAATAAATAAATAAATAAATAAATAAATAAATAAATAAATAAATAAATAAATAAATAATTAGAGGATTGAAATTAAAATATTTATTCTAAAAAAGACTCAATTTTCTCTTTAAATAAATCCTTAAGATTTTATTTTTTTAAAATATTAATAATATAATCAATAATATCATTTTGAATAAATATCTTTTTTATTTCTATATTCTTTGAATATTATATATTATAGAATAATTTTTATTTAGAAATCTATCAATAGTATTTAACTTGATAAATCCTAAATAAAGATTAGAATCGATAAGACCAATAATAAATACTTTAACTAAGATTTTTTGAATATTAATTTAAAAAATATTAGCATTGTATTTAAAAAAAGGTATATCTTTATAGCCTATTTCCAATTATAGATTCTTAATATATTAATAGTATTTTTAAATAAATTTGTTTTTCTTTTAAACTAAAAAGTTTATAATATTAAAAACTATTTATATAGAATCTTTATTTTCCTTATTTAAAAAATAATTAATAAAAATAATAATAATAAATTTATCTTACAAAATTTTATTTATTAAATTAATATTATTTATAATCTTAAAAAACTCTTTGTTTTTATTTAACTATTTATTAACTTTATTAAAAAACTTAAAAAAAAACAAGATTAAAGAAAATATATAGTTTATAAATATTATTATTAATAGTAAGATATATAATTTATTTGGCTTTTTGAATCTATAATTTAATAATATTCTTTTTTCCCGAAAAAAATAATATATTATCAATCTTGATTTTAATTTATTCTATATAAACTATTAAAACAATAAAGTTATTCGATATTGTAAAAGGATTTAGTAAATAATATTTCAAAAGAATTTTTTGAATTTGAAGAATAAAAAATCGAAATTATAATTTGATAAATAATAGAATTAGATTATTAAAAGGATTTTATATATTTTCTAGTAACTATTGAATAAGTAGAAGATAAAGATTTTATTCTTTGAAAATAAAATAAAAGTAATATTAAAAAAACTGAATAATGATTTGAATTCGTTTAAAAAGAATAATATTAATATTGTCACGGATCGACACCCAATCGCAATTGCGATCGCTCACATACGCATACATGCATATATACGATCACATATACATAGTTGATATATAAATGTATTCAACAAATACTTTGCTTTCGATTCTGTAATTATAGATTCTAAGGATAATTTGTACCCTACTCTTGCAATTCTTTTAAAACAAAGCATTATATTATTTACAACTTATTATACAATTATATAGTTATCTAATAACCATTTAAATAATACCTTATAATTATAATACCTTTTTGGATAAATTATATATTAATATCATTTATAGAAAAAAGATTTATTCCAACTAAAACTTAATAAAGATATTTCCTTCAAATATATAAAGTTACAAGTACTATTACTATATCCAATTTATTTACCTCAAAAAAACTCCCCCGTTCTCTTTTTCTGATCGGCCGAGCTTCCCTAGCCAATAATAGTTAATTTCAACAAAGCAATGATTATAGTTCTTACAATTCTAATATAAATACTGATAGATATGGAAAGGGTAAATAGCCTGGAAATGACTTCTCGATCAAGGTATTAATTCTCGAGGGTAGTATATCGATATATATTCTTTTATTACAAGAAGAACAAATACTAACCCTTAAAGACTTTAAGAATTTACAAAACGAAATTGTAAGATTCAAAAACAAATTGCTATAGTGTAGTCTTAGTATTGCTTATTCATTTCAACCTCTTAAATAACAACAATAATATTATATAGATTTTTTAGAAAATCGCGAAATCCGGATTCCTGATATTCTAATCAATTCTATTGAAAAAGTATCTCCTACTACCGAAAAAAGGAAGAATAAGAAAAACCCCTGTTTGCGAAATCAATCTTTGCAATAATCCCTTTCAAATACTGATAGCAGATCTCTCTCTAATCCGATTGTCCTATTAAGCAACCTACAAATTCACCAAATATCCCACTCTTGTTTGTCTACCACTACAATAAAGTGTCTGTACATTCCAAAGCTCACCAATCTTTTATCTAAATTCAAAGATGGTGTAGAACCGAAAGCAGGCTTTTGACAGCTATTGGTCACAAAGCGACTTGAACTTTATGAAAATTTGCTTATTTTGGAAATACAATAGCAATCTTACATTATAGAATAAATAAAAGAAAAGGTACAAGAATATGTGTTTTCACTATATATATAAGTCCTCTACTTAACAAATCAGCAATTGATTGATTAGCTCACGGTTATTTACAAAAACCCGGTTGAAACCGATTATATCTGTACTGAGTATGAATATTGGGTTATACCCAATAATACATAACACAAAAACTTTCTAATATAGTATTACAAGTTTAGGCTATTAGCTATACAAATAGGAATTATTAATCCAATAACTCTTTTATGATCTGAAAAAAAAGATTTTTAATTTTTTTTGATAAACTATTGATCTCTATATTTAATAATGCTATATTGTGGAAGATTTAGTTAATAAGCTTATTGAGATTGATGAATTTGAAATTACATTTTAGAAATGTAATTGTAATAAAACAACTAAAGAAATTCCTTTTAGAAAGTTGTTTAATAGAATCCCCTTATCGATTTTTTCTAGAACCACTTTTTATTTATTGGGTAATTCAAATTTACCTATTCAAATCTCATATCCCCTTTATATTTCTACTGACTATATAGGAACCTTTAAGCCCAATAGTATCTTAGCTTTAGGAAATAATTTCAATTATAGTACTACTATTCCCATACTAAGAGCGAATTGTAGTTTCACTCCATATACAAATAATATAAATATTATAACCAAAATCCAAGAGATTAAAAAAAACAAAGAGTTTTATAATATAAAAAAAAATATCGAGGAAGATATCAATCTAAATGTGCAAACAGAAACTATCGAATCTGCTTGTATTGTTGAAAACCAGTATTTAAATCAAAACGTTTAGATAGAAGTTCCCTTTTAAATATAATCTGGAATATAAGATTTCTTAATTTGATAAAACTAATAAGAGATAATTTTATAAATCTACCATATATACTTTCGAAAAATAAATATTCATATTATATCCAAGCACTCATAGATTCCAGAATGAATGATTATATTTTTATTAATAAAACATTCCTTTCATTATTATTTCTTATATTTAAATCCTGCTTTATATTGCTTAAATCATTAATTGAAATCAAAAGCTATAATGGTGCAAGAGGTAAAGCTATTACTCATTTAATCTTTCTTAATTTTATAATTGATGCTCGATAACAATTCTATTTGTCCTTTCTTATTATTGATTTGGGTTTATATAATGTAATCCTAGATTACAAATAATTAACAAAAACCCAAATCAAAATTGATTGTTTTAAATGATACCTCGAATAGTTTTTTGAGTATTCTTTTATTATTTCTTTATCAAAAAATATATTTCTAATTAGGAATAGTTTATAACAATCTAGAATCAATTGTTTAAAACAGAAAGATACCAACAATTGAAACACCTAATTGGAAAAGATATACTATCATATTAATAATGGATAGTAGGAGATAGTATTGATTATACCTATAATACTTATTATATCTTTTCAAAAATCTAATATAGTAATCCCTAATATAATCGAATTCCCGATTTCAATTAATCTGAAAAAGAAACCTATTTTCGATTAAGTTTATATTTAATTTGTTTATAAATCTCTTCTATTACGTATCTCCGATATATGTAATATATACATATTCAAACCAATTCAATTCCAGTTTACCTGTAAAAGGAATAAAAATTATAAAATCTTTATAATTACCTGTAAAGAGATCGATTATATTATCTCAAATTGCAAATCTAGTTAGGATAACAATTATTGAATTGTAGCTACAATTGTTTTTCTAAATAATTTCAAACTAGAAATTATTATTATTTTCAATTGTATTATTGTAGATATTAAAATGGAATCCCTAATCTCTAAGGCTTATCAGTAATATCATTGAATGTTTTTCAAATACAAATCCGATATCCTACCTCTCTCTCAATTGTATAATTATAAGATCATTCTTGAAGAAAAAAACAAAAAAGCTTTTAAATACAGCCTATTATATAAAATATCATTCGAACAGTTTAAAGTTGTTAAAGAATATATTACCGAAAATCTTACTAAAGAATTTATAAAACCTAGCCAAGCATTATTCATAATATCAATTCTCTTTATAAAAAAGCCAAATAGAAGTTTAAGATTTTGTATAGATTTTAAATTATTAAATTCTTTAACATACAAAGATAGATACCTTTTACCTCTCATCAATGAAATACTTATACAATTTATTAATACGAAAATATATACCAAATTAGATATTCGATAAATATTCCATCACATACATATAAATCCTACTTTCAAAGAATATACTACCTTCCACACTTGATACAGTTCCTATAAATATAAGGTTTTACCCTTTGAATTAATAAACAATCCTATAACTTATCAATAATATATAAATAATATCTTATTCAATTATTTAAATAACTTTTATATTACCTACCTCAATAATATATTAATATACTTGAAAAACAAAAACAAATACAAAGAATATATTAAATACATTCTCAAACAACTTGAATCCACCAAACTACAAATAGATTTCAAAAATGTAAATTCAACATCAAATATACCAAGTATTTAAGTTTTATTATTTCCATTAATAGAGTACAAATTGATTTAAAGAAAATCGAAGTAGTTATTACTTGGACTTACCCTACTACTATAAAAGATATCCAATTATTCTTAGATTTTTATAACTTTTATTATCAATTTATTAAAGATTATAATATAATAACAAAACCTTTTTATAAACTCATAAAAGTTAATATCAAACTCTATTTCGATGAAATCTGTTAGAATATATTTAATATATTCAAAGATAGATTCATTTCTATTCCTTTTTTATAGCATTACAACTATACACTATCCTATATATTGAAAACCAATATATCCGATAATATAATTACTAATATACTCTTTCAAAAATACAATAACGAATAATTATCAATTATTTATTTTTCGAAAACAATAATCACCATCAAACTAAATTACGAAATTCATGATAAAGAAATACTCGCAATTATTAAATCCCTAAACCACTGGAAAACCGAACTTATCAAATCCCTACATTAGATTAAAGTATATATCGATTATAAAACTTTTAAGTATTTTATATTTATTAAATAATTAAACATTTAACAAGTGTACTAAACAGAACTACTCATTAATTATAACTTTATTATTATATACCATACTGAAAAGAATAATCTACTTATAGATATACTTATTCACTATATCAATAAACTAGATTAGTAGAATAATATTAAGAAAAAAATCGATTATAATAACTTATAAAAGATAATCAGATTAATACTAGGATTATGCATAAATCTCTCTAATAAAAACCAGATATTATTGTAAACCTTGATGTAAGCACAATATTCCCATTTTTCGATATAATCAATTATATTATTAAAGCAAATAGATCCTATTCAAGTTTAAAAGCTTTATACAATTATACAATCAAATTATATAAACATTTTATTTTTATAAAAGGACTATTGTTTTATAATAATTGCCTATACATTCCGGATATCAATAACTTACAAACTTACTTGATTTGTAAAGCCTACAATTTAGTTTCTACTACACATCCTGATATAAAGAAGATCTATGCTTTTTTAATCAAATAATACTATTAGAAGAATATAATTCTTATGATTAACCAATACATACAAAACTACTATAAATACAAGCATAGTTCTATTCCTAAAGATTACATTCCCAATCTACTTCACCCACTTTCTATTCCTACAAAAATATAATAACATATTATCATAAACTATTATAGTTTTAATAAAGATAAATATAGTTACAACAACATATTCATTATTATCAACCAATTAACTAAACAAACCATTTCGATATCCTATTATAAATCAATCAATTCAAAAGATTAGATTTGCTTATATCTATATTATATATACAAATATTATAATATTCCAAAATCTATAATCTCTAATTATAATCTTTAATTTATATCAATCTTCTAATAAGAATTTAATAATATCTTAAGAATATAAGTTAAGCTATCTATTACTTATCACCTGTAAACTAATAGTTAGATTAAGATTTATAATCAATATCTCCAATAACATTTACAACCCTTTATAAACTATTATCAAAATAATTGATTTGAATTCCTACCAATAATAGACTATACTCAGCTCACACTTCCCCACAAATTATTAGATAATCAATCCTCATATAAAACTCTATATAACTACCTACCCTACAACCCCTGGGATTGGAAACTCGACTCTACCATACCTATCAATAATTTAAATATAACTAATACTAAAGAATATACTAAACACAATAAACTAGTACTCAATCAAACAAAAAAGAATATCTTGTATATATAAAAAAAGATATTTCGATCAGTCAATTTATATCACTACTCAATTGATTTTAATATAAAAGACTATATATAGCTCAGTATAAAGGATTTTCCGATACAACAACCTTCGAAAAAATTGAATTACCTAATTCAGAATAAATTCAAGATTATTAATCAAACCGGAGATTTCTTTCAATTGGATCTACCACCCACTATAAAAGTCCATCCCATATTTCCATCTAGCAAACTCCGCAAAACAGTAGATAATCCACTTCCCAAACAAACCATCGAACCACCACCCCCAATAAATATTACCAATAACACCAAATAAAAAATAAAGTATATTCTAACTATCAAAAAAGTATATCAACAACTTAAATACAAAGTATTGTAATTAAATACTAACAATAACCTTACCTAATACCCTACTTCCAATTTTAAAACTACCTCATACTTCCTTTGTGATTTCTATTTACAAAATCCCTCTCTACCAGAACCCCCTGCGTATTTATCCGAATAGATTTGCTTTTATAAAAGTAAAAAGGATAATTACAATTTCACAAATAATAATCAATATATAAATAAGAAAGATTAAAAAAACTTTTTTTATATATCAAAATAATAAAGAAATCACAATCTTACAAATAATAGAAAAATAACCGAATAAAGATTAAATTGTTAAAAACAATACAATAAAGAAAGTCTTTTTCCCTACCTTAACAATTTTAAAGTAAACCAAAAAGAAAGCCCCTACAAGCACTAATAATTATAATCAGGCAAAGTACAAAAACAAAGACTGAATAATTTAAACCGAAATACTAGTCAAATCCCCAACCAATAATAATGATTAATTGATTGATTGATTGATTTCATTTACGTTCATCTTCAGTCTAAGATTATATAGAACAACTAGGCCTCTAAAGGCTTTAGTAGATAACTTTTTATTTTATAAATATGAATATATTCAATTTATAAATATGAATATATTCAATTTTTAAAAAAATAAAAACAAATATTATTGGGGACCAGTGCCCGCTTATTATATATATTGTATATAATAAGGAAAAGGGAAATATAATATTCAAAAGATTAAAAAGAAACTCATCCCTTCTTTTTTTCTTATTCTTCTTCTTCTTTAACTATTAATCCTTCCATTTTTATAATAATTCTTTTTCCCTTTATTATTATATTTTCTTCTTTTTCTACTATTTCTCTTTTTTCTATTTCGTTTTGTATCAGAGCTTTAATTAGATGCTATACTCTTGTAGCTATTTTAGTAATATTGATAAATTTAATAACTAGTTTAATACCAATTTTGATATGAAGTAAAAATTGTATAGTGATTTTGGATAAAGATATTTTCTTAAAGATTTCTTTTCTTTTAGTTTTATATATAGGATAGTTAATAAGGAGGTATTATAGTATCTTGATATTATTATATATATATTTATTATTGGAAAGTTTGAAACGATATAAATAGGATTTAATATATCCGTATTTTAATTTGAATTGAAAGAATATACTAATAGTATTTCGAATAGTTTTATTTGATAGTTTGATTTTGGAATCTATTTTCCATGGAAAAAGCTTTGAGTAAGTTGATAGAGATTGGTTTAATCTAAGTTTATATTAATTGAGAATATTAAATTATTGATTTGAGATATATTCTTTGATAATCATATTTAATAGTTCAAAGCTTATTTCATTCAAGATAGGTTATATTGTAATTGCTTTTTTGGCTAGTTTATCTATTAATTTATTTCCTTCAATTAAGGTATAATTAGAAATCCAATTTAAAAATATTTCGATTCCTTTTGTTTTGATAATCTTTATTGTTTTAATTGTTTTTATTTAATAGGCCTATTTTGGATAATCTAATAGAGTTTTTAGACGATATAAATTAGTTTAATTATCTAAATAGATTTTGAATTTTTAATTACTATAAGTAATAGAACTAATATATTCAATAGCTTTTATAATTCCAAAAAAGCTTTTTGTTATATATTAATTGATTAATATTAATATTGCTTCACTTTTAATATAGAATTTGATTATTTGATTATATAATCACTATACCTATCCCAATACCCAATTCCCTTTTTGATAGAAAAAGCATTAGTATAAATATAGATAATATTCTTATCCCTATATTTGAAAACAATATTATAAAAAATAGTAATATCTTTTTTTAACAAATTATTAATATTAACTTTAAAAAGGATATCTCTTTTTTATAAAGAAAAATTAAAATAAATGATCTTTTCGAATAAGGAAAAGTTGAAGTTCTGATTTATTGATTTTTTGATTTTATTCAATTGAATAGATTTATATGTTTTTTTTTTGAAGTATAGGAATTACTTCTAAAATTAGCTTGATATTAAGCTGAGATTTCTTTTTTAGTATTGATTAAATACTTTGGTAATAATTTGACTAATTGGAATATATATTATCTGATATTTAAATTTAATCGGATTTTGGAAGATTTTAGATTAACTTTTATTTTTATTGAAATAATTGAAGCTATTTTAAATATTCCTAATATTTTATAAAGAACTAGGTTTTGAAATAATTATATTATATTCTTGAAATGAGTTTAATCTTTTTATTAAATTATTGAATTATAGTTGGTTATACTAATCATATATATTATATATAATTATCTAAAAACTTTAGAACTGAAGTCTTTTTTGATATTAGCTAATTGGGCTATTCGATAAAAGGCTCCTCTTACTTGTATAATTCGGATATTAATATATTAATTGAATTTGAGGTTCGGATCGAATTATATTCCCAACCATCTAATTAGAGTTTGAGGGATAATTCTTCCCGAATCGGGTAATATAATCAAATAGTTTTTTATTAATTTGAATAAAGAAAAATATATTAACTCTGTTTTTGTTAAATCGAATTGAATAGTATTCTTTAAACTGAGTTCATAGATTTGTTTTGTAATTCTTTCTAAAACTTTAATATTCTTTTTTTATGTCGAAGAATTAATAATTAAGGCAATATTATTAATATAAAAAAGGAATTTAATCAAATTAAATAAAAAAAGGTTTTTAATATATATAAAAAAGAGAATTGAAGAAATTGGATTGCCTTATGATATTCCAATCGAAATTGACTTAAAAGATTCGGTTTGATTATTAAAGAATAGTTTTAATTGTTTTTATTGAAGAAATGAAACTATCCAAGAAATGAGGTTTATTAATAATCTTAGCTTTTTACAGATATTCAATAATCGATTTTTTGAAATATAATTAAATACTTCCTTTATATTTATAAATAATATTAAGATCTTTTTATTAACTTACTTATTTCTTTTAATATCTATAATTAATAAAAGTATAATATTAATTACTAATTTCTTTTACAGGCCTTCTATTTAATTCTTATATAGAAAATGAGTAGTTTCTACTAAGAAATTTAATCATTGGATTAGAATTCTTTTATTTATTTTCCCAAGATAATTCAATAATATAATAACCCTATATACTTTTGGAAACAAGTAATCGGGTTTTAAGGCTTTCTTCAAAATAACACCAGTAGCTTTTTTCCAGTATTGAGAGTAATATCTAAAGTTTAGAAGTTTATTAAATAAAACAAAAAAGATTTATGAGATTATTTTATATACTTTTATAATAATCTCTTACATAATACCATTTAAACCAGGGGATTTTCCCTATATTTTGATTGAACAAACATTCCTCAATTCGATTTAAAAAAGATTAGACCATTTTTACTTTTTATCTTATTTATATTCGTTTTATTATAATTTTGGAATAATAAAAGAAAATGGAAATAAAACTGATTTGAAGGTATAATATTTTTTTCGAAGAAGCTTTTTAATTGAATATCTAGAATTTATTGATTTTGGAAATCCTTAGTATAAGCTATTGCTTTGAATATAATTTGTGTATTTTTTTTTCTAGAAATTTGTTTTAATAATTCTTTTTTATAGTTTTGATAATTTGAAAATACTTGTTTTTAGTAGTTCAATATTCTTTCTTAAAGATCGGATTCTCTGAGTTTGATTCAATTACCTACTTTGATTTTCCTAGTTTTTTTTGAAAATCTTTTAATTTTAATAATCACCAGAGTTTAGTTCTTTTATTAAATGTTATTTTGAATATATCTATTTCTATTATCTTTTAAATAATTCTAGTAAGCTTACTTGCTGTGTTTAATCTAGAATTGTAAAGAAGTTATTTGTTTTTTTTAAGGAGTTTAAGAAATTCATTTCGATTGTAATTATTAAATCTAGATTGGGAAGAATAAAAGAATTCAAAGATTCTGATTTGAATATTGATTCAAACTTTTCTCAATTAATTAATTTAGTGTTATATTTAGCTTGAATTGATATATTAGGAATATTTTATTCTTCTTTTCCTTTCAAATTGAATAAAATACTTAAATGATTCAATTCTATTTCTTCAAATAATTATTAATTAGAGATTTGAATTGAGATTCCTTTAATAATTAAAGTAAGATTTAAAATACTTGAATTGATTTGATTATTATAATAGAATATATCAATTCCTGATTTATTTAGAAGTATAAAATCATAATCTTCAAATTATTCAGTTAATTAATCAGCATTTCCACTTTTATTTGAATAAGGGTTCTACTAAGGGTGGTGAGTATTAAAATCGTTTAAAAGGATTGTTTTTTGTATAATAAGTATATTATATAGGCATCTTTCAATTATTAGCCTTTTTTCTTTTCTTTAATTTGCTTTATTATAGATATTAATAATTTGAAATACTTTATTTTTATTTTGAATATTGAAGATTTGTATATCTAGATTTATAGGGGATTCGGAGGTAAGGTTTATTATAGATTGAAAGGTTTTTGATGTATATAATAGAGTATATAGGTAATGTTTTAGATTGAATTTGGGTAGTGTTTGGATATAGCTAGAGTAAATAATAGATCTCGATATTGAATAATCAATTCTGCTTTTAATAATCTAGGGTTTTTGAATTAAAATAAAATCAATATTGAATTCGATTATAAGCTGTAATATATTTTCTATAGTTTAAAAGTTTTTATTGAGATTTATTTAAAGGATTCGTATATTAGTATAATTTATTGATTAAAGGTTTTATATTGAATTACTTGATAGATTTTATAGATTTTTGAATCTACTATATAATTTCCTTAATAATTGGAGTATTTTGAAGTAAGATGTAAATAAAACTTTTCTTTAATATTATATATTATATATAAGTATATTAATGTAATATATTTGTTTTTATATAATCTGTATAAGGAATTTCTTTTATAATAAGCATCCTGGTAATCAAAACCTTAGTATCTTTAGTATTATATAGTTAGTTTGAATTTATAGAACTTTTCTATTTTTATATTAATATCAGTAATATATAATCATTTCTGAATAACTAGTTCTATTTTTGATTTTATTATAAAAATAATCATTATTACTTCTTTCTATTAATAAGCTTTTTTTGATGTTGGTGTAAGCCAAAAGGGTGTTCCTATAGGCTTAAAATCTGGGTTGAAGGTTTTGATTTCTTTAAGAATAAGATTCATTCCTTTTAATCCTGAAAATTCTTTTATAAATATTTTATGAATAATAACCTTATACTATTCTTGATCTTTTTGAATCCTTTCGAATTTGATAAGATTACTCTAAATTATTTTCTTTTTTAATAGAAATTATAATATAAACAGAGCATTTATAGTAATTATTATATTACTATTCAATAATAGAATTATTATTACTATAATCAAACCTTTGATTTCAATTTTCTGAAATGTTTTATTTATTTGGTTTTATATTAATATAAACAAAAAGAAAATAATATTTATAATTTCTAGTTTGATTAGAATTAAACGTCTTTGAGTGATTTCAATCTTCTTGTTTATTGGAATAAACTTAATAGCTTTTCCTTTATTAACTAGATTCCACTCTCCTTCTTTTATTATAATTATATAATTAGATTTAGTTAGCATTATAATAATTGGGATTGGATTTTTGGCTAGTGTTTTAGCTTACAATTCGATTTTCTGTATAGCTGATTCAAGGTAAGTAATTTGAGATATAATAATATTAAAGGCTGTAGTAAGCTTTCCCTTTTTGGTATATTCTCTAAAGATTTCAAGGAAATCTAGAAACTTAGATTGTTTGTCATGTGATTGAGTGAGAATAGATACTAGTAATATAAGGTTTTTTGCTTTTAGAATTACTTCTTTTGATGTAATTAGTTTATTTTGTATTCTAGATTATTTATTCTGATTACTAAAAGATATTGTAGGGCCATATTTCTTATTCTAATTGAAAATATAGATAGTATTAGTTATATCTTAAGTAGTAAAAGAATTACTAAGTAGATTAAAATCTCCAACTCTTCTTTCAAAACTGATTGGCTGATTGGTTAATAGAATAAAGCTAGAGATTTCGAATTGGAGGTTTTCAGGAAGTAAGGAAAGGCTTGAAGGTATTAGGGTACCTAGAACAACAATGGGATAAGTATTTGATATAATGGAAGCTTCAGAAGAAACCTCTATCATAGCTATATCCCGAAATGTTGATGGATTATTGAAACAATCCATATTGAAAGTTATATTCTTATTTTGAAGATTTAGAATGAAAATTTTACACAAATTTTCATATAAGTTTTATATATAAAGCGCCAACAACAGTATCACAACAACTACTAATCAGAATCATTTAAGAACAATTGCAATCAATTTTGTTTAATGGGTATAATCTAGATCGATCACGAAAGAGTTGTATTTCAAAGAAAAAATTTTCTTCGAAATTTGTTGTATGAACAATAATGATAAATATATACAAAACAACTACAAACCAAAAAACGAGACAACTCTTAGTCGCAATACGTGCAACAACAAAACCGAGCTTGCATTTAGTTGCCCACAACTACTTACAAGTTGTCGAAAGCTCCGCTTCCACTTACATTATAATAAGTTGATGCTGTTGCTCCAATTTATCTCCTCACACCACAATTTCGGTCACACGACACTCTATATCCTCCCAAGCAAAGATAACAGGAAGCATTTCTTTTGAAATGCAATTCCTTAGCTTCTCCCACAAGTCAAACTATCAAAGGATTAATTTTGCTAAAAAACCGGCAAAATTGTAGCTTACCTCTACCACACTGTTATATTCAGCAACAACTACTCGATACTGGAGAAATATTTTGCGAGTCTTTTTGAAAAGTAAACGCTCATATTTATACTTGCCAATAAAATAAAGCAAATAGTAAACTTAATTAAATGATTAGCCAGGAATTCGGTAGCATATATTATCCCCCTTACCAGAAATATAGTTATATATATAGCCCATATAAACCTAATCGTCTTTCCGAATATATTGTTTCTATTATAATACTATCTTTTTTAATAATCTTTTATTTGAAGATTCTAGTTTATTAATATCAATAAAACTAATACTTCTATAACAAAATGTATTGAATTTATAACCAGATTGATCTTAATATAAAATCTCTATAATTTCCTTTTCAATAATCTTTTATCTATTATTTTCAATATTATTAAAATAGTATATCACTGTAGCCAACTTATTAGCAAACTTCTTTTTATAGTTGTCAATACAATCAATCAAAGGATTGTATTCTTCCTCCGAATTCTATTTAAAAATATAATAAAACGGATATATCCAATAAGCAAATCAAAGATCGATTTTATTCTCAAAATTATTATCTTCAGTAACTATAATCATACTTGTTAGACAAACCGATTATATATCAAAAATAAATAAATAAAAAACTTTATTTATATTCTTTATTAGAATCCATTTCATTATTTGTCTTATTAAAGTTATAATTACTCCTATAATAAGACTTCTCCTTCTCGACAAACCGCTTGCCTTGTACAACAAAAAAAACAGTTGCTCTTTTCTTTATAAGCTAAATAGAAAAACAAATCAGTAAAACAAATATAAAAAAAACCATAAACAATTCATTATTGTATATACATTCTCCCACTACTGAATTTGTATTGATAACAGCTTGTTCTTGCTACCGTATCTTCTTCTTAAAATCGAAGATATATTAATAAAAAATATAAAAGAATTGATTGATTAGAAAAAGATTTAAAAAAGAAAAGGAATTTGATCGACCTATATACTTCAAAGAATTCAATTGGTTGCTAAACTATAGAATAGTTTTCTTTACTTTGTATATATCTTTTTATTGCAAAAAGAAAAATCTATATATATATCTATTTATTATACTATTCTAATCAAATAATAATAACACCACCTCATAATTATCAATTCGATAGCTAAAATAAATATTTATAAAGCTTAAAAACAAACTTTTTCGAAAAAAAGGATAATATTATAAATCGGTACCTAATCACAATTACAATTGTTTATATATATATATACATATATATACAATTATATATATATAATTAATATATAAATATATTTAATAAACACTTTGCTTTTGATTCTATAATTATAGATTTTAAGGATAATTTATACCCTGTTCTTGTAGTTCTTCTAAGACAAAGCATTATAAATATTATTTAGAATAAAATTGAAAACTTATATTACAGATTTCCGAAATTAAAAGTAATATTAAAAAGATATTTTAAAAGTCGAAAAGAATTTGTATTTTAATTATAAGGTAATGTTAAATCTTTATAAAAGATATTATAGAAGTAAATATATAAAGTATTTCTAAAAAAAAGAGATATTTAAAAAATAAAAAAAAAATCAGAAAGAATTCTTTAAATACTAGATTTCTATAATTATATAACAATTCTTCAAATCAATAAAACTATATAATATTTATAGTTCTTTTAAAAGCTCTTTTAATATCAGTATAATAATTATTGTATAGATATTATTATATAACGAATTTAAAGATAAAAAGGGTTTCTAAATATTTTTAATTAAAAGGCTTAACTACAAAAAGAATAAAGATAAGATATTGAATATATTTTGAATCCCTATATAGATTATTATTTATTTATTTATTTATTTATTATTTTACATCCAGGGGGTAGGCTTAAGGCCTACCACGATCTTCTAGGGGGTACTAGGGATGGACTATATTATCAATTCTATTTATATATAATTGCTAATATAGCTAAATATTCCATTCTTCTACGGCTGTAATACTGACAATAAACAAACGGCTGTATAACGTACACTCTTGCCGCTCCACTCCCACTTACAAATTCGATGCTATCCAATTCACTTTATACTGAATAGTTCAGAGTTTTTTTGTTTAAAGTCTTTATAAAGAAAAACATAAATTATAGACTAATAAAAACCGGAGTGATTATAGGCTAATAAAGGCCGAGGTAATCGGATTATTGAAAACCGAAGTGATTATAGACTGTTATAAGCAGATAATCAATATTGTCAAAAAAGGAAAATATATTATAACCATTTGGATATAGATAGAATCACTTTTTGTAGAAATAAAGAGGTAGAATAATGATAAAATAGAAATTCTATTATATCAGAGCTAAAGGATCGGGAAGAGTGTATAATATCCTTTTTCGATTGTATACGAATAATAAACTATAGATTCGTAAATAATTAAGCTTCGAAAAGACAGATATTGATATAATTCAGGGTAGAAGTGGACACAAATCACTTTACTATTAAGCCAGTTATTCCTTACGGAGAACAATAGTCTTTTTGTTATATATAGATTATTAGAAAAGATATATATTATAGGTAAGGTTTTAGTATTAAGTATAGTACATATTGTATTGAAAGCTATATATAATTCAGTTGACTATATCAATCAAGATGATTACGTAATACACCTAATGCGTTTAGCCTGTTTTCTGTACGATATAGCTTGAACCATATGTCACGTGATCTTCCATCCAGGATCTCATCAGAGGCAATCCCTAACAACGGTCACAGGCTTCCCGGCCATAGCACGCAAGACTGTTCTGTCGCTACTAATATACTAATCTGAGTACATAGAGGAAGCGACGTTAGCTGTATTTTATTTTATTGCTCTGAACAAAATTGCAGGTGAGCTCGAGATCTATTGTAGGAAGTAATTCTGTGTTTCTTTACTTTCATTGCGCCACACCGCTTTCTCCATCACCAGACCCTTGCGCGTTTATTCTTCCCCACATCACCTGGGCAAGTTCTGATTCTCTGTTTGCGGCCAAGCCATCATTATGCCATTATCAACGATTCAGCGACCCACGCGCCCGGCTAAGACAAGATCAATTGCGTAAGACATTCACTCAGTGATCGACTCTATTTTAAGCTGATTTTCATAGATGCCGACGTTGCCACGGTCGTAAAATTCGTTGCTCGGGCACTCAGCCATGCGACAATTGCCACAACACGTCAGACTGTGTTTACCCCACGCGAGACCATCAAGTTAAAGTCAACCAAAGGTAAGCCGCCGCCATTCGCTCCTGGTTTTTCATCATTATTTTATGGAAGCTTGGAGTTTTGACCAATTCCAGCTATCTAGACCGTCTCATTCGGGAGAATGAACAGCTTCGCCGCTTCCACTCGCCAGGTAGGGATAGATCGGGATTGTCTGAAGATTCAGAGACCCGAGCTCTATCACAAGATGATACAGCTGGTGCTGCAGAGACCACCTTAAACCCCGTCCTGCGGGATAGTCACTGGTTTGAACGCATAGAGACATCAGAGACGCCTATCTGGATCGGCGAAATATCCGACGCCGCCTTTGCTACGCGAGTTCGTCAGCTTATTACTGCACCTCAACCCTCGAATCACATTCCTCGCACGCATTTTGTTCCAAACGAGACTATCTGGTTATTATCCCCACCGGTGCCGTCTCCAATATGGCCTTCATCTATACGAGCACAATTCCTTGTAAAAGCAGCCTTGCGAGCACTTCGACGAAGCTTCCATGTTGTCCGGCGCAGCGAAATTTTTGCTGAGCTCGCAAAGTCTACAGACGCTAACTCTCGTAGTCAGATTCCGTTAGCCATAGTTTTCAAGTTTTGGGCATTGTTCGCTCTTGGAGAGCTGTACACGTCAAGATGCACTCGTGCAGAAGAAACATTTCCCGGGTTATCTGCCTTTGCGTATGCTAGTCAATCTCTTCGTGTTGTTAGCGAAAGACCACATCTCGATGTTGTCGAAACCATATTACTACTTGTTAGTTAGTGTAATTTTCTTCATGACCAATCAAAATCTAATCAATGGTACGATAGGCATTATACTCCCTTGAGGTTAATCGTCGCCATTCAACCTATGTATTGATTGGTACTGCCATACGGTTACAGAATGTCATGGGTCTTCATCTCAATATTGATCGCAATCACATATCAGACCCTGAGATCCGGGAGCATCGCAACCGTCTCTGGTGGACAACTTATGTTCTAGACCGAATGATTTCCTCCAAGACCGGGCTTCCAGTTTCAATCTCTGACCAGGATATCACCGTTGACCTGCCATCTGATGCATGTCAGGAAAAGTCCGAGGATTTTATGGAACATAGTGTTCTTATCATAAATGTGAATTTAGCGAAAATAGCAGGCAGCATCAATCAGTTGGTATACACCAGAAAATCCCCCAAAGAGCCATTCTTGGAAAGGGTGCAAGCCGTGAACGAAGAGCTACAGCAGTTGTCGAATACTATAACGCATCAAAAGCAGGTTTGTACAGACCAAAAAAATATTGACACCGAGTGTTGGGTCAATTTGCAACTCACATCTAACCAGGTTGGTGATTTCGAGCTAATCTCTACCGTTCGTGTACTGACAGCATTAGTTACGTATTGTAGCTAGTAGACCTGTTCTACTTTACATTTTCTGCCATCACATTGCAACACACAAAAAGCTTAACATACAAACGCAAATTCCTGATTTGGCGCAGACTTTGGCCGAGTCTTGTGTCCACTATGCTCGGGAGTCGTGTGATTTATTGTTAGAATGCTGGAGTGATGGAATCTTTGATACCTTTAATTACTCATTTACACAGTACCTCTTCTCGTCCGCGGTTGTTCTGGCGATATCAAGTTCAATAGAGTCAAGTAACTCCCAGAGTGATCTAGAAAGATTTCAATTTGCTACTAGCCTTCTCGACCGGCTTGACCAAAACGGCAATTTTGCAGCGAAAGAGTTCTGCTGTCACATCCGAAGTACAACATCCGTTCTTCAAGCTCTAATTCACCAGAGAGAAACGGAGACAAGTCGAACGATTTCAGAGACATCGCTAGACTTGACTCGAGCGAGCAACGAGACTTCGCAGACATTTGACGATCAACTAGGCCCTGAAGCAACTCTACAATATATAAGTGGCGATCACGCTCTCAGCTTATCATTCTTGGACGCATTTTTGACCCAAGAGGAGTTGCAGCAAATATTTCCTGTTACCTTATAGGTGGAAGCAAATCATTTCGAGAGGGTTTTTATCTTGAAAAAACGATTATATGTTATATTTTCAATGTTGATGTAATGATTTACTAGATTCGATAATAAAAAAGTAATACTTTTCCCTTGGTTTTTGTTCTCATTTATTAACACTATTATTTGAAACCATCTTAAACAAGAGTTAGAACTCTTCTAATAATACCAAAACGTTTCTCTAATTTCTTTATGTTTTTTCAATGAAGGTTTTTCAACACTTTTGAATATTACTTTATCATTTTCGAATGTTAAACTTCATTATATTATGTAATATAGACTGAAATATGGAATTAAAAGAAAGCTTCAAGTATTATAGTTCAATCATATTAATAGTTCAAGTCAGTCTTTATTTCCAGCATATGATAAAGGTATTACGCAATTCGTTACAATTGCAAAATGGTTCCTTCGTAAGATACTGAATCCGTCATAATCGGGCTTATCTAGACAAGATAGAGATTACGATTGATGATCGTAGTCTATCTTTGAGTAATAACAATCATGCTTTGTGGAAAGTTTGTTTTCGAGAAGTTTCAGTACCAAGGAGAGCATTGGGACACATGTGTACGAGTATAGAAGTCCTACAAATTCATCTATTACGCCAGTGGCGCCTCGTTTACGATCGAAAATATAATGCTTCTCTAGCATCTAACAGTAGATTTAGTCCTACAAGATAATCATGAACAGGTAGTAGATATGAAGTCACATTCTACCAATATAGTCTCAGTATGTCAAATACTTTGAATAGCTGAATAGCTTAACAGCTATATAATTTGAAGCACGAATACAAAACTTTGTTGACAAGAAAAAATATTTTTCATATACTGACTCTCATCCTCGCTGAATCGTCGTAAGTCCCTCAATTCCCTCAGGCTTTAAATCCATAAGTTTTGACGCTTAAACTTACGCCAGATTCTCTCTTCTTGATCGTCCAGCCAGATGGCATCTGAGCCTGAGGTCGCGTAGCCATCACACTATTCAATGGTGAATGTGGCAGTTCGATAACCTTCTCAAACCTAGGTCAGACTGGGACTTGCACCGTATCTTATCCTTCGCGCTTCATATTTCCGATTCTGAGCGAAGAATTGGGATATGTAGTCCCACATTGCGACAGGATTTGAGTACATCGGAAAATGGCCGCAGTGAGGTATCTCAGCAAGTTGCACATTGCTCTCTTTTAGTTCTGGCAAGTAAGAGAGTTTGTTGTACTGATTGCCGTACATAAAAACGCGAGGGCAAGGTAATCCTAAAAATTTCCCTAACAAGCTCCCACTATCGGAAAGTTTTACCATGGACTCAAATATGCCTCTGACTGCTTCGGGCTTCACTTTGTGTCTAACACTCGATGCATAAAAAGGTGCAGAGAAGAAGGGTGAACGGTAATTTCGCTCGATGAAGTTCATTAAAAAAAACTCCGGATCTTCGTGAGCGCAACTAAAGATCTGTCTGCTTAGAAAACAGTCTTCAGGGCTTAGATTGCCCTTGATGTTGACAAAACTTAGCACAGGCTGAGGATGAAAAGATGCCAGTTCCAGTGCGGTTAGACCCCCCATAGAGTGACCAACTAAATGAAAGTGCTGGATACTGAGGTCCTGAAGGATGGCTTGTGTAGCTTTGACGAGAAATGGAATAGACATTCTAGAAAAGTCTCCAATAGTTGTTGCGCCGCAACCAGGCGCGTCAAAAGCGACAAACGGGCGATCTTTGAACGATTCATGCAAAAACGATGTCCAAGTAGTCTTCCTTGCTACCACCGAATCCGTGCAGGAATATGATGGGTGCCGCACTTCCGTCGCGACGCGTTATGGCAACATCAATTTCAACTCCCTCGACCGAGATTTGTCTACGTTCATGTAGAACATCACCAACCCAGTCACTCTGAGCTTGAGCAGATGTCATATCGCATGTAAATCTATATGCCTGTTACTATTGACTCAATGATTATTTAGAGAGGAAAGGAATTTACAGCTTGGCTGGTTCAAATCAAAACAGTAATGAATCACTTGTTAGATCGTGGTAAGAAAGAAAGTAAAAAAAAATGACTCAGAAGTAAACCGCGAGCTTCATCATAGATAGGATAGAAATTTGATCTTGACTATCCGGATTTCGAATAAGGAGTGGGAAAATCTCGGTGCCGCCGAAACTTGAGGTGTCTGTTCGGCAGATTTGAAAAAAGCCGAGCTCTCGTTCGGCTTAATCCAAGTATTTTGCCGTTAGCTCAGTCCGCCCCGTCTTATTAGGAGCTACGCTTAACTTCTGCATATCCAAATCTCGAAGCCACTTTCTTTAGTTTCTTCATTCAGCCAAACACCTCTATTTAATATATCACATCGCTGTCATCTAACCTAACGGACACAAATAACAATATGCTACACCTTGCTAATGTACCCCCCACTCAGCCTGATGCAGCTTTCTCACTTGTGGCCGCATTCGCCCTCGATAAGGACGAGAAAAAGGTTGACCTTTGCCCTGGATTTTATCGAGATCATAATGCAAAGCCATGGGTTCTACCTTCAGTTACGCAGGTACCACAAGCTCTAATCGTGAATGCTTCATTCGTGCGTTACGCTGACTTCTAGCTCTTAGGCGAAAGCTAAACTACATGCAGACCCCAATATATTACACGAGCATCTCCCTCTTGTAGGCCATACCGGACTTCTTCGCGGTTCTCAAAAATTAGTATTTGGCACGACTCGAGATCTGAAGCGTATCGCCTCTATGCAGACAGTATCCGGCACAGGAGCTAATCACATTGCGGCTCTATTCCTTTCAACTAGACTAAAACCTAGAAAAGTCTGGATTTCTGACCCGAGCTGGATTAATCACACAGAGATATGGAGAATCGTCAATCCAGAGATCGAACAAAAGAGCTATCCATATTACGATAAAGAGAGCCACACAATTGACTTCGAGAATATGATATCAACTTTGCGCAAAGAAGCGTGTGTCGGAGACGTCATAATACTTCATGCGTGCGCACACAACCCTACAGGAATGGATTTGGATAAACGTCAGTGGCAGATCGTCGCAGAACTTTGCCAAGAGCTTGGATTGTTCACTATCTTCGATTTGGCATAGTAAGTTTCCATGCATCCCGGAATAATACACTACGGATCTAACGTTTTTCCTCACAGCCAGGGCTTTGCAACGGGAGATGTGTATCAGGATTCATGGGCAATCAGTCACTTCTACGATAAATCGAACATGGAGTTTGCCGTCGCACAGTCTTTTTCAAAGAATTTTGGCTTGTATGGGGAACGTGTAGGAGTTCTTCACATCGTTGCCACGAGCGCCGAGACCGTGATTAAAGTAACACCGTCACTCATCCAACTATCTCGGGCAGAGATTACTTCTTGTCCTTCATACGGGGCAAGAATCGTTGCCGAGATTCTTGAAAATCCAAATTTGTATAGTCAATGGCTTCAAGATCTAAGAACAATGAGCGATCGCATGAAGCGCATGCGCCAAAGCTTATACGAAGCACTCCTACATAAACAAGTGAAAGGCTCTTGGCAATATCTACTCACGGATGTAAGATACACTTTGTAGATATATGGCGATATTATTCTAACAAGATTCACAGATAGGCATGTTTTCAATGACAGGGCTATCATATACGGAAGTAGCGGTACTGAGAGAGAAGCACCATGTCTATCTCCTACCCTCAGGAAGAATTTCCGTAACCGGACGTAAGCTATAATCTGATGTCGTTGCTTTACAACTGCTAATTCAAAATATTGAAGTGACAGAAAATAATGTAGAGAAAGTCGCCGAGGCATTTAAAGCTGTTCTAGGAGTGCAATAGTCTTGATTGATTGATTGATTGATTGATTGAATTTACGTCCACCTTCAGTCTAAGACTATATAGAACAACTAGGCCTTAGGGGCCTAATGAAAAACTTTTTAATTTTACAATAATAGGAATAAACAATTTGGAGGAGTATAAACAAATATTGGGGATTTAAGCCTATTTACTATACATATAGCATATAATACGAAAATATGGAAATCTACTTAATAGAGTATTTTTTCTCTCCTTCTCTTTCTTTTAATTCTCTATTTTCTTTTTCTTTTTTCTCTTTTAATTCTTTATCTTCCTCTCTTTCTTTTTCCCCTCAAATTCTTAATAAATGCTAAATTCTCATAGCAATTTTTATAATATTAATGAATTTGATAGCCAATTCGATTTCTATTTTAATATAAAATAGAAATTGTAAGATAATTTTCAATAATAATATATTCTAGAATGTCTCTTTTCTTTTTGCTTTATATATCGAATAGCTAAGGGATGCGAAGACTTAACACCTGTACGCGGTGCATCCTACGAACCTCCAGCTCTTTTTTAAGAGCCTGTAAAGCTAAAATTGAATCGCAAATAGAATCGGAAGAATTGGAAAAAAAGGGGTTTGGAAGATATAGGAAAAAAAGGATTATATTACAATTTTACGATAGCGATTTCTACAAAACGAAAAGATGAATATCAGTAAAGCAATACAGATATAAAGATTATAAAAGCTCTAGTTAGATTCAATATTTATTTTTTTATTACTATTTTTATAGGTATAATATGGAAAGTTAATCTCTTCTTTCTCTTAAAAGAATCTTTTCAATATAGAGCTTGTCGTTGCTCTATTCGAATTACAATCCTTTTTCTTTCTTTGACTTTTAGCTATTCGAATACGACTTTACAATATAAAGAATACTATCACCTTTTAATTAATTCTATATTCTGGGTATTAATATGATATAACGTTTTTTCTTCGATTTTCGAATTTTCGAATTTTTCGAATTGATTTGTATGTAGATAATAGAACTTAGGGTTCGATTCTATTTTATCATTTTTAATAATTTCGATTATATATATCTAATAAGGGCTAGAGAATATTAAGCTTATAAAGATATATAAAGGATTAGTTTAAAAGAGATAAAGTTAAAAGAAGAGTAATGCTTTCTATTTTTATTTTATTAATAAGAGAACCTTTTATTATATTAGAGATAATTCGGGAGAGAATAACTCTTACTCTTTATAGAAGAAAGGGATAGCAAATTGAATTTTAAATTTGAAAAAAAATTAGATATTAGAATATTTTAATAGAATTAGAAATAGAGGAAAAAGGAAAAGGAAAGGTTTTAATAAATAAAGATATTATATCTTTATTTATATTTCAAATAAAAATTAAATAGAATATTCCAATATTTGTTTTTATTTTCTCAAAATTGATTATATTTATTATAAATATTCACTAGTATTACTAAGCTTTTAGAGTCTAGCTGTTTTATATAATTATTGATTGAAGCGGGACATTAAACTAAATCAATCAATCAATTAATCAATCAATCAATCGAATAGCTAATCAATAGATATTGTAGTATCTCGATATTATTATATATATATCTATTATTAAAAAGATTAAATCGATATAAATATGATTTAATATAATTATAACCTAATTTCAATTGAAAGAATGTATTAACAGTATTTCAATTGATTCTAGTTAATAGTTTGATTTTCAATCCGATTTTCTATAGGAATAGCTTTGAATAGATTAATATTAATTGATTTGATTTAAGTTTATATTAATTGAGAATCGAGCTTTATTGATTAAAAAAAGATTCTTTAATTATCATTTCTAATAATCCGAAATTGGTTTTATTCGAAATAAATTATATTGTAATTACTTCCTTTACTAGCTTATCTGCTAGCTCGTTTCCCTTTACTGAAATGTATCCTAATACTCGATTTAAAGATATTTTAGCTTCTTTAGCTATAATAACTTCGGCTACCTTAATTGCTCGAATTTGATATACTTGTTCTGAATAATCTGAAAATATTTTTAATTGTAGTAGACCTACTTGATTATCTAAATAAATCTTAAATCTCTTTCCACTACTAGCAATTATATTAGTATATTCGATAGTTCGAATAATTCTATATAATTCTTCATTATAAATTAATTAATTGCTTTTAATATTGACTTATTCCTAATATGAAATTTGATTATTCGATTATATTAATACTATTCTTATATTAATATCTATTCCTTTTTTAGTGGAAAAGGTATTTGTATAAATATAAGTAATATCTTAATCTCTATATTTTAAAATAATATTATGGAGTATTGCTGCATTTTCTTTTGAAGTATTACTAATATTGATTTTAAAAGGGATTTTCTTTTTTTATAAAAGAAAGTAGAAATGAATAATCTTTTTAAAAGAGAGTGGATCGAATTCTTTATCAATTAATTTCTTAATTCTATTAAATTGAATTAGCTTGTATAACTTTCTTTAAGAAATGTTAATTGCTTTCTGATTAGTATATTGATATGCTAGAATAGCTTTTTCGATATTGATTGAATGTTTAAATAAGAGTTTTGTTAATCGAAAAGTGTATTGTTTGATATTTAAATTTAATCAGATATTTGCGAGCTTTAATCCTGCTTCGATTTTCATTAAAAGAATTGAAACAGTTTTGAAAACTCCTAATATCTTTCGAAAAGCTAGGTTTTGAAAAGCTTGCATTTTGTTCTTAAAGTGAACTTATCCTTTCCATCAAATCACTAAACCATAATTAATTATACTAATCATATAAACTATATATAATTATCGAAAAGCTTTAGAACTCAGATCTTTTTTAATATTAACTAGTTAAGTTATTCAATAAAAAACTCCTTTTGCTTATATAATTCAGATATTGATATATTAATTGAATTTAAAATTTGAATCAAACCATATATCTAACTATCTAATTAAAGATTGAAATTTAATAATATCCGAATTAAGTAATATAATTAGAAAGTTCTTAATTAGCTTGAATATTAAAAAATGTATTAATTCCGTTTTTGCTAAATTGAATTGAATCGTATTTTTCGAACTGAGTTTATAGATTTGCTTTGTAGCTTTCTCAAGAAGTTTAATATTCTTTTTTCATAAGAATGAATTTGTAATTAAAACAATATCGTTAATATAAAAGAGAAATTTAATTGATTTTAAAAGGAATAATTCTCTAATATATATTAGGAAAAGAATTAGAGAAATTGGACTACCTTGTAATATTCTGGTTGAAATAGGCTTAAAGAATTTGATTTGATTATTAAAAGAAAGTTTTAGCTATTTTTATTATAAAAAAAAGACTATCCAAAAGATAAGATTCATTGGTAGTTTCAATTTCTTATAAATATCTAGTAATCAATTTCTTAAAATATAATTAAAAATTCTCTTTATATTTATAAATAGAATTGAGTGTCACAATGTGAGATCGCGTGATATATTGGTCTCCTCGGAGGGGACCGGATTGAGCGCTCGCACTGGAATGCAAATATACTAAAGTCTGATCGAACTAGTTCGCTTAGGAAAATTCTATATATTTTCAATTTGGAAAATTCTGTATTATAGTTTTTTGAATTATATTTTAATTTTTTAATCTAAATTTATTATTTGAATTAATATAATTTTGCTGAACTAAAATAAAGTTATTAAAGTTTTATTTCTATCTATTTGTTTTATAATATTATATAGCTCCATTTCATTAATATATTGTTTTTATAATATCTATTCTACACCCGCCCGGCCGATCTGGGGATACCTCTAAATTCGATATCTCTATAGCTAAAGACCCTTAGGCCTGATATCAATACCTTTAATTAGTATTCGCGTACTATATTAAACTAAAGAAGATTAATCAATCATTTGAATATAAAATCTTTAAAATTTTAGTTTGAAAATAAATTCAAATTGCTCTATAAAAATAAATTACAATTCAAAATATTCGCCTGTTTAATTATTTCGTTGAATCTATATCTACTATACCTATTCATATCAAAACCATATCCCCCAAAACTCCTATTAATTTTACCCCTAAATCTATTATATCTACCCTAATTACTCGATTGAATAAATACATCCCCAATCTGAAAGAGTTCAATAATACCCATTCCAACCTGTATAGATTTATTCAATAGATATATAGAAAACTAAATACAAACAATAATAGATTTTTAATAATTTCTATCTATTTGATTTATATTACTAAAAGATTTATAAAAAAGGCATACAAGCTTATACTACCTAAAATCTCCTATGGAATTCTCTAGTTTACTAATTATATTGTACTCCTTGAATATTTCGAAAATGCCTTTAGGGATTCTAACCGAATACAAAACATATAGAATAAATTATATATATTAAAGCAAAGATATTTCAATTTTAATATCTTTTTTACAGAATTCTAAAGATTCGCTTTAAAAAAGGAGATGCTCGATAATACTTTAATTCTATTCTTATTTCAAGAAATCTTTTATAAACTACAAGACATATTATTGTATAATCTTATTTCAATTTATGAATTTTATTAATATATTAATTATTTATAATAATTCGATAATTGATTTTATTAATATTAATAATAAATTTATTATATCTATCCCATTGTTTTTGAAATCTTACCCTAATAAATAACCATTACTTTGTTTTTATAATCTACTAGTTTGAAGTTTATTTCTAAAGATTTAATAAATCTGAATTTAAATAAAAAGGAATATATTACTAGAAATCTGGATTTACAATAGAATTGCAATAAATGCTATTACTGCGGTTCTGTTAGTTATTTAATATAAGATTACCTATATTTTGATATTTGTTTTATTCAATTTCGAATTATTATTATTACAACTAGTTTTGTAAGAATTAATCTTATATTGAATAGTTCTTTGAAAGGCTAAGCCTCTATTTATTCCCTATCTTACTTTCCTTTTCACTCATTAACCAATTTGATTAGTTCAGGAAACAGAATATGCCTGATCTAAACCGCGGTTAGGATAATCCTTTACGTACCCTCTATTTGTCTGCTATTGCTATTTATAGTTTTCCTTTAAAAGATAAATTAAACAATCGTACAGATCTGATAATTCTATCCGTTATCTTGCTTTTAAGAAAAGATATTTTCTTGATATATACTATAATCGATAGTGGATATAAAGAGATAGCTTTTACAAATCAAAGCTGAATGTTCTCTTAGAAAATACCTGTACACCAACTATCCACTATATTCGAAATTATAGAATTTGATGAAAATATTCTATCTAATAACCAAATTACTTTCTATATCTATATAAAATTTAAAATCAATAATTATATCAAAAAAAAATCATTCTATATATAACTAAATTAGTCTATTATCTTATAATATTGAAAATAGTTTAATTTAAAAAGTACAACTCTTATATTAACTTTACATTAAATTTATTCCAATTTGATAATTTGTTTTATTACGAATTTTATAATATTTTATTCCATCTATTCTATATAAATACCCTATCAAATATTCTTTTGAAAGTTCAATTTATCTATTTACCTATCCGCCCCAAAGAATTAAAGAATAGGAATATAGCTACAATCTCTTTAAAAATCTATTTGGTTTATATTTACTAGAAATATAAAATATTCTAGATATTAATTAAATAGATTAATAATATTTTAAATAAAAAAAAGAAGGGATTCAATCTTAAAAATTTATTACCTAAATTTAGAAACTGAAAAAATGTTTTTTTTCCAAAAAATATAGAAAAACTATCCCCCTATCAATTATATGATTACAAGATCTACCTTAGAGAAGGGTCTATTTCATCCTTTGATATTCTATATTCTATATTTCGCTTAAAACTGGAAGTTCTGAAAGAATGATTGAAAGAGAACTTTAGAAAAGAATTCATTCGATTAAGCTTTTTCCCTACCACTTCCCCTATTCTATTTATTAAAAAAACCAATGATAGTCTTTGGTTCTATGTAGATTATTGTATTCTAAATAATTTATTGATTAAAGATTGATATCCTTTATTATTAACAAAAAAATCTTTAAATAATTTAAAAAAAATAAAGTATTTCAATAAGATTAATATTATTTCTATTTTCAATAATATAAGGATAAAAAAAGAATAGAAATATCTGATTATATTTTATATCCGATTTGAATTATTCGAATCCCTAATTATACTATTTGGACTAATAGAAGTACCCACAATCTTTTAGAGGTTTATTAATAATTCTTTATAAGGATACCTGGATATATTCTATACTATATATCTAAATAATATTCTGATATACAGCCAAACCCGAAAAGAATATATTCTCTATATTCAAAAGATTCTATAAACACTGAAAAAGACCAGCTTATTCATCAAATTCGAAAAATACAAATTCCTGAAATCCGAAATTAAATTTCTAGATCTTATTATAGAAAAAAATGGTATTTAAATAAACTTAAAAAAGATCTAAATAATTATAGATTAAAAACCATCTATTATTATAATTGATATTTAAATATTTATTAGATTTACAAACTTTTATTAATAATTTATTTAAAATTTCTTGAAGATAATCAATCTATTGGTAAATTTGATTAAAAAGAATATTTTATTTATATAGAGCCCTATCTATCAAAAAGCATTTGATTAATTAAAGTAAGCATTTACTAATATTTCTATTCTAATTTTCTTCAATTAGAAAAAGGAAATAATCTTAAAAATTAATATTTTCGATTATGTATTTGCTGGAGTATTTTTTTAATATAATGATAAAAGAATATTGAAATCCATTATATTTTTTTTCAAAAAACATTTGGTAATTGAATATAATTATAAGATTTATGATAAAAAACTTTTAGCTATTATTTATTATTTCGAGAAATAATATTCTGAATTAAAAAATATTATATTACTAATTTAGATAATTATTAATCATAGGAATTTGAAATACTTTATTATAATAAAATTATTAAATTATTATTAAGTTTGTTAATTTAAATTTTTATTTTGATTTAATTTTCGAATTATTTATTGCCCCAAAAAATTAGGTATTAAATTTAACATATTAATTAGAAAATCAAAAAAATCTCTTTAAAAAGGGGGATAAACACTTTTTATATTAAAGCCATACCATTCTAAAATAAGAAAATCTGGATTCTAATCTATTTCCTATTATTACTATTTTAATCAAACTCAAAATCGTTAAGAAAGTAAGATTTGCAGTAATCATACAAAACCAAAGAAATTTTAATTCTACTAAATCTGCTAATCATTTGAATTCTAATTCTATAATATTATTAAAGAATTCAAAAACTTCTTTAAACCTATCTATCAACCTGCTCGCTCTATTCTATAAAGGTTATTAAACAGATTCTGTATTCAAATCCATTCTGAAATTTTTACAAAAGGGATTTCCGAAATATCCGAAAATTACTTTTATTAAGTGTACCAAAAACAACAATCTGTTATACTACCAAGAGAAATTGTACATCCTCGATTACGATTTTTTAAAAATCTATTTGCTCCAATTGTATTACAAATCACCTACCACCAGCTATTCACATTGTACCCGAACCTTCAAATTACTATCCCGAAATTACTACTAACCTGGATATTACAATTATATAATGTAATAAATCTGTAACTGCCATAATTGCCACCACATTACCCCAAACTATAAAGAATAAAAAGAAGTCCTCTATCCGTTTCTAATCCCATAATATATTTAACAAAATATTTCTATAGATTTTATTACCCATCTACTTGAAAATACTAATTTCAATATTATCATAATAATAATTAACCAATTAATAAAAATAAAATACTTTCTATTTTATTATAGAATTTGTAACTCTGAAAAAATTATTTATTTATTTTAAAAGAATATCTAAAAGCTCTACAACCTATCTCTGATTGTTATATCCAATTATAAAGTCTAATTTGTTATCGAATTCTAAAAATATATTTATAAATACTTAAGAATATCTATTAGATTTTCTACCACTTATCATTCTAAAACCGATGAATAGATTGAATAAATCAATACGATACTGAAGTAATATTTCAAATCGTATATAGCTTATCTGCAAAATAATTGAATAGAATGATTCCCACTTATCGAATTCTCTATTAACAATACCTAATCTAAAAGCACTTATATAATTCTGTTCTTCTCGAATTACAGATTTCACCCCCATCTAGACTTCGAGCCAACATTATCTCAAAGTAATCGTCCTGCTATACAAAATGCTGAAGAATTTATCACTAAAATGAAAGCTATCTCCTTATATCTAAAAACCAAATTGACTATTAGTCAAATCTGATACTTAAAGAATACTAATATTCACTATTCCTTTATCTATAAATATCTACTTAATAATCTAATTTAACTAAATACCAGAAATATCAAGATTCTGTATTTATAAAAGAAACTTGATTAAAAGAATTTCGAATCTTTCAAAATTCTAAATTCGATAGATCTTTATATCTATAAATTAAAGCTTCTTATCTCAATAAAAATTTATTTTATTTTTTATATCAATCTACTATATCCTGCATACAATAATCTTGTCCCTAGACAATACAACCTATTACCGCCATTTATCAAAATCAATGGCTTAAAGTAATTCGAAGTCACCGAAATCCTAAACTCCTATTAGAAAAAAAAAGATTATAAAGAATCTCATCTGAAATATACTATCCACTGAATCAGCTACAAAACGCCGATCAAAGAACCCACAAACTACCTGGAAAACACATAAAAACTGATTCACAATTTTTATTAAAAATATTTTAATAAACCAGAACTTATTTAATCAGATATTACCCACTTCCAAATAATCAAACCATAATACCTTTATCTCAATAAAGCTCAACTTTTAGAAAAGGGATAATATTATGGTATAAGATTACATAATATATTGGTCTCTTTGAAGGGGATCGGATTAAATACTTACATCAAAACACAAATATACTAAAGCTCGATTAGACTAATTTGCTTAGAAAAATTCTATATATCTTCAATTCGAAAGATCCTATATTGTAGTTTTTCAAACTACATTTTAATCTTTTAATTTAAATCTATTATCTGAATCAATATAATTTTGCCGAATTAGGACAAAGTTATTAGAGTCTTATTCCTGCCCGCCCGCCTTGTAATATTGAGATCTTTTTATAGATTTACTTATTTCTTTTAATTTCGATGATTAGAAGAAAGACTATATCAATTATTGATTTCTTTTATCAACTTTCAATTTGATTCTTATATAATAAATTAGTAGTTTCTACTAAATAGTCTAATTTTTAAATTAATATCCTTTTATTAATCTTTCCAAAACAATTTAGAAGTGTAATAATTTTATATATTTTTGGGACTAAATAATTGGATTTTGAAGATTTCTTTAGAATTACTTCAATAGCTTATTTTCAGTATTATGGGTGGTATTCTAAATTGATTAGATTATTAAATAAATTGAAAAAGATCTGTAAAATTGTTTTATATACTTTTATAATAATCTTTTGAATGATTTTATTTGAGCTAGGGTTTTTCCTTAAATTTTGGCTGAGTAAGTATTATTTAATTTGATTTGTAAAAAACTAAGCTATTTCTATTTCTTGGATTGCTTATATCCTTTTTATTATAATTTTGGAATAATAAAAGGAAATAGGAATAAAATTAATCTAAAAGCAAAGTATTTTCTTTCAAAAAAGCTTTCTATTGAAATATCCGATATCCTTTAATCTTGATAATTTTTATATAAACCATTACTTTGAATATTATTTATATATCCTCTTTTTCTAGGAATTCATTCTAATAATTCTTTTTAATTGTTTTGATAATCTGAAAATACTTGTTTCTAGCAATTCGATATTCTTTTTTAAGACTTGAATTCTCCAGATCCAATTCAATTGATTTTTTTATTTTTTCTAGCTTTTTTCAAAGATCTATTAATTTGGAAATCTACTATAACTTTACTCTTCTAATTAATAAAGTTTTAGATATAGAATTTTTAATAGCTTTTTGAATAATCCTTATAAGTTCGCTTATTGTTTAATTTAGATTAAAATAATTATTTCTTTTTTCAAACTATTTAGCAAATCCTTTTTAAATAAAACTATTAATATTAGAATAAAAAGAATAAAGAAATATAATAATTCTAATTTCAATATCAATTCGAATTTATTCCAATTAATTAGTTTTATATTATATCTAGCTAGCAATATTATATTAAAGGGACTTGATTCTTTTTTTCCCTTTAGTTTGAATAATATTCCTATATAATTAGATCCTATATTTAAAAGTGTTTATTAGTTTTGGATTTGAAAAGCGATTTCTTTTGAGGTTAATGTAAGGTTAATAATATTTGAATTGAGGAGATTAATATGATAAAAGGTACTGAAATCAGATTCGTTAAGAAGAGTAAGGTTCTGGTCTTCAAACCATTCAGTTAATTAATTAGCATTTTCATTTTTTTCGAAAAAGGATTCTACTATAAGTAATGAGAATTGAAGTCGCCTAGAAGAATAGTTTCTTGTATAATTATTGAATTATATAAGCATTTTTCAATTATAAAGCCCTTTTTTTAGCTTGATTAGCTTTATTGTATATATTAATAATTTGAAAGGTTTTATTTCTATTTTGATAATTAAAGATCTATATATCAGGATTTATTAGGGAATCGGGAGTTAGATTAATTATAGCTTAAAGAGTTTTTGAAGTGTATAGTAATATACAAAATCGAAAATTAGAATCGAATTTTGATAATATTTGTATGAAATTAGAGTATATAATAAATCTTGAATTTGAGTAATCGATTCCATTTTTGATAATCCAAGGTTCTTGAATTATAATAAGATCAATATTGAGCTTTATAACAAGCTATAGAATATTCTTTATTGCTTATAGGCTTTTATTAAGATTTATTTGAAGGATTCGAATATTAGGATAACTTATAAGTTGGTATTATTTGCTTTTTGTTGGATTACTTAATAGATTTTATAGATTCTTGAATTTGCTATATACTTTCCTTAACAGTTCGAATATTTAATAACTAAATATTGATAAAACTTTTCTCTAATATTATAGATTATATATAAGTATATTGATATAATATATTTATCCCTATAGAGTCTACAAAAGGGATTCCTTCTATAATATATATCTTGATATTCAAATCCTTGGCATTTTTGGTATTATATAGTTAATTTGGATTCATAGAACTTTTCTATTCTTGTATTAATACCAGCAATATATAGTTGTTTCCGAATAACTAGTTCTACTTTTGATTTTGTTATAAAAGCAATCACTATTACTCTTTTCTGTTAATAAGCTCTTTTGATATTGATATAAGCCAAAAAGGTATTCTTATAAGCTTGAAATCCGGGTTGAAGATTTTGATTTCTTTAAAAATGAAATCCATTTCTTTTAATTCTAAAAATTCTTTTATAAATATTTTATAAATAATAATCTTATATCATTCTTGATCTTTTTAAATTCTTTTAAATTTAATAAGATTGCTTTAGATTATCTTTTTTTCTAATAGAAATTATAATATGAAAAAAGCATTTATAATAATTATTATATTATTATTCAGTAATAGAATTATTATTATTATAATCAGGCTTTTAATTCCAATTTTCTGAAATACTTTATTTATTTGGTTTTATATTAATATAGGCGAAAAGGAAGTAATATTTGTAATCTCTAATTTGATTAGGATTAGATGTCTTTGAGTAATTTCAATCTTCTTGTTTATTGAAATAAATTTAATAACTTTTCCTTTATTAATTAGATTCTACTCTTTTTCTTTTACTATAATTATATAATTAGATTTAATTGATATTGTAATGGTTGGAATTAAATTTTTAATTAATGTTTTAGCTTACGATTCAATCTTCTATATAGCTGATTTGAGGTAAATGATTTGAAATATAATAATATTGAAGATTGTAATAAGCTTTTCTTTTTTGATATATTCTCTAAAGATTTTAAAAAAGTCTAAAAGCTTAAATTATTTATTATATAATTAAATGAAAATAAATATTAATAATATAAAATCTCTTGTTTTTAGGATTATTTCCTTTAGTATAATTGGTTTGTTTTATATTCTGAATTGTTTATTCTGATTATTAAGGGATATTGTAGAGCTATGTATCTTATTCTGATTAAATATATAGATAATATTAATTATATCTTAAGTAATAAAAGAATTATTAAATAGATTGAAATCTCTAACTCTTCTTTTAAAACTAATTAATTAATTGATTAATAAAATAGAACTAGAGATTTTAAATTAAAGGTTTTTAGAAAACGAAAAAGGGCTTGAAGGTATTAAAGTATTTAGAATAATAGTAGAATAAGTGTTTGGTATAATGAATACTTCAGAAAAAGCCTTTGATTGATTGATTGATTGATTGATTTAGTTTAACATCCCGCTTCAGTCTATGATTATATAAAACAGCTAGGCTCTAAAAGTTTAGCAATACTAGTAAATATCTATAATAAATATAATCAATTTTGGGGGAATAAAAACAAAAATTGAGGTACTCTACCCAATCTTTATTCGAAATGCAAATAGAGATATAATGTCTTCATCTACTGAAACCTTTTCCTCTTTCTTCTTTTCTTACCTTTAATTCTATTAAAATATTCCAATATCCAATCCTCTTTCAAATTTGAAATCCAATTTGCTATCCTTTCTTTTTATAAGAAGCATGAGTTATCCCCTTCCGAATTGTCTTTAATATAGCAAAAGGTTCTTTTGCTAATAAAAAGAAAATAAAAGGTATTATTCTTCTTTTAATTTTATTTCTTTTAAACTAGCTCTTTATATACCTTTATAAGCTTGATATCCTCCAATCTTTATTAAATATATATAATCGAAACTATTGAAAATAATAAGATAGAGTTGAACTTTAAGCTCTACCACCTATATACAAATTAATTCGAAAAATTCAAAAATTTGAAAATCAAAGGAAAAACGTTATATTGTATCGATATCTAGAATATAGAATTAATTAAAAAACAATAACATTCTTTATATCATAAAGTTATATTCGAATAACTGAAAGCCAAAAAAAGGAAAAGGATTATATTTCGAAAAAAGCGATAATAAATTTTATATTAAAAAGACTTTTTCAAAAAAAAGAAGAAATTAATTTTCTATATTGTATCTATAAAGATAATAATAAAAGATAGATATTGAATTTAATTAGAACTTTTATAATTTTTATATTTATATTGCTTACTAATATTTATTTTTTTATAAAGATTATTATTATAAAATTATAATATAATCCTTTCTTTCCTATATCTTTCAAAACCTCTTTTCTTTCAATTCTTTTGATTTTATTTATAACTCAATTTTAGCTTTATAGATTCTTGAAAAAGAGCTAAAGGTTTGTAGGATACACTGCGTACAGGTATTGAGTCTTCGCATTCCAGAAAAAGCCTTTATTATAGCTATATTCCGAAATATTAATAGATTATTGAAACAATTTATATTAAAAGTTATATTCTTATTTTGAAGGTTTAGAATGAAAATTTTATATAAATTTTTGTATGTATTTTGTATTTCGAAGTATCGATAATAGTATTATAACAATTACTGGTTAGAATCACTTGGGGATAATTGTAATGGAATTATATTGATAACTATAATCTAGAGCAATCGTAAAACGATTATATTTCAAAGAAAAAGTTTCCTTCGAAATTTGTTGTGTGTTTTTGTGCAATAGTCTTTAAAACCTGGTCGGATAATGGTTTTGGATAAGCGAGGCGACTAGCTATAACGAGTGAAATTTATCACTAGAATTAGAGGCTAAGAAAGTTAGAACATGTAGTTTGTTACATTGTAGTGCGAATTTACGAGAGCTTTTTACACGATATCTCACGATGCTCGTACCCAATTAATTTACCAATAACGAGTGAAGAGTGGTTTGAGACTCGAAGTATTTGATTGATTGATTGATTTAATTAACATCCCTCTTCAATCCATAACTATATAGAACAACTAAACCAAAAAGATCTAGCAAATAAATTTTAGAATATAATAATAAAAATAATATACTTAAAAAAATAAAAACAAAGGTTGGGATATAATACCCGCTATTATACATAATCCATATAATAGATTTTCAAAAAAGAATTAGCCTTTTTACTCTTCTCTCTTCTCTCTCCCCTCTCTCTCCTCCTCTTCCTCCAATTCTCGTATAACTCTCTTTCCTTCGCTAATCGTTTTTTTTTTTTATAATTTCATTTTAAATATCAATTCTAACGAGATACCAGGATCAAATTGCAATTTTGGTTATATTGATGAAATTGATTACTAGTTTAATACCTATAATTGTATGTAATAAAAACTAATAGTTTTGTTTGTTATTAGAAAACTTTTTGAAGATCTCTTTTTTTCTTTCGAGTATATCGGGTATTTAAAGAGTAAATATAGAATTGTTTTAATTACATTACATATACACTTATTATTAGAAAACTTGAATTAATATAAATATGACTTGATATATCTATAGCCTAATTTGAATTGAAAGAAGGTACTAGCAATATTACAAATTGTGTTTTTTGGGAGTTTAATCTTATTTCCTAATTTCCATAAATATAACTTAAAGTAAATATTATCGGATTGCTCTGATTGATAATTGTATCGATTTAGGACTTCTTTCCATTGATTTATATTATATTCCTTAATAATCATACCAAATAAACCAAAACTAATCTCATTTGAGGAGGATTGTATTAATATAGTTTTTTTAGTCAATTTGTTTACTAATTCGTTTTCCCATACGGTTGTATATCCTGGAATCCAATTTAGTGAAATTTCTGCTTCTACAATTCTAATTGTTTTAGTAGTTTTTATAGCTTGTATCTAAAAGGTTTATCCAAAATAATCTAAAGGTGTTTTTAAACAATATAGTCTAGCCTAATTATCGGAATATATTTTGTATTTCTAGTCTTTGTATGCTAGTGTATTAGTATATTCAATTGTCTTTATTACTCCATATAATTCCCTGTTGTATATTAATTGGTTGAGGCTAATATTAATATACTTAAAATATAGAATCCAATTATTTGGGAGGATTATAATAAAATCTATTCCTATATTTTTGTTTTTCTTAATAAAAGAGGTATTTATATATATATAAATCGTATCTTTATTCCTATATTTAAAGATAATATTGTATAGTATAATTATATTCTTTTTTAAGACCTTGCTGATATTGATTTTATATAGAATATCCTTCTTCCATAATAGGAAATGGAAATGGGAGATTTCTTCGAGTAAGAAGTGATTTAAATCTTATTGTATTGATTCTTTGATTTTGTTTAATTGGGTAAACTTATATTACTTTTGTTTCGGGGTTTGTATAGTTTTATAGTTATAATAGTATTGAGCTAGAGCCTCCTTTTTCTTGTTGACTGAATGATTAGACGAGATTTTGGTTAATCAAAAAATGTACTTTCTGATATTTAAATCTAGTTGGATAGTAGTAGATTTCAGGTCTACTTTTATTTCTATTGGTTGAATTGGGACTGTTTTGAAGATTCCTAATATCTTACAAAACACTAGATTCTAAAGTAATTGGAGAGTGTTTTTGAGATTGACTTATTGTTTTTATTAAATTATCAAACCATAATCTGCAATACTAGTGATATAGGTAATATAAAATTGTTTTAAAACCTTCGGAGTGAAGTCTTTTTCTATATTGGCTAGCCGAACCATATATTGGAAGGCTTTTTTCGCTTGTGTTATTCTAATATTGACATATTGATCGAATTTGAGATTTAAATCAAATTATATATTGAGCTATTTTACTAAAACTTGTAATTCAATTATTTTCTAATTGAGTAGTGTAACTAAATATTGAATTATTAGTTTCGATAAAAAGAAATATATTAGCTCCATTTTAACTAAATCAAATTAGATTGCATTTTTTTAAACTAAATTCGTATAATTGTTTTGTAGTTTTTTTTAGCAAATTCTTATTCTTTTTCCAAGAATTGAAATTAGATATAAGTGTAATATTATTAATATAGGATAGAAACTTAATTGAATTATATTAAAATAGGTTTCGAATATATATTAGAAAGAGAATAAGCGAAATTGGATTTCCTTGGGGTATATCTGTAGATATTAGCTTGAAGATCTCTGTTTAATTATTGAAGGAGAGTTTCAATTATTTGTATTGAAGAAATGAGGCTATTTAAGCAATTAGATTGATAGATAATTGGAGATTTTTGTAAATCTCCAAAAGCCGATTCTTCGATATGTGATCAAAAGCACCTTTTATATTTATAAATAATATTGAGATTTTGAGGTCTTTTTGTTTATTATTTTTGATTTCTATATTTAATAGGAGGGCTGTATTAATAGCTAATTTCTTTTTTCGATTTTCTATTTGAATATTATATAATAATTTAATGGTTTTGGTAAGGTATCCTAATTATTAAATTAAGATCCTTTTATTCATTTTGTTTAGGTAATTAAGAAAAGTAATAATCCTATATGCTTTTGATATTAAATAATCCGATTTAAAGGTTTTCTTTAAAATTATTTTAGTAGCTTATTTCCAGCATTATGAGTGATATGGAATAGTTTTATACACTTTTATAATAATTTTCTTAAGATTCTATTAGGATTAGAGATTTTACCTTAGATTAACCGAACAAGTATTCTTAGCTCGTTTTGAATGATTCTAGAGATTTTACCTTATATTTTAACCGAACAAGTATTCTTCAGCTCGTTTTGAATGAATTCTAACCAATCCCATACTTCTGATTATTAATACCCTTCCCATATTGGCTTTAGGATTATTAGGGGTTAGGGGAAGAGGGTAGATCTGAAAGCTTTGTATTTTTCTTTAAATGAGGTTTCTATTACAATATTAGGGATTCTTTGGTTTTGATAATCCTTTGTATAGATTATTGTTTTGAAAATTAACTGAATATCCTCCTTTTCTAGAAAATGATTTTAATAGTTTCTTTTAACTATTTTAATAACTTGAAAATAATTATTTTGAACTTTTTTAAAAGCCTCTTTCAAAATATTATTATTGAGATTGATATTAATTAATTGTTTTATTTAACCTAACTCTTTTCAAAAAAACTTTAGCTCAAATATCCACCATAACTTAGCCTTCTTATTAATTGTAATTTTCAAAATTGAGCCCTCTATTATTTTCCTAATAATTCTTATAAGTTCGCTTACTGCTTAATCTAATTTCAATCAATATATATCATTTTTTATTAGGAAATCGAAAGAGGTTTCTTCAATTATTAAGAACATTTCCAATTCGGCTAGAATAAGAAAATAATTAACTTTGAATTGTAGGATTGATTCGAAAATCTCCCAATTGATCAGTTTAATATAATATCTAATTATAAAAACTTTGAAAAAAACGATTGATTAGATTTTTCCTTCCAATTCGAAAAGAATTTCTGAATAATTGGATTCTATATTATCAAGCGTTTACCAATCTTGTATCCTTAAAATGATATTTTCGAAGGTTAGTATAAAGTTTATTATACTTAGATTTAAAAGATTTGTTTGAAAAAAGTACCAATTTCAAGTTCATTTAAAAAAATAAGATCTTGATCTTCAAACCAATCAGCTAATTGATTTATATTTCCATTTTTATTAATATATAAATTCTATAAGGAATAATAAATGTTAAAATTGTCTAATATAATAGTATACTGATTTAAAGGGATATTATACAGAGATCTTTCAATTATATAACCTTATGCTTTTACTTAATCTACTTTATTATATATATTAATAATCTAAAAGGGTTTTGTTTTTATTTAAACAATCTATTATCTGTATATCCAAATCTACCAATAAGCTCGGGAAAAGGTTAAATAAAACTCGAAAATCTTTAACTATATAAAAAAGAGTTCGAGAATATAATTTTGAAATTGAATTTAAAAAGGATTTGAATAAAATTGGGATATAGAATAGATTTATAATTGGAAAAATTGATTCCAATCTTTATAATCCAAGATTTTTGAATAAGGATTATATCAATATTAAACTCGAAAATTAGCTATAAAGTATTCTCTATAATTTGAAAACTTTTATTAAGATTTATTTAAAAGAATTATATATTAATAAAACTCATTAATTAAAGCTATATACTTTTTATTAAATAGATTTGAAGATTTTATAACTTTTGAAACTAGTAATATGATTTCTGTAATAATTAGAGCACTTGGTAATAATGTAGGAGTAGAGTTTTCCCTTTGTGTTGTATATTATATATAGGTGTATTGAGGTAATATATTTATTTTTGTAGAGATTATAAAAGGGATTTTTTTTATAATAAAAGCTTTAATAGCCAAAGCCTTAGCACTTCTAATATTATATTGTAGATATAAATTCATAGAATCTTTTCACTCTGATATTGTTTCCAACAATATAAACCCTCTTTTATATTATTAAATCAGCTTCAACTTTAAAAAAGAAAAAGCAATAACTACTGCTCCTTCTTTTTGATTAAATTATTTAACAAAAGGGATTAGTCAAAAAGGAGTTCCTATTAATTTGAGATCTGGATTAAAGATTTTAATCTCATTAAAGACTAGCTCCATCCCCTTATTTCCAAAGAATTCTTTAATAGGAATATTGTAAAGAATAACTTTGTACTACTCTTAATCTCTCTAAATTCTTTCAGACTTAATCATATAATTCCAGATAACTCTCTTTTCAATTAGAAATTAAACTATATATAAATCATTAATAATTAGAATAAGATTATTATTGAAAGAAAGAATTATTACAACAACAACTAAACCTTTGACTTTTATTTTTGAAAGGCTTTATTAATATCATTACATATAATTATCGAAAAAAAAAATTTAAGAATTAGAAATATTAAATTTAATTAAAATCAAATGTTTTTGTATGATATCGATTTTCTTTTTCAATTAAAATAGATTTAAAAATCTTTCCTTTTATTATAAGATTCCATTCTCCTTCCTTAATAATATTAATATAGAATAATTTAACTAAAGAAATAATAATAATTGAAGTAGATTTCATTAAAACTTTTACTTACATTTCGATCTTTCTAATAACCAATTCGAAATAAATGATTTATAAAGTAATAATCTTGGAGGTTAGTATTAGATTTCCTTTTTAATATATTCATAAAAGATTTTTAAAAGGTCCAATAACTTAGATTATTTCTTATATAATTAGAATAAAATAAAAACTAGTAAGATGAGGTCTTTGACTTTCAAAATAGTTTCTTTTGATATAATAGAATTACTTTGAGTTCAGAGTGATTTATTATAGTTAAAAAAAGGATTAATTAAGCCTCTTTTCTTATTAAAAATAAATATTTAAAATTAGATTAGATTTTAAATAATAAAAGAATTATTCAATTAATCGAAATCCTTTATTTTGAATATAGAGTTAAAAGAATCGAGAGAACTAGATGATAGATTGAATAAACTACTAAAAAACAAGAGAAAACTAAATTGGATTAGAATATTTAAATAGATATTGAAGGCATTAAGGGATTTGGGATCTACAATAATAGTATTTTTTATTCTTTTTATATTACTGGATTCAATTGAACTAGCAATATAATTTATATTGGTGGTGTGGTTGTTGTTTTAAGGTATTTAGAACAGAATTTTTTATGTGAATTTTCGTATATATTTCGTATTTCGAAGTGTTGATAATAGTATCACAACAATTATTGGTTAGAATTATTTGGGAAAAGTTGGGATAGAATTGTATTGATAATTATGATCTAAAATGATTGTAAAAAGGGTTGTATTCCGAAGAAAATTTTCTTTCGAAATTTGTTGTGTGAATGACTCGAAGTATTTGGAAGAGCGGAGTTACAACTAAGAAAACTAAACCTTGCTCTTATAAACCTTCATTCTCATAAATAGTATTTCTCAAGAAGTTATTTCTAGGAATGAATAACAAACTATCTGTTGGTATCAACTTGGGTTGATAAAGTATATAGTACTTTAATCTATTATATTTTATTCGTTTTTGATTCTTATAATTATGGGAAGCTAGTACTTAATATAGTAGAAGTGCTAGCGCTAGTGTATATGCTAGTTGCAATACAATGCCCTCTTAGATTACATGATTGATATCCCGACACTAGCAACTCTTAAGTTGAATGAATTATATACTTAAATCTAAACCCATTATTCAATCTTAAATATAATATTCTATTCCTTAGCTTTTATTCTATTATTCTCTTTCCACTCAATATATTATTTTAATGACTATTTTATTAATATTAATTAAATCTTTCAAAGCTTAATATATATCGTTTTTAGTTATAGTATCTACAAGATTCGACTTTCTATTAATCCATTTAATCTCTATAATCTTCCTATTTTTATAATATTATTGATTGATTGATTGATTTTATTAATATCCTTTTCTCAGTCTATAACTATTTAGAATAATTAGATTAAGAGGTTTAGTATTGCTAATAGATATCTATAATAGGTATAGTCTTATTTGGGGAATTGAAAACAAAGTTAAAATACTATATTCGATCTTTTATTCGGAATACAAATAGAGTCAAAATTAGTCTTTTTTTATTAAAACCTTTTCTTTCTTTCTTTTCTTTTATTCTTAATATTATTGAAGCATTTTACTATCTAATTTTCAATTTCTTCAATATTCAAATCCAATTTGCTATTTTTCCTTTTTATAAAAAATAGAAACTATTCTTTTTCGAATTGTTTTTAATTATAATAAAGGGTCTTTTTGTTAGTAGAAATGAGATAATTAAGAAAGACACCACTTTTCCTTATTCCTATTCTATTTAAAACTAATTTCTTATATACCTTCTTTAGTTTGATATCTTCTATTATCCTTATTAAATATATATAATCGAAACTATCGAAAAAGTAAAGGTAAAACCAAATCAAGCTTTATTATCCATATATAAATTGATTTGAAAATCGAAAATTCGAAAAATTGAAGAAAACATTATATTATATTGTATCGATATCTAAAGAGTATAATATTGTATTGAAATGATAGCGATGATATTCTTTATATTGTAAAGTTATATTCGAGTAACTAAAAGTTAAAAAAAGAAAAAGGATTGTAATTCGAAGAAAGCAGCGATGAGCTCTATATTGAAAAAACTTTTTCAAAAAAAAAAGAGATTAACTTTTCATATCATATTTATAAAAGTAATAATAAAAAATAGATATTGAATTTAACTAAAACTTCTATAACCTTTGTATTTATATTGCTTTATTAATATTCATTTTTTTATAAAAATCGCTATTACAAAATTATAATATAATCCTTTCTTCTTTATATTTTCCAAAAATCCTTTTTCTTCTAATTCTTTCGATTCTATCTGCGACTTAATCTTAGCTCTACAGACTCTTGAAAAAGAGCTGAAGGTTCGTAGGATGCACCGCGTACAGGTATTGAGTCTTCGCATCCCTTATAATATTATTATAAAGCTATAATATTGATTAGAAATTGTTTTTTCACATTTATACCGAATTTAGTTAATAGATCATATAATGATTTAGAATTAATACAAAATATAAATAGTATTCATTTTTTAAGTCTAAAAATAATATTAATAATACTCTTAATAGCTACTCCAATATTAAAACCTAAAACTAATATATATAACTCAAAAACTAATATATTCTTAATAATTCTTTTACATTTAACCAATATCCAATAAATAATATTAATATTACTATATTTATCTAGAAAATATATAATATAACCAATTTATAATAATAAATTAATATTAATAAAGAATATATTAATAAAAATAATTAAATCAATAAAATCTATATCAAAAAATATAAATATAAATCCTTTTTTAGAATTGTTTATTTACTATTTAATAATTTTATTAAACTTAATAGTATCTTCCTTTTTCAAATCTATTATTTAAATAGCAATAGAAAAATAATATAACATCTTTAATTAACATATAATTATAATATATATACCTTTTATATATTAAATAATATATTGATTTTTTGAAGTAATATTCTTTCAAATTTTTCTTTTTATTCTATATATATTGATATTTCTTAGTATAATCATTCTGAGATTATTGTATTGTCTTTTCTGATTCAGATAAATTCTATTATTCTTAAAAATAATCAAATCATTATTAAATTTAAATAGATAATTCTTAATAAACTATTTTCTATTTTTAATTATAAAACCAGTTTTCTTCAATTTCTTTTATTCTAAATATATAAATCTTTTATCTTTAATTATAAAAATATTATCAATTTGAAATTCTATAATATTAATACAATTAGTTAAATAGAGTAAACAAAGGTTGTATATAGATTGTATTATATTTAGTCTATCTCTATAATAATTATAATAAATTCCAAATTAATAATTTTCTATTTTTAGAATATTATATAAGAATTTAATAATATATAATATATATCCATTATCAAATCCGACCTCTATTAGTACTTCTATATAAATAAGTCTATTTAAAGTTGTACTTAATTAAATATATATCTATATAATATTCCGTAAATAGATTTGAATATATTTGTTTAATATTTATAAAATAATAATAAATATAAAAATAATATATTAGTTAATATATTGAATAATCAATAATTATATTAAAATAATAATTTTACTTATATTCTTATATATTTGAATTATTAATTGTGATTTTATATATATTTTATTAGTTCCTTTTTTCTTTATTTTATTGATAAATCGAGATTTAAATAATTATATTCTAAACTGTTAAAAAGAATAGAAGTTACCTGTGCTAAGCATGTGTAGTGATTAGTAATACGGTTATCTAAACGGGCTAGATTATTTATTTATTTATTTATTTATTTATTTATTTATTTATTTATTTTATTACTTTACATTCAGGGGGTAGGCTTAAGGCCTACCACGATCTCCTAGGGGTATTAGGGATGGATTATATTATCAATTCTATTTATATATAATTGTTAGTATAATTAAGTATTCTATTCTTTTATAATTGTAATATTAATAATAAATAGATAGTTGTATATGTTTTTATTATTTTATTTTTATTTATAAGTTTGATATTATTTAATTTATTTTATATTGAGTAATTTAGAGTTTTTGTTTGAAGTTTTTATAAAGAAAGGTATAGATTGTAGATTAATGAAAATTGAAATGATTATAGATTGATAAAGGTTAAAATAATCGGATTGTTGAAGATTGAAATGATTATAGATTGTTGTAAGTAGATAATCAGTATTATCGAGAAAAGTAAAGGTATATTGTAATCGCTCAGATATAAATAAAATTACTTTTTATAAAAATAAAAAAATAGAATAATAATAGAATAGAGGTTTTATTATATTAGAATTAGAAAATCAGAAAGAATATATAATATTCTTTTTTGATTATATATAAGTAGGTAATGAAGTAGAGATTTTATTATATTGGAGTTAGAGGATTGGGAAAGAAGTATAATATCCTTTTTTAATTGTATATAGATAATAAATTATAGATTTATAGATAATTAAATTTCGAAAAAACAGATATCAATCGGGATATAGTTTTAGATAAAAGTGGGTACAAATTACTTTATCACTGAACCAGTCATTCCTTGTAGAGAACAATAATCTTTTTATTAACAGGCTAGATTAGACGAATTATAAATAGGTATATTGATTCTCTTATATAATACTATAGAATAATTAATATGCTTATATGTGTAATAATATAGTTAATATAAAAACCTTTTCTATTCAATCTTTTAATAGGTTATAAAACTTAATTAGTATAGCCTTTAGATATAATTGATGTAATTATTATTATAATCCAATTTGTAGAGTTGAAGAGTGTATAGTATTATTTTATGACCAATATACAGTACTATAATTATTATTATTAATAACTTGTAGAGTTGAGAAAGTATATAGTATTATTTATAAATAAAATATATGTAATATAATATAAAGGTATGCGATACTAATTATACTTATATTTATAATCTATATAGATTTATTTATATAGAAAAAGAGAAGGAAAAACCTTATAAATTTTCTATATAAATATCAAAATGAATGAAATTAAGAAACAAATCAAGAATATTCCAAATTTTATTTAAAATATTTATAAGTAATGATTTCGATAAATGAAAATATAATTGAAAGAAAAGGATTAATTCTATACAATTAAATCTATATTATAGAAGTATGCTAAGGTTGGAGGAGTTGGAATGGAAGTTGATGGTATTGAAATTTTCCTGATTTTTAAAGGAAATAAGATTGTGAATATTAGGCTCAATTTTGATAAGAAGGCCAAATACTTGAAAAATGAAGCTAATATATTATTGTATATGTATAGATCATTTAGTGATAATAATAAAGTGTTCATTAACGAATACGATATAGTGTGGATATTATAAAACTATTTAAAATCAAAATATTCAAGAACTAGTGATATTATAATTAATTTATATTTAATAATGATTTAAACATTTACTTTCAAATTTATTAATTATCTAAAAATAATTGTTATTAAAATCTAAAATAAACTAAAAAATATTAATACAAACTTAATACTACTAACCTTATATTTAAGAATTCCTATAAAAATAAAGCTCTTTTTCTAATTCTTATTAAAAATCTTTCAAGTATTTATTAAACAATAATCGATACTATGAGTATTCAAAGTATACTAATAATAAAAAAACAAGTCAATAAAAAGACTATTGTTCTTTACAAGAAATAACTAGCTTAATAGTAAAGTGATTTATGCTTATTTCTATTTAAAACTATATTCCGATTAATATTTGTTTTTTCAAAATTTAATTATCTATAAATCCATAGTTTATTATTTATATATAATCGAAAAAGAATATTATATTTTCTTTCCAATCCTTTAATTTTAATATAATAAAATCTCTATTTTATTATCTATTTATATATAATCGAAAAAGAATATTATATACTCTTTCCAATTCTCTAATTCTAATATAATAAAGTTTTTACTTTATTACTATTCTATCTTTCTATTTTTATAAAAAATGGTTTTATTTATATCTAAACAATTACAATATATCTTTATTTTTCTCAATAATATTAATTACCTATTTACAACAATCTATAATCATTTTGACTTTTAATAATTCAATTACTTTAATTTTTATCAATCTATAATTATCTTAGTTTTTATTAATTTACAACCTATATTTTTCTTTATAAAAACTCCAAATAAAAACCTTAAACTATTTAATATAAAATAAATTGAATAGTATTGAATTTATAAATAGAAATAAAATAATAAGAATATATACAACTATTTGCTTATTATCAGTATTACAACCATAAAAGAACAAAATGTTTGGCTATATTAGTAATTATATATAAATAGAATTGATAGTATAATCTATCCCTAATACCCTCTAGGAGGTTGTAGTAGGTTTTAAGTCTACCCTCTGGATATAAAGTAATAAAATAAATAAATAAATAAATAAATAAATAAATAAATAAATAAATAAATAAATAAATAAATAAATAAATAAATAAATAAATAAATAAATAAATAAATAAATAAATAAATAAATAAATAAATAAATAAATAAATAAATAAATAAATAAATAAATAAATAAATAAATAAATAAATAAATAAATAAATAAATAAATAAAAAACAAGATTAAATATTTTATAATTAAAGAACTTAGTATTTAAGAGACAAAATAAAGCTATATTATTAATAGGAAGTATATAATTCTAAAACAATAAAAAAAATGCAAAGAATCGAGTTTATCTGTAAAATAAAATTAAGATAATAAAACCAAAACTTATATTTATTATCTTTATAAACAAAAAGAATACTTTCTATATAATTATAAGGATCTTATACTTATACAAGTTTTAATCTATAAATACTATAAAATCAAACAATAAAAAGCAATATTTAAAAAAACAATCAAAATATTATTTTTTAATAAAAAGAATAATCAAACTTATTTTATAAATAATAAGAGTTTTTCAATTAATTTCGATTTATTAGAAAATAAAGAAAAATCTAATAACAAAAAGTATTATATCTTTAAAAAACTTATTTATAAGATTATCTCTTTTTTCTAATATATAAATATTAGTGTTTCTTTATATATATCTAATCAATTTTCTTTTTTTAAAAATATTAAGAAGATAAAGAGAAAAACGATAAAAATTGATGGGAAAGTTATATATTGTAATTGAATAAATATTATTGTAATAAAACTAGAAAATAAAAGTATAGTTTTATTCTTAAAGATATTATATATATCAAAATTAAAAATCAATTTCTTTTTTAGTAAGAAAATCTATAAAACTAGATTTAAAGATAGATTCAATTTAGATTATATATATTTTCAAAAGAATAAAATAAATATTATTAAAGTAAAAATGAATAAAGGAATTTATATAATCTTGAATATTATAAAAGAATATAAAAATATTATTCTTTAAAGTATAGAGATTATTAATAATATTAAATCAAACAAAACTATAATAAAAATCTTTTCGAGTAAATTCAAGAATTTAGAAAACTATTTATTATGGTATAAATGATTCAATTACTTTGATTTAAAAAAGATATAAAATCTTTATAAAGTTATTATATTGAGAAAGCCGATTAAAGTCCTATTCAAGATTCCTATATATAAAGTATATATATTTATCAAAATAAAGAATCTAATCTTTAAGCAATTCAATTCTTATAAGATAAAAAGATTAGAATTTATTCATTTCAATATTACTAATCTATTTCCAAAATCCTTATAAAGAAACTATTACTTTTTATTAATTATAAATAACTAAACAAAAATGAATTAGATTTTGATTTTAAAAATAAAAAACAAAGTTATACTAAGATTGAAAAAATGAAAAATTGAATTAGAATTTAGTATAAATAACAAAATAATAACTATTAGAATTAATAATATATTAGAGCTAATCCAAACTGTTAAAGAATAGAACTTTAGAATTTGATCAAAACTGATTATTATAATATTATCTTATTAGAATAAAGCTGTTGAGAAAAATATTGATATTATTAAAGCTAATATAAAAGCTATATTAAAAAGACTGAATTACTATTGGAATTCTGAAATAAAACTATTAAATATAATATATACTATAGAAATAAAATAAATACCAAACCGATTATTAATAATAATATTATTAGTTTAATCAAAGTATTTATAGAATCAATTTCAGATATTAGTTATTATAGAATATAGAAAAGCAAATATTATATATATATCTATTTAAATATAATTCCAAAGAATTAATAATATAATAAATTATGAGATATAATTTGAATAAGTATTTTTATAAGATATTTATATATAATTAATAAATATATTAAAATATATTTGTTAAAGCTAGATTATATTATATAAATAAGTTGAATAACTATAAATGAATCCAAAAAAAGGAGACTTAGATTTGAGAATAAAAAATTCTATATTAGAATCTTAAGATATAAAAAATATTATTTTTAATAGAAGATTTAAAAACAGATTTTAGAAGATATAAGAAGTATAAGAATTCTTATCTAAATCCTTATAAGATGCTGTTATTTTTGAATTCCCGAAAATTGTAATTCCTAGTATATTCAAAATCAATAATATTTAGTAATTCAATAAAAACAATAAAGAGAATATTATTGAAATCAATCTCTTTATAAAATCAATCTTATTTTTAAAAATAAAAGAAATAGAAATATTAAATGTAATATCTGAAATTAATAAATCTTTAATAAAAACTTTAATTATATTTATAAATATAAATATTTCTAAAAGATATTTTTTTCGAAAATATAAACGAGATAATAGCAAATTAAATAAATATATTTAGAAATTAATAAAAGTAATAATAATGATATTTTCAATAGATTTAAATAGAAATGTTATTGAATATATTATAATCTCTATATCTCTTATATTAAGAATTGATTTGAATATTAAAATAAGATTATTCGAAAATCTTTAAGTGATTTTAGGAAGTTTTACAAATAAGGATATAGCCTTCTCTACAGAATAGATTCTAGGAATTCTTATTTCTATTATATATAATTAAGCGATCTCGAATCCTAAATATAGGGAAAAATGGAAGTAAGCTGTTGAAAAGGAAATTAGCTTATTAATTATAAATAATACTTAGAAAGAGTATATTCTACCAAAAGAAGGGAATCTTGTTTTAATAAAATGGATATTTATAATAAAGATAAAGAATAATAAAATTAAGAAATTCAAAGTATAATTAATAGTAAAAGGTTTTAATTAAATTCTTGAAAAAGATTATAATGAAATCTTTATTTTTATAATATTGTTGGAAAACACGTGATGTGGCACGTGCACACCACCATAAAACTCCATTAATTGGATACCTCTCCTATACAGACTTAACTACATACATATAATATATACAATATATACCTTATATTATATATAACTTATTATCTATTTCCGATAGATTATAAATATTGCATTACTATAAGCTTTTTTATTATCTATACGATTCATTTTACATATAAATCCTTATAACAACCCCTACTTTTAATACAATAGCAAGTAAAATCATTGCCGATACTATTTAGATAAAATAGGGATTATTAGTTATCTTCAAAGGCGATAATTAGATAGAATTCCATAAATCTATTCGTACAGCAATGATATCAATAACTACTCTAGAAATATACACTAAAACAAAGCAAGGTTTAGGAGTCAATTGTATTGATATTACTAATTAGAAAAAAAGAAAGGGAATCACATTCTTTATCATTAATTCCTACTTGATTCCAATATATCACTTTCAATTTATATCTATGATCAATGTAGGTAATCTTATAAATACCTGAATAAAACTATTAACCTTGAATAATATTACAAATCTATAATATATCCAAAATTTCCGAAAATATTTTATATACAAATAATTCGATTTCAAAACTGAAATTATTTAAATCTTTTTTAACCAACTTTTCAATTATCGATATAAAACATTTGTAATATAAAAACCTATTTCTAATGATAAGATCTATATTCAATTATTAAATGTATTATTAGAAATAGAAATCTGGTAAATTCAATAAAACTTTATGATGTTTTTAGATATGAATCTTTAAAATACTTTATATACTCTATAGTAAGCTGAAAGAATTTCTTGAGGTATGATTAATCGATTAATAATAGTAAATATTGTAAGAGATAATATAAAAGGATGGGGTAATAGAAGAACTCGAGGAAGGGGAGGAAGAAGTTGTAGGGAATATTATAAAAGAAAATATATATCAAAAAGAGGAGATATAACTTTATCAAAAGTTGATAAAGTTAATAAACCTGAATCCTATACCTGTAAATTCTATGGGAAGAAAGGATATTGGTAAGATGCCTACTAGGAGTATAATAAAGCTAAGGAAGTTTTATATTTAAATAAAAAGATTAATAATAATAGCTTTACTCGAATAGCTATAGCAAATGAATATACTAATTCCCTTTATTCTTATATTACAATGTATATTAAAGCTCAGAATAATACATAGATTCTAGATTTAGAAGTTTTATATTATTTTATTAATTCTATTGAAAATCTTATTAATATTGTATATTAGGGTATATCATAAAAAATCAAAATTACGAATAATATATATACTATAAGTACTGTATATGGGATAATTATTATTAGAAACTTTATATTAAGAGATATTTGGTATATTAAAAAGTTTGATATAATTAACTTATTTTTATTGATACACTTATTAAATCAGAATAAAAAATTATTTTTAAAGGAGATTTAGTATTATGCTGAAAAAATGATTAATTCGAAATAACTGTTAGATATATTAATGATAATTATATTATTTAATAATCCTTTATTTAATAGGTATATATAATTAATATAGATTTTGAAATAAAAAAGATCGATGTGAATAATAATAAAACTAAGATTATATATCAACGATTAGATTACCTCAATTATAATCAAATGGATAAATTAAAGAATACCTTGAATGGCTTGCATTATATTAGAAGGAAAAAAAATGTTAATCGAAAAGTATACGAGTCTTGTCTTATAAAAAAAATAAATAAGTATTTCAATAAATATATAGTTATTTGTATCTTTATAAGACTATAACGTTTATATATGGATTTATTAGGTATATAAGAATCTTCTAAAAATAGAAATAAATACTTTTTAGTAGTGATTAATAATACTATAAGATTGATATGGGTTAGGTTTATAAAAAATAAGATTGTAGGGATAGTCATATCTATATTAATAGATTTAATTAATTATATTAAAAAAGAGTTCAATTGTAAAATCACTATTATTAAAGCAGATAATAGAAAAGGTGAATTTGGAACATCATTTTAAACAAAGATTAAAAAGAAAGGTTTAACCTTCGAACCTTCACCTCCCGGAAAGCACTTAATAAATAAAGTTATTGAAAAGAAAATTCAAAATATTAATTCTATAGCAAAATCACTAATAAATGAATTTAACATTAAATCTAGCATATGGGAATTTATTGTTCGATATTCAATATATTTGAAAAACAGATTACCCACCAAAGCACTGCTTTTTGAAAAAGTTGGAATATTTTCAACAACAATTACTTTATATGAAGCTATAAATGACAGACAATCTGACTTTAAAAAAATCAAAATATTTGGTTACAAAGTATAAATCAAGAATTCTCAATAATCAGAATTAGTAATTAAGAAATTCGAATTAAAAGTACTTAAAGAAGAGTATATTATAATTGGAATAGATAGAAATAGCATCTACCACCTCCTAAACCTTTATATCAAAATAATTATTAGAACAACAAATACTGATTTTAACGAATATAGATATCCTTTCAAAAAACTCAAAAACAAATCGATTCTAGAATCACCCAGAATAAAAAGGAAAAGAAAACCTCCTTCATATAACAAGCAAAAAACTACAAAAAGAAGAATACAATTGGTAGTATAAGAAGATGTACAAGAGGATGTATATATTAATAAGCAAAAAAAGCTCAAATCCAAAATAAATAAAAGAAAACTCGGATCTATTCTTTGTAAATGTTATGGTAATAATAATTATAAGGAACTGAATACTTAGTATAAGTAATTGTAGAGATTCAAAAATCAGATCTATTCCGACAATTGTTTTAGTTCGAGATACTCTGAATAAAAATTGTAAAAAACAATTGAGGAAGATTTTTAGTAATCAGGTTGTTCAGTATATAATTACATTATACACTGCCTCTGTATATCCTGAAGGCTCCTCAATTAGCAATTCTGAATCAATACTGGAAGAAGTAATAGAGTTCGAAAATATTATACAAAAGAATACTCAAATATAAATAAAAGTAATTAAATATAAATTATAAAATCTCAAGGATAATGGTATTTTTGAAATCATAAATAAAATTATACCCACAGACTAAAAGCTATTAAATAATAGATATATTCTAAAAAATAAACTAAATCGTTTTGGCAAATTAATTAAAAGGAAAGTATAACTAATTATAAAAGGATATTTTCAAAGATATAAAATAGATTTCTAAGAAATTTTTGCTAGAATAACAAGATATTCAATATTGTGTACTTTATTAGTAAAAGTTGTAGCAAAAGATTTAAAAATCAATAATATAGATGTTGATATTGTATTTTTAAATAATGAGCTAATGGATACAGAGATTCTAATGAAAGTACTAAAATTCTTTGAAACAATCTTTTTAGAAATCACGCTCAAAAATAGATTATACCTCAAATTGAGAAAATCCCTTTATGGGCTTAAGTAGGCACTATGTGTATAATGGATAGTTGTGCGGAAATTCTTTAAAGAAATAAGGCTCAAAGAATCGATAGCAGATTTAAATCTTTTTATAAGAAAAGAAGTATATATTCTACTATATATAAATAATCTGTTAATAATAAAAAAAATACACTAAGGTTGACTTAATGAAAAAGACAATTGGATATAAATGGAAATACAAAGATTTGGATAAAACTAGTATATTTTTAGGTATTCAAATAAAACAAAATCAATGAAATCAATCCCTCAAAATATATTAATCAAATTATACAAAGAAAATCTTATAAAAATTTGGTATTGATATTAGTATTGATATGAAAGACTTACCTTTACCTTTTGATATAGTTATACAAAATTTAGAAAAAAATGAGATTCTATATAAAAACAATAAGACTCTCTATCTTCAAATTATTGATAGTATTATTTACCTCTCCAATTACACTCGATTCAATATAATATATACTATAAGCCAGTTTACTTATATTATACAAACACTAGGGAAAGTTATTTAGTACTTACAAAGCACTTGTTTCAATATCTCGTTAGTATATATGAAATTGGTATAATCTATTCAAATCGATTGAATATATTTATATATAAATATCGGGCTTATACAGATTCAATTTGAGAATTTGTAATAGATAGAAAATCTGTTTAAGGAGTAGTAATTATTAGATATAATAAAGCTATAATATAATTTTTTATAAAACAAAAATTGATGTTTCTCTATACAATAGAAGCTGAGATTATAATAGTTAATAAAAAAATAAAAGAAATAGTTTGAATGGAAAAGCTAATTAAAAACTTAAATAAATATTTTGAAAATGAATTCTTTATTTTAATCTTATATTGTAACAATACAAGTAGAATTGATTGAATATAAGAAAATAAGTTTTATAACAAAGCAAAGTATATCAATATATATTAATACTACATTCAAAAAGATATAGTAGAAGTAAAAAGGCTTTATGTTATATAGATTCCTAGAATAAAGCAAATAATGGATATCCTTACAAAACAATTAATATATCCCGACTTTATAATTCATAAAAAAGATCTAAGATTGGATTTGGAATGCTAAAGGCAAAAGGATTAAAGAGAATCAATTAATCCCGGTCTTGCATTCGACCGATTTCATTAATCTGGTCGATTTGATTAATAAAAGGACATTCTTGTACTGCAATACAATAATAGATTATAGGGTTATTAAACTCCACTGGAGATATAGATACTACAGGCAATTTAGAAATGTTGGTACTGTTATAGGAGTTAATGAGGCTCTTTACAATCTGTATATAGAGTTTATATAATTAAATAATAGATTCCTATTATAGGGTGAATATTGGAAAACACGTAATGTGGCACATGCACACTACTATAAAACTCTATTAATTGAACACCTCTCCTATACAGACTTAACTACATACATATAATATATACGATATATACCTCATATTATACGTAACTTGCTGTCTATTTCCGACAAATATAGTTTGATATATTCTGATTATTCTTAATGATTATTATAAAAGAGAATTTGGAATACTAATATTTTGATATAAAGAATACTTTTATAAAATCCTATTTTAAAGAAAAGATATACCTCATACTATCTTAAAAAGTCAATATATTAAATAGATATGTTTTATATATATTGAGAAGTTTATATAATCTTAAGTAAATTGAATGAAATTAAAATCAACTTTTAAAATTCAAATTGATTAATTAGGGTTTTATTCAAAGTTTTGTTAATCTATATTTATATACATACATTACTTGGCAATTCAATCTCCTAGTTTATATTAATAATATAATTGCCTTTTTAATCTCAAAAATCAATTTTATTAGTTTTCTATTATATTCTTCGCATATTTTAATATTAAAAATCTAAAGGAGATTAATAAGATTCTAAATATTAGGATTATAAGAGATCGAGAAAATAGATTATTTATATTAGATTAAAAAAAATATCTAAAAACTATATTTACAAAATTCGGAATTTTATATACTCAATACCATACTAAAAAGATACCTACTACTAATTACTTATATCTACAATTTATTATAAAAAATAATGAATTGATTAATATTATTAAATATTAACAAACTATAGATAGTTTTATTTATTTAATAATATACATAAGATTAGATATTTCCTTTATACTAAACTAATTATTATAATATATAATAAAATCAGTGAAATACTATAAAATAGGAATAAAGAATCTAATATGATATCTAAAAGCTATAATTACTCAGAAATTCAAATATAAATTTGAGAAAGTATAATATCAAATTGTAAAGAAATATAACCTATTAATAGATACTATAAAAGTCTTTATCAACATAGATTAAACAAATAATTGATATAATTGGAAAAGTATTTCTAGAGGAATTGTTATATTCTATAAAGGATTAATATTGTAGATTAGCAAAAAGTAGAATTTAATAGTAATATCAAATATTAAATTCGAATATATATTAATAGCAATATTTATTAAATAAAAAAGATAATTAGTTTAAGTATTTAAAGATTTAAAAAAAACTGAATATATATTTGTATATAGAGATATTGTTTAATTATTAAATAATAATTAAGGAGTAATTACTTTAACTAAGAATCTGTATTTATATAAATAATTAAAGTATATTGATATATACTATTACTTTATTAAGAATCTTACTGAAAAAAAGGTAATAATTAGTTATATCAATATATTGAATATAATAATAAATGAAATAACTAAACCCTTAATAAGAATAGTATTTAAAAGATTTAAGAATATATTGGGATTGAAATAATAGAGATAGGGAAGATTAGGGAGATCAAAGGTAGTAATTTTTATAAAAAAGTATTAAAAAGAATAAAAGTTATTTGTATTAAGTATATATAGTAATTAGTAATATAATTATTTAAACAGACTAGATTAAACGAATCATAGATAGGCATATTAGTCCTTTTATATAATATTATAAAATAATTCATATACTTACACGCATAACAATATAGTCAATACAGAGGCCTCTTCCACCCAATCTTCTAATATAAACAGTATATTAATTTTTAAAACAATTTTAAAGATTCTATTTTTATTAAACTATCAACTTTTTATATTATAATTTTATATATTATATAAATATATCTTTTTATATTATAATTTTATATATTATATAAATATATCATTTTATAAGAATACAATTAATTATAGTTATAGATTATTGCTAATATTTATTATATTAATTATATTAATCAAATTGCTATATAATCAATATTGTAGTTATATATCTGGTTGTATTGCTGAGGGAGGTATTTGTGGTTGCGGTATAGGTATATACAATATATCAATTATTATTATATTACTATTGTTATTATTCATAATATTGATATTATTCGGCTCAATTGGCTTAACTAGCTTAATTTCTTCAGATTCTTTATAAAAAGGTTGTATTATTATAAATCTGAATTTAATTAATTTATTAATAAGTTTTATTTTATATATCTCTCCATTCATTCTAATTGGGATATATAGTTTAATTTATTTGTTTAATGTATTACTACCTTTATTTTCTCTTTATACTAAAATTTATAAATTAAATAGTAAAATAAAGATTAATATTATAAATAATTCATTCCTTATTTTGAATATCTTTATAATCTATTTTTTTAGCTTATATATAATATACTTCTGCTATAGTCTTTTTTATAGCTTTTATATATTAAATAATTATTAGGATTAAAGAATGAATATTACTCAATTTAGAATGTGTTTTATAAACTAATAATATAGAAATAAGTTTATTAAATTCTACTATATTATTTATAGTTTTTATTATTATTTATAGAATTATTACTTTTATCAAATTATTATTCTCAAATTCCTTTATTAAGATTTTGTATATATAATATAATAAGTAATAATATTATTCTATGATCCCTATTAAGTTATATATTTTAATTAGTATATTCTTGATAATAATTGATATGGACTTTATATTCTAAATGAATTTTTTATTTATAAAATTCTTTTCTATATTATAAATAATATAATCTAATGGTTTTATATATATATTAATTCAGTATTTCCGGAAGTTGTTGAATATACATTTAACTGAAATATTTTCAAGAAATCGAGCTATTTGATATTGTATTATTTTATTGATAATATATAGAATTGATTTTCCTGTAATATATATAATATTGATATATATAGTATAATTAAATTTAGTATTCTCTGATAGAGTGAATCTAAAATATTCTGGTGATTTACTATGTATTTAATAATGTTTATAGTATTTAGTAAGATACTTAATAATATCATTATTCTTATTATAACCTGTTTATTGTAATATATAATAAAAGTGTTGTGTGGATGAGTGGTTAAATCGATAATATAGATATTATAGTTTATTAATTATTAAATAATAATTATTTTGGTAAATCGATTTTTAAATAAATTGATTTATATTTACTTTTTATATCAAAAACATATATCCGCGTTTTCTAATAATAAAGTATTAACTAATTAAATTAATGAATTTATTAGTAATATTATTATAAAATACTTTAAGTTAATCTATATTCTTGAATCCTAATAAAAATGGAATATTAATATCTATAATATAAAAATCGATATATCTAAATGATATATCGATATAGAATAATTCTATTGATATTATAGTTCTCTTTTCAAAGTATATATTTATAGTTTTTATTATGTATAGATTATACATTATCAAGTATATCTATTACCATATATAATATTATTCAATCCCAATTATTAATTTATTTATACAAGCTATATCAATACATATATTATAGAACTTTTTATTTATATAATTTACATAAAAAACATTTACAGAGTTCTCTATAAATAAAACAATTTTAATAAAATCTGTAGTAATCACATATAGAAAAATATTAATTGATAATTGATTGAATATTTCCTAATTATTAATAGATTTTGAATTAATAAAAAATATCTTTTCTTTATTATTATCAATATCAAGATTTATAAAAAATTAGTTTATCTCAATTTCTAAATTAGATTCTGTATTTATAGTCTTTCCCTTATATTCAATTAACTATTAATTATAGCATTTATTATACACACTATTACTATTAATCTTAATCTTTTTCTAATACTCACAACAATTTTTATTTTATTTCTTTTAAATATACTTTATCCATTAATACCCCTCTTTTTTGTATATTCAATAACAATTATATTGATTTGAAGAATTAGATTATTATTAGAACTTGCCCTTAAAGCTATTATATTTGAAATTACTATTACCTCTAGAGTTTCTAAAATTACTTTGATCAATATTGTTACAGAATTTTCTATTAATAAATAACATTCCATTTTTCTTATTTTTATATAATTTCTTTTATATATTAATAAATTATTATAATTAATTGATTAAACTGGATATCTCCTTTTTAAAGTTAAAACAAGCTAGATTATATATTTTCATATTTTTATATATAAGTATAAGCTTATTATATAAATAAAATATTTGTTATATAATAGAATTCAATCGGTATTACAATATATATAGTTCCTTGATTATAATAATAAGATATTTATTAAGTGATTTATTTTTATACTTCTTTTTAATTGATTTGAGAATAATATTATTCCATTTAGATAGTATATTATATTGATATTCTTTTTCTTCAAAGTTATTCTATATATAAATATAAATTTTTTTAAATATTAATAATAGTAAGGTATAATTAATATAAAAAAATTAAAATATATTATTTTAAATATAATTAGAAATACTTTATATTATAAATCTATAGGCACCTCTATATATTATAAAATCTCATAGAATATTGAAAGTTTGAAATTGAAATTATTATCATTTCTATTATATTTCTTTTCATCAATATAGAATTTTGATAGATTAATAAAAGATTAATTATTAGAATAACTAGGATATATCAATAATTTCTTATCCCTATCATATTATCCCTTTTTTCTACTATTATCGTTATTATTATCATTATCAAAATCTTCTCCTCTATTATTATTTCCATTACCATTTCTATTACTATTCCTATCACTATTTCTATTACCATTTCCATCACTATTTCCATTACCTCCTCGATTATTATTATATTTGAAATCGTTCTTAATAAATCTAATAATTATTCCGAATTTAAACTTAGGATTTTTAATATTATAATCCTTCAAAACTTCTTAAATCTAATTCTTTATTTATATACTTATAATAGACCTATAAAATTGATTATATAAAATTATATATACTTCAATACCTATCTTTAATATTAATACTCCTTATATATATAATACTATATATAGTTTTTATATATCTATCTAGTGAATCTTTATAAACTATCTAAATATAAATATATTAAAATTATTATAAAAGATCTTAGCGAATTTATTATTATTGATATTCTTATAATAATATTATTTATATTTGAATTTGATATATTTAATAAACCTTTTAGTATTAAACACAATATTTTTCTTATTAGTTTATTATTCCTTTAATAAATTTAATTATTTTTTATAATACTCCTCTTCCTTCTTTATATATAAATTCTTATTAATAATTTTAGAAGTAGTTGTAACATTGTTACTATCCGATATAATAATATATGAAAGTAGGTATTTCGGGGATTATAGATATTTCAAAGGTTGTAGGTATAAGTATAAATATTTTTGAAAAAGATATTTGAAAAAATATTTATAAAAGTATTTAGATAAAGGTTTTTTGTAAATTAGCTTGATTAATTGATTGATTGATTTTATTAACATCCTTTTCTTAGTTTATAACTATTTAGGATAGTTAGATTAAGAGATCTAGTATTGTTAGTAAATATTTATAATGGGTATAGTTTTATTTGGGGAATTGAAAACAAAAGTTAGGATATTATACCTAATCTTTTATTTGAAATGCAAATAAAATCAAAATTAATCTTTTTTTACTAAGACTCTTTTTTCCTTCTTTTTTTTTTATCTCTAATATTATTAAGGTATTTCATTATCCAATTCTCAATCTTTTCAATATCCAAATCCAATTTGCTATCCTTCTTTTCTATAAGAAATAGAAGCCATTCCCTCCCAAATTGCTTTCAGTTATAATAAAGGGTTCTTTTGTTAATGAAAATGAAATAATTAAGAAAGATATTATTCTTCTTTATTCCTATTTCATTTAAAACTAGTTTCTTATATATCTTCTTCAGCTTGATATTCTTCACTACCCTTATTAAATATATATAATCGAAATTGTCGAAAAAATAAAAGCAAAATCAAACTAAACTTTATTGCCTATATACAAATTGATTCGAAAATCGAAAATTCGAAAAATTGAAAAAAATATTATATTATATTGTATCGATGTTTAAAGAGTATAATATTATATTGAAATAATAGCAATAATATTTTCTATATTATAAAGTTGTATTAGATATTAAGATTAAAGAATATAAAAAAAGATATTATATAAATCAAATACTTATTATTATAATAATTATAAAATAATTCTTTATCTTCTAAAACCTCCTTCTTTCAATTCTTCCAATTCCATTTGAGATTTAATCTTAGCTCTACAAACTCTTAATTAAGAACTAAAGGTTTATAGAATACACCGTATACAGGTGTTGAGTTGTCGCATCCCTGTGAATTAGCTTATATAGTATATAATACAAAGATAAATATATAATGAACATAAGCTTGATTTATTATAATTGATAAGATCAATCTCTTAAATATATCTTCCTAATACAATTATCCGAAATATATTTTTTAGTATAATAAAAGAGATAGTGTACTATATTAAGTACAATAATATCTTCCTTGTAATTTCTTTAGAATTTCTACCAATCTTAAAAACCACTTCAAAATATCTAATACTTTATAATAGAATCTAAAGCCCTAATTTGTAATATCACTAATTAGTATTGATATTAACTTGAATTGATAAAATATATAATATTTTAATCTATTATATTTTATTTATTCTTAATTCTTATTACTATGGGAAGCTAGTACTTAATATAATAGAAGTGCTAGTGCTAGTGCATACGCTAGTTGCAATACAGTGCCCTCTTAGATCACATGATCGATATCCCGACACTATCCAATCCTATCGATCACATAACTGCCTCTCCTGAAGTCCTCCTACAGTTATCTTCATAGACTTTCTACCGTTCAGTACAGTAGTTATCCGTTGGTCAGCTTCCCGAGTTTATGATTCTCTAGTTATTATATCAATCTCTTCGTCACACGTTGCTGATTTCCGGCTGAACATCGAAAGACATTTCTCGCTATAAGATTAACGAAGATATAGAGATAGTGTTACGACCACTGAGAGTCACATAACAATTTCCCTGACCTTGGGGTCAGAGGGTGGTGTCGTTCTTTAGGCTACACCATACTCACCACATGGGATTACCCGAGGAACACAAGTACATGTAAAAACGTAAGGTCTTAGTTTGATACAAGCACCACATGTATTATCTACTTGGTCTGCACCGTCATCATTCGTAACGTTCTAAGCCCCAAGTATTAGAGATCGCACCTCCAGGCAGAGGTAGATTTGATGAAATTCTGAGAGAATAAATTTTGATTCTCTCGAAATCTCTGTACAAATTACTTCACATACCATTACCTGGTAGCAAAGCATTTCTTAGTACTAACCATATTGTTAGAGCCCAGATGATTATTCCCTGTGGTATTACTAACCTAGGAACCGGCGACGTAACAGATAAACACATGCCGCAGAAAGAAATTTGTGTACTAAGGATTTGAGCGGCAACTAGCATTCAGGCCGAGAGAAAAGTGGGGGTCGAATTTAGTTATTATATGCCGGCGCCGATAATGGCGCCGGATGTCATGACCGATTTGATGACTGCTTTGTGGATTCACAATATAGATAGTTGAGCTTATCTGTATCAGCTCAATCATCTTGAGAACATTGTATCTATTTTTCTAAAGCTTAATTATACAGCCACGATGAACAGTAACCTACTCGATCGTCTCTCAGCACTGGACACCAATACGGTGTCTGATGCCTTGGATTTCCTTGGCTTGAGAGGAGCTACTCACGGGCTTCGACCTCTCTGGGATTGTCCAAAGATAGTCGGTCGTGCTAGTACCATTCAACTTGGTCCCAAGATCGAAGGTGCTCCAGCAACTGTCCACCTTATCACACCAGTGATAGACGCTGTCACAACAAATGATCGAATCCTCGTTATTGCTGGCGGGGTAGATGGCATTTCCTCCTGGGGCGATATTATCGCCAATGCCGCTAAGATGAAGGATATTCGTGGCTCTATTATTGACGGCAACAGTAGAGACATCAATGGAAGTCGTGATATTGGTTATCCTGTGTTTGGCCGTGGCGTGACAATGATCAGTGCACGCAATCGGTTGATTCAAGTTAATTCTGGCGGACCCGTGGAGATGAGAGGTGTCATAGTAGATCAGGACGACTATGTGATTGCCGATGAATGTGGGACGGTTTTTGTACCTTCTGATCGTATCGAAGAGGTACTAGAGCTCGCTGAACGCATCGAGCGCCGTCAGCATGAAATGCTTAAAGAAGTTCGTGCTGGTCGTTCAGTAACAGCGATCATGCACGACAAGCAATTTGAATCCATCGCAGCTCTGCCTACTATGTTTAGCTCAGGAGAGCCTAGCATTCCTAGAGGGAACCCCAAGAAAGCTATCGCTGAAGATCAGAGATTGGTGGCATTATTCGCTGATTCTGACACTCCCGGTGTCTCGGATGCTCTTGACAAGCTTGGTATTTCAGGACAGGTATTCAATATAATGCCACTGACCAACTACAAGAAAACCACGGTTGGGCCTGCTTTCACAGTACGCTATGTGCCTGCTAGTGACCCGCCCGGAAGCGTGGGTGACTTCATAGACGATGTGGCCGTAGGTGACTTCGTGGTCATTGACAACGGTGGTCGAACGGATTGCACTGTCTGGGGAGACATCATGACACAGTATGCAGGTCTGCGGAGTATTGCAGGCACCGTAATTCATGGTGTGTGTCGTGATGTTGATCGTGCCATCAGTGACAATTATCCACTTTTCACTACCGGACGCTGGATGAGAACAGGAAAGGATAGGGTCCAGGTGGGAGGTGTCAATGAATCGATTGGTGTGGGCAACATTCGTGTAAATTCCCGTGATATTGTGGTAGCTGATGCGAACGGCGTTGTTGTAGTGCCACGAGACCGAGCCTCTGAGGTGGCTGCGCTTGCAAAGAGCATTGAGAAGAGCGAGGACGGTATCAGGGACATGATAATTAGAGGGTCTACAATTGCTGAAGCTAGACATACGCTGGGATATCACACACTGCAACGCAAAGTGTGAAGACAAAGATCATGCGATTATTGGAGTGACCTTTGAGGAATTTGGAATTTAGGACAAACACGTCAGTTGCAGCACGGGTTGAAGGTTAGGTCGTTTTTTTTAGTATCTAAATTTTTATTCTCATCAATTTGTACTAGAAACGTGTTTTCACATGGACATTCAAAGAAATTGATAAGTGATTAAAGTGACAATAAAGTAACCATCGGTGATGTAGGCCTAAGTATTAGATAGCCAATTTCCGACTTAACATCAGGTAACAACTCTCTAGACTTCAATAGCAGGTTTTGAATTGAAAGATATTTGTCGATGAGAAGTAGCATGCAATGCAATGTTCCGTCAATCTGATCGTTGGATCAAGGGGAACGTGTGTCAAAGAGCTGGAATACCAGGGTTATAGCAGCATGGAATAGAGGAGGCCAGGATGGAAGGTATGGAAACTAGCTCAGAGAAGGAGAGGAAAAGAGAGCAGCTGAAGATATAAGGAGACGATTTAAGATCATAGAAGGGTATAGTTCAATTTGCTTTCATGGAATTCCCATCGTTTTACTTGCGATTCTTTTATCGTATTACAACAATGCTGATTCTTAGTTTAAATATTGATGATACTTCTCCAGGTTCCATTGATATACTTCTGAAAAATGTTTATTAACATGTAATAAATCAATTATACAATATTTCATTGATATAATCATAGTGCATTGAATTAAATAAGTAAGTTAAGACTGAGTAGGAGTCTCCATATGTCAAGGAAACAATTTTGCTTACAAAGATCTTCGTTCCTCTCGAATCCCTGGACCTAGACTCTACCTGAAGCTATGCTATTCATGATATGATATATTGATCACTTGACCCGCCGTCACTGGTTCTCCCGTTGGTAATAAAATCATCTGAGTCTAAGGTTCAATTGATCATCATGTGATACCCTATAACCTTAACCGTAAAATTACTGTATTACTGTAAGGCAAGAAATGATCTGGCGCAATTCGGTAAAACAAATCCTGATAGTATCAACATGTCTACAAAAAGTCAGGATATGATGACGAGAATAGTATACTTCTTAATTTGATACGATGATGAACTTAGCAAGAATTATTCAAATGACTCGATGATTTCATATCAAGTCATACTAGTAGGGAAGATGAGGTTTAGCTGGGATTTGCTGGTAAGTGCATTAATCTACGTGCATGCTCTGGCTGGCGAAATACTTCGCCGTCCGGCGGCAAGGTTTAAGAGACCGGCGAGCGAGGTTTTCCCCGAATCGCACGGTAACGATGAGGATTTTGCCGGCACGCAGACTTTAAAGCGTGCTGGCGTTCACTTTCAGTCATATTAAAGCCCAGCATAATTTTCCTTGTCGTTTTTACCACTCGTATTCAGATCCCAAATCTCGAGCACTCTAATCTACATATCTAAAAATCGTCGACCTGATTATTAAAGTTTTTTCTTTCTTTTGAGATGACATTCCCATCACCCATCACGACGATCATTCGAAACCCGCGGCTACGCCTCCTCAATTGCCTTCGTGATGGCTCAAAACCGATACTGACTTTTTTGGGCCTACCGTCTATTCGTACAGCCCAGATATTGGCTTCAACAGGGCTTGACGGTATTATCATTGACTGCGAGCATGGATATATCAGTGACGACTCTATGCATGATGCCATCGTCGCTATTTCTTCTCAGGGTGTCTCTCCACTTGTTCGTATCAGAATGACTCACGCGGATTTGATCAAACGTGCTTTAGACGCTGGTGCCCATGGAATTGTCGTGCCGATGGTTAACACTGCCGAAGACGCCAAGGCCGTTGTTCAAAATGCTAGTTTCCCTCCTCAAGGTTTGAGAGGACAAGGTTCGGCGTTTCCGGGATTTGCGCTCGGTATCGATATCTCAACCTATGTGAGAACCGCCAATGAGACTCTGATCACTTGTTTGCAAATCGAGACCAAGACAGGCGTCGAGAATGTTGATGCTATTTGCGCAGTGCCTGGTGTCGGCAAGTGGCTCAATACTACCCCTCTTTCAAATCCTCTTGTTATGTTTCTAACTTTCTTCAAGACATGATTTTCATAGGGCCAAATGACCTTGCGCTTTCTATCCTCGGCTATGTTCCTGCCAAAGGTGATGAGCCCGTATTTGTTGACGCCATCAACAAGATTGTAGCTGCCGCTAGAAAGCATGGGAAATGGGTTGGCCGGCTGTCGAACGATGGGTTTTCAGCTAACGAGCATCTGAACATTTTTGATGTAGTATCTATGAGCTATGATGTCCGGGCGATGCAGACTTGGTATAAGACGGAGTTAAAGGCTGCACGAAAGTAACGGAGAAATAAGTCGGGTACCCTACTTTCGGGCCACCCCTGTTTTGGGCCACCCTTTTACACCAAAAATCACTTTTTAGGCCTATTAATATCTCTATCAATATATAATATAATTTAGTAAAAATTTATATATATATAATTTAGATCGATTTAAGCCTATTTTGAAATTTTCAGATTTTTAGGATTTTTTTGTATCGAAATCTAGAGCTTCAAAATATCAATTTTTTAATTTGTATAGGAATCACATACAAATTTAGAAATTTTATAAAATCTTTAATAACTTTTTAATAACAATTATTAAAAGAAAACTATATATATTTTTGAGATATTTAAACTTGAATTTATATAGAAATTTAAAAAAAATTCAAAAAAATTAACAGATATAGAAATATAGTATACAGTGAGTTTAGAGTAATATAAATAATTCTTATCGATTGATTGATTGATTGATTGATTTAATTAACATTCCTCTTTAGTCTATAACTATATAGGATAACTAAACCAGAGGGTTCTAGCAGGTAAATTTTGATTGATTGATTGATTGATTTTATTAATGTCCTTTTCTCAGTCCATAACTATTTAGAACAACTAGACTAAGAGATCTAGTATTGCTAGTAGATATCTATAATAGATATAATCTTATTTGAAGAATTAAAAATAAAAGTTGGGATATTATATTCAATCTCTTATTTGAAATATAAATAGAATCAAAATTAGTTTTTTTTTATTAAAACCTTTCTTTTCTTCTTTTTCCTTTACCTCTAATATTATTGAAATATTTCATTATTCAATTCTCAATTTTTTTAATATCCAAATTTAATTTATTATTTCTTCTTTTTATAAAGAATAGAAGCTATCCTCTTTTGAATTACCTCTAGTTATAATAAAGAATCCTTTTATTAGTAGAAATAAGGTAATTAAGAAAGGCATTATTCTTTCTTATTCCTATTCTATTTAAAACTAGCCTTTTATATGCTTTCTTTAATTTAATATTCTTTACTGCTTTTATTAGATATATATAATCAAAATTGTTGAAAAAGTAGGGGCAGAATCAAACCAAGCCCTATTGCCCATGCACAAATTGATTCGAAAATCGAAAATTCGAAAAATTGAAGAAAATGTTGTATTGTATTATATCGATACCCAGAAAGTATAGTATTGAAGTGATAGCGATGACATTCTCTGTATTGTAAAGTCGTATTGGATGCTAAGATTAGAAGGTATAAGAAAAGGTATTGTACAAATCAAGTATTTATTGTTGTAATAATTATAGAATAATCCTTTGCTTTTTGAAATCTTCTTTTTTTCAATTCTTCTGATTTCATTTGAAATTCAATCTTAGTTTTATAGATTTTTAATTAAGAGCTGAAGGTTTGTAGGATGTATTGTATACAGGTGTTGAGTCGTCGCATTCTGCAGGTAAATTTTATAATATAATAATTAGAATGATATATTTAAGAAAATAAAAACAAAAGTTGAAGTCTAAAATCTATTATTATATATAATTCGTATAATAATTTTCGAAAAAAAAGCAAGCCCTTTCATTCTCTTCTCTCTTCTTTTTTTTTTCTCTCTCCTCCTTTTCCTCTAATTCGCAAAGTACTCTTTTTCTCTTACTAATTGTTCCCTTTTCTTTTATTATTTCATTTTGGATATCAGTTCTAACTAGATATCAGGATCGAATTACAATTTTGATTGTATTGATAAAACTAGTTATTAGCTCAATACCTATTATTATATATAATAGAAATTGATAGTTTTGCTTATTAATAGAAAGATTTTCAAAAATCTCTTTTCTTTTTTTTTTTTTTTTTTAAATATATTAAACATTTAAAAATTAGATATAGAATTATTTCAATAACATTATATATATACTTATTATTAAAAAGCTTAAATCGATATAGATATAACTTGATATATCTATAATCTAATTTGAGTTGGAAAAAGATATTAGCAATATTATAAGTTATGCCTTCTAAAAGCTTGATTGTATTTCCTAATTTCTATAGATATAATTTGAAATAAGTGGAATGCGACAACTCAACACCTATACACAGTGCATCCTATAAACCTTTAGCTTTTAATTAAGAGTTTATAGAACTAAGATTGAATTCTAAATAGAATTGGAAGAATTGAAAGAAGGGAGGTTTTAGAAGACAAAGGATTATTTTATAATTATTATAATAATAAGCATTCAATTTATATAATATCTTTTTTTTTATATTCTCTAATTTTAATATTCAATATGATTTTACAATATAGAGAATACTATTACTATTACTTTAATATAATACTATATTCTTTAGATATTGATATAATATAATATAATATTTTCTTCAATTTTTCGAATTTTCGATTTTTGAATCAATTTGTATATAGGCAATAAGGCTTGATTCGATTCTGCCTTTACTTTTTCGATAATTTCGATTATATATATTTAATAAAAGTAATAGAGAATATCAAATTAAAAAAAGTATATAAGAAACTAATTTTAAATAAAATAGAAATAAGAAAAAGTAATGTTTTTTTTAATTACTTTATTTTTACTAGCAAAAGAATTCTTTATTATAGCCAAAAGCAATTCAGAAAAGAATAGTTTCTGTTTCTTATAGAAAGGAGGGATAGCAAATTGGATTTGAATATTAAAGAGATTGAGAATTGAATAATAAAATGCTTTAATAATATTAGAAATAAAGGAAAAAGAAGAAAGGAAGGGTTTTAATAAAAAAAAACCAATTTTGATTTTATTTATATTCCAAATAAGAGATTAAATATAGTATTCTAATTTTTGTTTTCAATTCTCTAAATAAGGCTATATTCATTATAGATATTTATTAGTAATATTAGATCTCTTAATCTAATTGTTCTAAATAGTTATAGACTGAGAAAAGGATGTTAATAAAATCAATCAATCAATCAATCAATTAATCAATTTGAAATAAGTATTGTCTGATTGTTTTAATCAATAATTATATCGATTGAGGACTTCTTTTTATTGATTTATTTCGTATTCCTTAATAATTATGTCTAGTAAACCGAAGCTAGTCTCGTTTAAGGAGGACTGTATTAGTATAGCTTTCTTAACCAATTTGTCCACTAGTTCGTTTCCTTATACAATCGTATATCCTGGAATCTAATTTAATAAAACTTCCGCTCCCATAGCCCTAATTGCTTCAATAGCTCTTATAGCTTATATCTGAAAAGCCTATTCAAAATAATCTGAAGATGTTTTTAAACGATATAGCCCAATCTGATTATCAAAATATATTTTGTATTTCTGGTCTTTGAATATTAATATATTAGCATACTTAATTGCTTTTATTATTTTATATAATTCCCCGTTATATACTAATTGATTAAGATCAATATTGATATACTCGGAATACAGAATTCGATTATCTAGAAGAATTATAACAAAATCTATTTCTATATTTTTATCTTTTTCAGTAAAAAAGATATCTATATATATATAAATTATATCTTTATTCTTATATTTGAAAACAATATTATATAGTATAGTTGTATTCTTTTTCAAGGTTTTATTGATATTAATTCTGTATAGAATATCCTTTTTTTATAATAAAAAGTGGAAATAGGAGATTTCTTTAAATAAAAAGTGATTTAAATTTTATTATATTGATTTTCTGATTCTGTTCAATTGAATAAGCTTATATTACTTCCATTTCAAGGTTTATATAGCTTTATAATTATAGTAGTATTAAGCTAGAGCCTTTTTTTTCCTTATTAATTAAATAATTAGACAAAATCTTGACTAATCAAAAAGTGTACTTTTTGATATTTAAGTTTAGTTGGATAGTAATGGGTTTCAGGCTTGCTTTTACTTCTATTGATTAAATTGGAACTATCTTGAAGATTCCTAATATCTTATGGAGTGTTAGGTTTTGAAATGATTGAAGAGCGTTTTTGAGATTGATTTGTTATTTTTATTAAATTATCAAACTGTAATCTATAATATTAATAATACAGATAATATAAAGTTATCTTAAAGCTTTTAGAATAAAGCCTTTCTTTATATTGACTAGCCGAGCTATATGTTAAAAGGCTCCTTTTATTTGTACTATTCTAATATTAATGTATTAATCGAATTTGAGATTTGAATTAAATCATATATCGAGCTATTTTATTAAAGCTTGTAGTTCAACTACTTTTTAATTGAATAATATAATTAGATATTGGGTTATTAGTTTCAATAAAAAGAAGTATATTAATTCTGTTTTGATTAAATCAAACTGAATTATATTCTTTAAATTAAGTTTATATAATTGTTTTATAATTTCCTCTAACGAATTCTTATTATTTTTCCAAGAATTGGAATTAGATATAAAATACAATATTGTTAATATAGAATAGAAACTTAATTGAATTATATTAGAATAGATTTCGAATATATATCAAAAAAAAGAATAGACAAAATTAAACTTTTTTGAGATATATCTATAAATATTGGCTTGAAGATCTCTATTTAATTATTAAAGGAGAGTTTCAATTATTTATATTAAAGAAATAAGGTTATTCAAGTAATTAGATTAATAGGTAATTAGAGACTTTTGCAAATCTTCAAAAACTGATTTTTTAATATATAATCAAAAATATCTTTTATATCTATAAATAATACTAAGGTTTTGAGGTCTTCTCGCTTATTACTCTCGATTTCTATATTTAATAAAAGGATTGTATTAATAGCTGATTTCTTTTTCCAATCTTTTATTTAAGTGTTATATAATAATCTAATGATTTCAGTAAGATATTCTAATTATTAAGCCAAGATTCTTTTACTCACTTTATTTAAATAATTAAAAAAAGTAATAATTCTATATACTTTTGATATTGAATAATTCAATTTAAAGGCTTTCTTTAAAATCGTTTTAATAATTTATTTCTAGTATTATAGATAATATTTGATATTGAATAATTTATTATATAAAATAAAAAAGATTTTTGGAATAGCTTTATATACTTTTTTATAATAATCTCCTATAAGATTCTATCAGAATTAAAAAGTTTTACCTTGTATTTTAACTGAACAGATATTCTTTAGCTTATTTTAAATAAATTCTAATCAATTTTATACTTTCAATTATTAATATTCTTTTCATATTAACTCCAGAATCACTAAGAATTAAAAAAAAAAGAGAATAGATCTGAAAACTTTGTATTTCCCTTCGAATAAGGTTTCTATTACAATATCAGGGATTCTCTGATTTTGATAATTTTTTATATAGATTATTACTTTAAAGATTGATTAAATGTTCTTCTTTTTTAGGAAATAATTTTAATAGTTTTTTTAACTATTTTGATAACTTGGAAATAATTGTTTTGAATTTTTTTGAAAGTCTTTTTCAAAGTATTGTTATCAAAATCAATATCAACTAATTATTTCACTTAGCCTAACTCTTTTTGAAGAAACTTTAGCTTAGATATCTATTATAACTTAGCCTTTTTATTAATTATAACTTTCGGAATTAAGCCTTTTATTACTTTTTTAATAATTCTTATAAATTCGCTTACTATTTGATTTAATTTCAATTAATATATATCATTTTCTATTAGAAAATCGAAAGAGATTTCTTCAATTATTAGAAATATTTCCAATTCGATTAGGATAGAAGAATAATTAGCTTTAAATTATAGAATCAATTCGAAAATCTCCCAATTAATTAGTTTAATATAATATCTAGTTATAAAAGCTTTAGAAAAAGTAATTAATTAAATTCTTTCTTTTAATTTAAAAAGAATCCTTAAATAATCAGATTCTATATTATCAAATATTTACTAGTCTTATATTCTTAAAGCAATATTTTCGGAAATTAATATAAAATTTATTATATTTGGATTTAGAAGATTTATTTAAAAGAAAGTATCAGTTCTGGGCTTATTTAAAAAAGTAAAATCTTAATTTTTAAATCAATTAATTAATTAATTAATATTTCCATTTTTATTAATATATAGATTCCATAAGGAATGATGAGTATTGAAGTTGCCTAATATAATAATATATTGGTTTAAAGGGATATTATATAGAAATCTTTTAATTATATAGTTTTATACTTTTACTTAATCTGCTTCATTATATATATTAATAATCTAAAAGGTTTTGCTTTTATTTAAATAATCTATTATCTATATATTCAGATCTATTAATAAGCTTAGGGAAAGATTGAATAAGATTTGAAGGTTTTTAGCTGTATAAAAGAAAGTTTGAGAATATAGTTTGGAATCGAATTTGAAAAGGGTTTAAGTAAAATTGGAGTATAAAATAAATTTATAATTGGAAAAATCGATTCTGGTTTTTATAATCCAGGGTTCTTAAATAAGAATTATATTAATATTGAATTCGAAAGCTAGTTATAGAATATTCTCTATAATTTGGAAGCTTTTATTAAGGTTTATTTGAAGAAATTATATATTAGTATAATTTATTAATTAGAGCTATATGCTTTTTATTAGATAGATTTAAGAATTTCATAATTTTTAAAACTAGCAGTGTGATTTTTATAATAATTAGAGTACTTAGTAATAATATGGAAATAGAGCTTTCCCTTTATATTATATATTATATATACAAATAATATATATACTATAAGCACTACATACAGAACAATATTACAGCAACGACATATCAGCGAGCTTAGATTGTACTAAACCACATCTTTCGATTATGTAAACTCTAATATTAGATATAGCTATAATTATTGTTAACAGTATAAGTGCTATAGCAATTATTTTTATAAGGGTATTAATTGTAATTGATTTTTGGTTTATTTATAATCAATTATTATCTTTATTTTTATTATTTAATTATAGTAGTATAAGTACTAATAGTGCAAAAAACTACAAGAATCATTATATTAAGTCTATAGGCAGTAAAAGGATTCTCTATTACAATATAATTCAATACTTTTAATAAATAAATACAATTTAAATATAAAATCTATAAAGTATTTGAAGTAATGCTTTATTAATTTGAAGTCAATAGTATATTAAAGAAAGTAATTTTTAATAAAAAAGTATACAATATAACAATAAATAATATCAAAACTAGGCTATTATAAAGTATAATATAATCTATAACTGGAAATAAGAATAGTAACAATCTAAATCGTATTTATATAAATATTATAAAAACCTCAAAAAACTCGAATATATTTATAAATACAAATACATACATGCAAGGGTAGGCTAATAAATAAAGACCGGTCAAACCCTAGAAAATCAAAATGGATATCTATCTATTAGTAGCAGGAATAGCTGTATTATTAATAAATCGTTTAAACGCCTATATATTAAGAAAGACAATCAATAAAGTTATTCCCAATCTAAAAAATATTAATATAATGACTATTACCTTTACAATTATTAGTTGGGTAATATATACTGTTAGTGGTGTTATATACAATAAACTTCTCAAAACCAAAAATGCGGAAAAGATTAAGAAGATCCTGAATTATAATAGTTTAGAATAACCTATAATCTGGTATTACTATGTACTAAAAAGGGTCCCAACTTCCTTTTATAATCTAAATGGAGATAGAATATTTATTACTAAGAAAATAATAATCGAGAAAGTATTAATATAAATAGGTATTCCCTCAATCGACTGTCGAATTACTATCCGAATAATCAATTTCTATAAGCAAATCTGGATTATCAGCTTATTAAGAGAAATCTCCCTCTTTAGACTTTTTGATAACTCCAAACAAGCTTAATATATTAAACCAAAGCAGTGTATCACTTATTATAATCCAGGGTGCCAAGCAAAAGAATAGGATAACGACACATCAGCGAGCTTAGATCGTACTAAACCACACCTTCCGACTATATAAGCTCTAGTATTAAATACAACTATAATCATTATTAATGGTATAAATGTTATAACAATTATTCCTATAAGAACACTAATCACAACCAATTCCCAGTTTATTTACAATCGATTACTATCCTCACTTTTATTATTCAATTACAGCAGTATAAATACCAACAATACAGAAACTATAAAAATCATTGCATTAAACCTATAGACAGTAAAAAGATTCTTTATTATAATACAACTCAATGTTTTTAATAAACAAGTACAACTTAAATACAAGATTTACAAAACATTCGAAATAATACTTTATTAATTCAAAACTGATAGTATATTAAAAAAAGCAATTTTCAGTAAAGAAGTATATAATATAATAATAAATAATATCAAAACTAGACTATTACAAAGTATAATATAATCTATAATTAAAAATAAAAATAACAATAATTCAAACCATATCTATACGGATATTACAAAACCCCCGAAAAACTCAAATATATTTATAAATGCGAATATATATATATATAAAAACAAATCAATAAATAAAGATTAATCAAATTCTAGAAAACCAAAGTAGATATCTATTTGCTAGCAATAGGAATTGCTATATCGACAATAGGTCACCCAAATACTTATATATTAAAAAAGGCGATTGATAAAGCTATTCCTAATCTGAAAGATATTGATATAGTGATTATCATCTTTATAATTATTGATTGGGTAGTATATACTACTAGCGGTATTATATGTAATAAATTTCTCGAAATCGAGAATGTAGAAAAGATTAAGAAGATTCTAAACTGTAATAGTCTAAAACAATCTATAACCTAATATCGCTATGTGCTAGAGGGGGTTCCAACTTTTCTTTATAATTTAAATAGAAATAGAATACTTATTATTAAGGAAATAGTAGTCAAGGAAGTATCAATGTAAATAGGCATTTTCCTAATCGATTATCGAATTATTATTCGAATAGTCGATTTTTATAAGCAGATCTAAATCATTAGCTTATTGAGAGAAATCTCCTTTTTAGGTTTTTTGATAACTTTAAACAAGTTTAGTATATTAAGCCAAAGTAGTGTATTATTTATTATAATCCAAAATATTAGAATTTCTGTAATCTAATGATATGTAAGAGTATTTCAAGATATAATAATTACGGTATTTTATAAACAAATCATAACAGTTTGTTTAGATCTGAATATAAGATTAAGACTGAATATACAAACTATATAGAACTATTCTAGGCTAAGTATAATGGCTATTCTGTAATATTATATTGAGTCAATGAAAAAGTTATATATTTTACAAAATCCTAAATTCACAAAATTAAGAAATATAACCGAAAAACTTATTTAACCATTGAAATACTAGTTAACAAAATATCTGCCTTGATTATAATACCCTCTCAAAATATTATAATAGAAATCTCCTTTTAATCCGTAGGGAATGTATTATTGTATACAAAAATCTGAATAGTTCCTAATATACCCCTCAGAACATTTCCTCAGCTAACAGCTTGCTCGAAAACCCCTATCATCCCAAAAGAAAGTGCCTAAATAAGGACAACCTAAATGAAAAGGTACTTTTCAACACTATACTAATATAATATATCAATATAAATATCGATATCGACCTGAATAAGTAGCTATTCCTCTCGACACCACAACATCAATTACTAAATAGCTATAGCTCGATTTATACAAATCGGTTAAATGAATATATAGAAGAAGATAGAAGTATATATTATAATATTGTAAATAGTATACAAATAAAACTTAAAGATCCTATGTATATAGGAATCCTTTATATACTTTGAAATTCGAATTCAGAATCATTTGGGGTACAACCTCTTTATACTAATAGATAACTAGAATAACCCGAACAGCTCTGAAAGAGAAAGGAAAAGATCAAGAACGATAATATACATATACAAAAGCAAGTAGCTATATACTTAATAAAAATATATTCAATTATATCGAAATCTTCTTTAAATAGAAATAAACGGTGTACAGATTATTAATATATACCGATAGCTGGGCATTAGAGAGATAATGGATCTAGTAGTTTCTATAACTTTCCCCAATTGTATAATAATAGGCGGCAATTTCAATACCAAATATAATCTATTTAAACCTGATATAACCTCGATTAGCCAAGAAACTCTCCTTATAAAATAATCCTTTTCGAGTAGAATGGATTTTATCAGAATCCCAGAAGTCCTCATTTATAAAGTAGACTATATGATTAATTTGATTTTCTTTAATATCCTTTTTATTAACATTATAATTAATATTAATATAAAAAGTGGCTTTAATCACAAAACACAAATAATTATAATTCCGAATCTTATTTTACCCATTACCAAGTTTTTCAGTTATATAATCAGTAATAAAGGCCTTTTAATCTTTTAAGGGATTATAAAAAATAGAGTTCCCCATTTTCTAAATTTAGTAAATATACCTACTAAATAGATTAATAAATTAATAAAAATATTGGATTTTTTATTTGAATTAGTAATTCATTTAGTAGAAAGAGAAAAAAGTGTTTTTAAACACTCTACCCTCTAATAAATAATCGAATATAGAATAGTATATCAAAACTATAGAATATTTAAAACTGAAAATATTGATCAAACAAAATACTAATAGAGAATATTAATAACTACAATCAGAAAAGCGAAATACTAATATTAGTACAATATCATTGATAGGGTAAGTTGTGATAAAGATCTATATAAAGTGATTAGTTAGTATAAGTATATTATTAATTTCAAAGTGTTGTCTTTAATTATTGATAGTATAGTGATTAAAGATATTGTGGAAAAGGTTTGAATTTTATAAAAAGAGATCTTTGCATGTTTCGATAGTAACAATAATCTTACAACGGATTTATTTCAATCAGATTATATATCTAACAAACTTTTATAATATATAAAGGTATTCTTTAAAGAAATGGAAAAAAGCATTATAAGAATCTTAAGTATTTCATTAAAGCCCGATTAGATTACTATTTGTCTTTTGAAGGTTTGCTAGGATTCCATCGGATTAATAATTATTAGAATCTTCAATTAATATTTATAATTAAATTACTTTCTAGATAAATAAAGATATACAGAGATAATAATAATTCCAAAAATCAGAAAGAAAGATAAATTGTTAATACAATTCTAGCGATCGATAGTACTACTCTTATATATTTTAAAGGGTCTGAAACGTATAATTGCTTGACACATTTCATGGACCACTATAACAGTAGGTATACTCAGCCTTCAATATGGAAAGGTACTCCCCAAGCAAGCAGCAATAAACCTAATCATCTTATTTATATATAATATCGAAGAAACCTTTGCCCACAAGTAAAAAGTTATAATAGTAATATTAAATATATAAGATATATTCAATACACTTCTGCCGAATAGATTATTAGAATATATACACCAGTAAGAGTGGTCTCACTTCTTTCTACAATTAATTCAAATCTTTCTGAATAACCGTTTAATAAAAGTTCAACTGGAAAATACAATCACCGAGTATAACCATATCAAATACAACATTCTGTAAGACTCCCCGCTCTCACCTATACTATATATTTTATATCTCACCAAGCTTCTAAATTAAAATATCAAGCTATACTTCGGGTATACTAATAATATTTACATCTACTATACATCCAAAAATATATACAAGAATATTGGTTTCCTCAAATACAATCTTCACTAAATCTTCTAATAAAATAAACAAAACCATATAATATTTATACCAGAAAAACTAAAAATAATATATCTTTTCAAAAGGAAAAAGGTATATATTTTATACTTGGAAATAAACGATGAGATAACAATCCGCTTTATTAATGAAATAGACAATAAAGCTGCTCAATCTGCTTTATACTAACTAGATATTTGATTTAATTAGAAGTTTTTTTTTAAAAGATATATAGCAAAACACAAAGCAAAAACCTATAAGATTATAAGGTATATTAAAGAGTTTATATAAATATACTACAATCTACTAATTGTAGTACTATGTAAAACAGTAATTACCTATATTCTACTTTCTGCCCTTTATGGATCCGAGATATAATATACAGACCGAACAAAGTCAAATCAAATGGAGAGAGTTATTTGTAATATAATAATAAATATAAAACTAAGTAATTATATCGCTAAGATTAATCAAGTGATTGTTCTGATAATAAGAGGAGTTCTATTTGTTTAGTATACAACTTTGATTATTACAATTCTAAGAGATTTTAAACTATTGCCTAATGAGCTAGTATTTGAATAGATATAAATAAGATTTGTATTCCGATTTTATAAAATAAACAAAAACTATTTACTAATAATTCATTTAGTACAAACCCCTCAATACAAAATAAATAATATTAATCTCTATAAACTAATTGGGCTGATTCTGAAAGTATTGAGATTAATACTTTTCTTATTATACTTCTCTATAGAAAGTTATATTAATTCTATAAAAGATATAAAGAAAAAAGCAGCTGTATAAGAATTTATATAATAATAAAATTGTTTATTTAACAGTTATATTATAATCTTTTTAGATAATATTAAATAATATTATTAAAAGCAAAAGATAATCGGTTATAGATATATAATCTATTAAAAACAATTTTTAATAATATCTAGATATAAAGCGATTAACCTGCTTTTATATATCTTCAATACTGAGATAATAAATACTCTAAATAGTTTAAAATATATTATCCAACTAAAATCAACTAGGTAAATCACTATATATATCGACAGCATCTCAATTATCTAATACATCAGAAACAATGCCTTCAACTCATTCTAATAAACATTTCTGCATTGTCATAAGATTATAAGGAATAGGCAAATAGTAATTTAATGATCGCCTAGATATACTGAAATCCTTGAAAACGAGAAAGCCGATTAGCTTGCTGATTTGGGTGTTTGTAGTGATTATATTGAAAACGACAATTTATTATTTCCTATTATTAATAGGATAAGCTTAATAGCCAGAATTTTTAGACAAGGGATAGAATAGAGATAGTAGAAGCGAAATGAGGTTATCCTCGTTGACCAATACCATCGCTAACACCTCAGTTATCAAATTAAAAAATCTAAGGAACTTGCCCTTCCTTGTTTTATTCTCTAGTAACTGATAGTATTTAGAATTGGATATAGGGATTTTATATCCTACCACTGATATTTTTGGTACAAAAATACTACCTCAGAATGCTTTTGTGAATATAGTAAAGAATCTAAGTACCTAATGCTTTATCAATATTTTTATATTCAATTTGAAAATTGGTTGAACAAATTCGATTTAATTTTATAAAACATAAAGAGTATAATCAATTATTTCTTTTTTTTTAAAAATCCTAATAGATTTTATAAATTTTTTAGTAATTATTAATTATTTTAAGCAATTACATTCAATTTCTTCGAAGATCCTTTAATCTCCCACTTTTATATTATTAATTAAAATTATATCCCTTTTTAAAACTACTCCTCCTTCTTTATTGCTATATACAAATTGCATTATACAAAAACTAATAATATAAAGCTCTAGAGTTAGCTGTAAGTTTAGACTATCTAGTATAAAATGGATTGAATAATATCGATATTACAAGCAAAAGACAAGTGGTAGGAGTATGTACAGCACTTCTGGTTGCTTTTCCTTTGGCCTATATTACAACCGTAGAAGAATGAAATATGTGATTATACTGGCATTCCCGCTAGTATAGTCCATCCCTAGTACCCCTCGGGAGGTTGTAACGAGCCCCTGCGGCTTGTTCTCTGGATGTAAATTAAAATAAATAAATAAATAAATAAATAAATAAATAAATAAATAAATAAATAAATAAATAAATAAATAAATAAATAAATAAATAAATAAATAAATAAATAAATAAATAAATAAATAAATAAATAAATAAAAAGTATTCAATTATTTAATAGATATAAAATATTCAAAAGCTTTATAATCGGTATATACTTTAATCTAATACAAGAATTTAGTAAGTTTAGCTTTCTAATAGTTTAGGGATTTAATAATTATAAGTATTTCTTTATTATAAACTTTATAATTCAATTTAATAATAATTATTATTTTCGAAAAGTAAATAACTAATAATTATTCGTTATTGTACTTTTGAGAGAGTATATTAGCAATTATATTATCGAATATATTAGTTTTTAATATATAGGGTAATATATAATTATAATATTATAGAAAAGGAATAGAGATAAGTTTATCTTTAAGTATATTGAATATATTCTAACAGATTTTATTAAAATGAAATTTAATATTTGCTTTTGTAAATTTATAAAGAGATTTTATTATTATATTATAATCTTTAATAAATTAATAAAAATTATAAAAATCTAAGAATAATTGAATATCTTTTATAATAATAGAGTAAGTCTAAATAGTAACTACTTTGATTTTCTTTAAATCGATTTATATTTTATTAATAAAAATAATAAAATCTAAGTATTTAGTATATTTGATATTGAATTTATATTTCTTGAAATCCATTTATAATCTAATAAATTCAAATTATTTAAAAATATATTTAATATATTCTTTATATTCGTTTTTGTTTTTTGAATATATCAATATATTATTGAAATAGGTAGTATAAAAGTTATCTAAATAATCAAATAAAATATTATTTATATATTATTAATAAATTATAAGGTTATTTATTAATTCAAAGAATAGAACCTTATATTTATAGGAATCATATTGAATATAAAAAAAGTATATTCTTTGAAAATAGGATTTATATATATATAGTGAAATATTTATTAAATATTTAATTTGGTATATATTTTTATATTAATAAATTATATAAGTGTTTTATTAATAAAAGGCAAAGAGTATTTATTTTTGTAAGTTAAAGAATTAAGTAATCTAAAGTTTATATAGAACCTTAAGCTTTTATTTAGCTTTTTTATAAAGAGAATTAATATTATAAATAGTATTTAATTGAGTTTTATAAATCCCTTAGCAAGATTTTCAATAATATATTCTTTAACAACTTTAAATTATTCAAATAATATTTTATACAATAAATTATATTTAAAAGCTTTTTTATTTTCTTTTTTAAAAATAATTTTATAATTATATAATTAAAGGAGAGGTAGAATATCAGATTTATATTTGAAAAACATTTAATAATATTATTGGTAAGTCTTGGAGATTGGAGATTCCATTTCAATATTTGTAATAATATAATTGAAAATAATAACGTGGTTTATCAATGAGTCGACTATATCAAAGGGTCGGCCACTTCAAATATATATAAAATTTGTCTGTGTATAACCGTGCACTTTCTTCTTTTAATAATATAATTTAATTTTTTTTTCTGAATATTATAATTATTTATATAAATAATACGAATTTCGTATTTTTTAAAGGAAATTCGAATTATTAAAATAGTTATTATAGAAATAAGTTTTTTGTAATAAAAATCGTGACAAATTCGATAAAATTTGAGATAAAACAGATTTTTTTTATAAAAATTGGATTTTCGAATATTTGAAATTTTTAAAATCCAATTTAGTTTTTACTTTCAAAAAATAATGATTGATTATTTAATTTGGAATATCAAAAATGCCTTGATTTTGGTGTATTTTGAAATGGCCAACCCTCTGATATAGCCGACTCACTGATAAACTACATTAATAGTTTTTAATTTGAAATTATTTAAGGAAATAATTACAATTGTAATTTGATAATTATTATTTTAAATAGATTTTGTAATGCTTTGCCTTAGAAGAACTGCGAAAGCAGAGTACAAATTATCCTTAGAATCTACAACTACAGAATTGAAAGCAAAGCGTTTATCGAATATACCTATATATCAACTATATATACATAATCATATATATATACATATACATATATGAGCGATTACAACTACGATTGAATACCGATCTATAATATTACTTTTCTTTTCGAAAAAGCTTGTCCTCAAGCTTTATAAATATTTGTTTTAGTTATTGAATTATCAATCGCGAGGTAATATTATTGTTATTTGATTAAAATGATATAATAAATAGATGTGTATATGAGTTTTTCTTTTTCGCGATGAGAAAGCACATACGAAGCGGAGGAAACCGTCCTGTAGCCTAGCAACCGATCAAATCCTTCAAAATATATAAATCGATCGAATCCCTTTTCTCTTTCAAACCTTTTTCTATTCAATCAATCCTTTTATATTTTTTATTAATATACCTTCGACTTTAAGAAAAAAATATAGTAGTAAAAGCAAACTGTCATCGATATAGATTCAATAATAAAAGAATGTGTGTATAATAATAAATTGTTTATAGTTTTTTTTATATTTGCTTTACTGATTTGTTTTTTTATTTAACTTATAAAGAAAAGAACAGCTGCTTTTTCTATTACACAAAACAAACGGCCTACCAAGGAGAAAAAGTTTTATTATAGAAGTAATTGTAACTTTAACAAAACGGATAATAAAATGAATCCTGATGAGAAATATGAATAAGATTTTTTATTTATTTATCTTCAGTATATAGTCGGTTTATCTAATAAGTACAATTATAGTTACTGAGGATAATAATTTCAAGAATAGAATCAATCTTCGATTTACTTATTGAATATATCCATTCCATTATATTCCCAAATAGAATTTGAAGGAAAAATATAATTCTTTAATTAATTGTATTAATAACTATAAAAAGAAATTTACTAACAAATTAGCTGCAGTAATATATTACTTTAATAATATCAAAAATAATAAGTAGAAAATTACCAAAAAGAAGATTATAGAAACCTTACATCAAAATCAATTTAATTACAAATTCGATATACCTTATTACAAAAATATTAGTTTTGTTAATATTAATAAATTAAAATTTTTAAGTAAAAGATTATTAAAAAAGATAGTATTATAATAGGAACAATATATTTGGGAGAACAACTGGGTTTATACAGACTACACGTGTAGTTATATTTCTGGTAAGGGGGATAATATATACTACCAAATTCTTAACTAATTATCTAATCAAACTTGCTATTTATTTTATCTTATTAATAAATATAAGTATAAATACTTATCCTCCAGAAAGACTTACAAGATATTTCTCCAGTATCATGCAATTATTATTAAATATAATAATATAATAAAGATAAACTACAACTTTACCGGTTTTTAATAAAGTTAATTCTTTTTTAATAACTTAACTTATAGGAAAAGCTGAAAAACCGTATTTCGAAAGAAATACTTTCTGTTACCCTTACTTGGGAGGATATAAAGCATTGTATAATTAAAACTATAGTATAAAGAAATGAATTAAAATAGTAACATTAACTTATTATAATATAAATAAAAATAAAGCTTTTAGTAATTTATAAATAATTATAAGCAATTGAGCATAAGCTTGGTTTTATTGTTATATATTATAATTAAAAGTTATCTTATCTTTCAGTTTGTAATTATTCTATATATACTTGTTATTATTATTAACTAGGGATTCAGCTAGTATTTCGGTTTAAATCATTTAGTTTTTGCTTTTATACCTCGCTTAATCATAACCATTAGTGCTTATAGGAACTTCCTTTCTAGTTTGTTTTAAAACTATTAAGGTAGGGAAAAAGACTTTCTTTATTGTATTATTTTAGTAATTTAGTTTTTATTCAGTTGTTTTTCTATTGTTTATAAGATTGTGATTTTTTTATTACTTTGATACATGAAAGAAGTTCTTTTGATCTTTTTTATTCATATAGTAATTATTATCTGTAAAATCATAATTATTCTTTTCACTCTTATAGAGGCAAATCCATTTGGATAGATATACAAGAGGTTCTAGTAGAAAGGGATTTTATAAATAGAAATCGTAAAGAAAATACAGAGCAGTTTTAAAATCGGAAGTAGAGTATCAGATAAGGTCGTTATTAGTGTTTAGTTATGATACTCTATACTTAAGCTATCAGTATACTTTCTTAACAACTAGAATACACTCTACTTCCTATTTAGTATCATTAGTAATATTTATTGAGAGTAATAGTTTGATGATTTATTCAGAAAATGGATTATCTACTACTTTATAAAGTTTACTAGGTGGAAATATAGAGTGGACTTTTATAATAAATAATAAATCCAATCGGAAGAAATCTCTAACCTAATCAATAATCTTGAATCTATTTTGAATTGGGTAATCCAATTTTTTCAAAGATTGTTATATTGGAAAATCCTTTATACTGAGCTATATATAATCTCTCATATCGAAATCGACTAAACAATAATATAAATTAATTGATTAAAATATCTTTTCTTGTATATATAAGATATTCTCTTTTATTTGATTGAATATTAGTTTATTATATTTAATATATTCTTTAATATCAGTTATATTCAAATCGTTGATAGATATAATGAAGTCGAGTTTCTAATTTTAGGGATTGTGGGATAGGTGGTTATATAAAGTTTTGTATGGGGATTAATTATTTAATAATTTGTGGGGAAGTGTGAGCTGAGTATAATCTATTATTGATAGAAATTCAAACCAATTATTTTAATAATAGTTTATAAAAGATTGTAAGCGTTGTTGGAGATATTAATTATAAATCTCGATTTAATTATCAGTTTGCGGATAGTAAATGATAGATAGCTTGATTTGTATTTTTAAGATATTATTGAATTCTTATTAAAAGGTTGATATAAATTGAGGATTACAATTAGAGATTATAGATTTTGGGGCACTATAGTATCTGTATATATAATATAAATACAAGTAGACCTAATCTCTTAAATTGATTGACTTATGATAGGGTATCGAAATAGTCTATTTGATTAATTAATTAATAATAACAAATATATTATTATAATCATATTTATTTTTATTGAAATTATAGTAATTCATAGTAATATATTGTTATATTCTTGTAGGAATAAAAAACGGGTGAAATAGACTAGAGATACGATCTCTAGAAACAGAGCTGCGCTTATATTTATAGTAATTCTGTATATATTAATCGATTGTAAGAATTATATTCTTTCAATAATATTATTTGGCTAAAAGAATATAGATCTTCTTTATACTAGAATGTATAGTAAAGATTGAATTATAAGCTTTGCAAATCAAATAAGTTTATAAGTTGTTAATATCCGGAATATATAGGCGATTATTGTAAAGTAATAGTCCTTTTGTAAAAGTGAAATGTTTGTATGATTTGATTATGTGGTTATATAAAGCTTTTAAATTCGGATAGGATCTATTTACTTTGATGATATAATTAATTATATTGAAAAATAGAGATATTGTATTTATGTTAAGGTTTGTGATAGCATCTGGTTTTTGTTGGAGAGATTTATGTATAATTTTAGTATCGATCTAATCATCTTTTATAAATTGCTATAATCAATTCTTCTTCTTAATACTATTCTGCTAATCCAACTTATCGATGTAATGGGTAAGTATATCTGCAAATGGATTGTTTTTTTCAATGTAGTATATAATAATAAAATTATAATCAATAAATAGTTTTATTTAGTATATTTATCGAATATTCAGCTATTTAATAAACATAAAATACTCAAAAGTTTTATAATCGATATATACTTTAATCTGATATAGGGATCCAATAAGCTCGGCTTTCCAATAGCCTAGGGATTTAATAATTACAAGTATTTCTTTATTATAAACTTTATAGTTTAACTTAACAACAATCATTATTTTCGAAAAATAAATAACTAATAACTATTTATTACTATACTTCTAAAAGAGCATATTAGCGACTACATTATCGAATATATTGGTTTTCAGTATACAGGGTAGTATATAATTATAATACTATAGAAGGGAAATAGAAATAAATCTATCTTTAAATATATCGAATATATTCTAATAGATTTTGTTAAAGTGGAATTTGATATTAGTTTTTATAAGTTCGTAAAAAGGTTTTATTATTATATCATAATCTTTAATAAATCGATAATAAAAATTATAAAAACCTAAGAATAATTGAATATCTTTTATAATAGTAAAATAAGTCTAAGTAGTAATTATTTCGATTTTCTTTAGATCGATTTATACTTTATCAATAAAAATAATAAAATCTAAATACTTAGTACATTTGATATTGAATTTATACTTCTTGAAATCTGTTTGTAATTTAATAGATTCAAATTATTCGAAAACGTATTTAATATATTCTTTATATTTGTCTTTGTTTTTCAAATATATTAATATATTATTGAAGTAAGCAGTACAAAAGTTATCTAAATAATCGAATAAGACATCATTCATATATCATTGATAAATTGCAGGGCCGTTTATCAGTTTAAAGAGTAGAACCTTGTATTTATAAAAACTATATCGAATGCAGAAGATAATATATTCTTTGGAAACAGGATTTATACGTATACAATAAAACACTTGTCGAATATCTAATTTGATATACACCTTTATATTAATAAATTATACAAATATTTTATTAATAAAAAACAAAGAGTACCTATCTTTGTATATTAAAGAATTTAATAATTTAAAATCTATATAGAATCTTAAGCTTTCATTTAGCTTTCTTATAAAGAGAATCGGTATTACGAATAATACTTGGCTGGATTTTATAAATCCCTTAGCAAGATTTTTGATGATATATTCTTTAACAACTTCAAGCTGTTCAAACGATATCTTATATAATAGACTGTATTTAAGAGCTTTCTCGCCTTTTCCTTCAAAAATAATCTTATGATTATATAATCGAAAGGAAAATAGGATATCGAATTCGCATTTAAAGAATACTTAGTAATATTACTAATAAACCTCAGAAATCGGAAGTTCCATTTTAATATCTGTAATAATATAATTGAAAGTAGTAATAGTTTTTAGTTTGGAATTGTTTAGGAAAGCAATTATAACTATAATTTGATAATTATTGCTCTAATTAGATTTACAATTTGAAATAATATAATTGATTTTTTTATAGGTAACTATAAAGATTTTATAGTTTTTACTCCTTTTGTAGGTAAGCTGAAATTAAGTTGGTTTAAGTATATATATATCAGTATATATCGGAGATATATAATGAAAAAGATTTATAAATAAATGAATATAGGCTTAATTAAAAGCAGATTTCTTTTCCAGATTGATTGAAATCGGGGATTTGATTGTACTGGGGATTATTATATTAGATTTCTGGAAAGGTATAATAAATATTATAAATATAATCGATGCTATCTTTTATTATCCGTTATTAATATAATAATATATCTCTTTCAATCAGGTATTCCAATCATTAATATCTTTTTACTTTAAGTGATTAATTCTAGATTATTATAAATTGTCCCTAATTAAAAATATATTTTTTGATAAAGAAATAATAAAAGAATACTTAAAAGACTATTCGAAGTATTATTTAAAACAATCGATTTTGACTCGAGTTTCTGTTAATTATTTGCAATTTAGGATTATATTATATAAATCCAAATCGATAATAAAAAAGAGCAAATAAAACTGTTATCGAGTATCAATTATAAAATTAAAAAAGATTAAATGAATAATAGCTTTATTTCTTATACCATTATAGCTTTTGACTTTAATAAGTAGTTTGAACAGTATAAAGTAGGATTTAAATATAGGAAATAATAATAAAAGAAGTATTCTATTAATAAAAGCATAACCATTCGCTCCGGAATCTATAAGTACTTGAGTATAATATAAATATCCATTTTTTGAAAGTATATATAATAGGTTTATAGAATTGCCTCCTATTAGTTTTATCAAATCGAGGAATCTTATATTCCGGATTACACTTAAAAGAGAACTTCTATCTAAGCATCTTGATTTAAACATTGGTTTTCAATAGTGCAAATGGATTCGATAGCTTCTACTTACATATCTGGATTGATATCCTCCTCGATATTCTCTTCTATATCATAAAACTCTTTTTTTTTTTTAATCTCTTGAATTTCGATTATAATACCTATATTACCTATATATAAAGTAGAACTGTAATTCGCTTTTGATATAGAGATAGTAATACCACAATTGAAATTGTTTCCTGGAACTGGGATACTATTGAACTTAAAGGTTCCTATATAGCCAATAGAAATACAAAGAGAATATAAGATCTAAATGAATAGATTTGGATTACCCAACAAGCGGAAAGCAGTTCTGGGAGGAGTTAACAAGGGGATCCCATTAGACAACTTTCTAAAAGGAATCTCTTTAATCGTTTTATTACAATTATATTCCTAAAATATAACTTTGAATTCATTAATCTCAATAAGCTTATTAATTAAATCTTCTATAATATAGTATTATTGGATATGGAAACCGATAGTTTATTAGAGGAAATCGGAGATCTTTTTTTCCAGATTGCAAAAGAAAGTTGTTAAATCAGTAATTTCTGCTTATATAGCTAATAGTCTAAACTTGTAATATTATATTAGAAAATTTCTGTATTGTATATTATTGGGTATAATCTAGTATTTATATTTAGTGTAGACGTGATTAGCCTTAGCCGGATTTTTATAAATAACTGTAAGCTAATTAATCAATTATTGATCTATCAAATAGGGGATTTGTATATATAACAAGAATATATATTTTTATACTTTTTCTTTAATCTATTTTATTATATAGAATCATTATTACAGTTTTGAGATAAATGAGTTTTCATAAAGTTTAAATCATTTCATAATCAATAGCTATTAAAGGCTTACTTTCGATTCTATATTATCCTTAAGTTTAAATGAGAGATTGATAAGCTTCGGAATATATAAACATTTTATTGTAATAGTAGGGAAATAAGAAAGGGGTATTTAGTAAATTTATAAATTATTTAATAAAGTAATCGAATTAGAAAAGGGTCTACTATTAATACTCAAAAAGGATTATCGCGAAGATTGACTTCGCAAACGGGGGTTTTTCTTGTTCTTTCTTTTTCTGGTAGTAGGAGATACCCTCTTAATAAAATCAATTGGAATATCAGAAATCCGAATTCTATAATTTTCTAAGGAATCTATGTAATATTGTTATTACTATCTAAGAGGTTGAGATAAGTGAGTAATATTAAGATTATATTGTAGCAATTTGTTTTTGAGTTTTACAATTTCATTTTATAAATTCCTAAAGTCTTTAAGGATCGGTATTTATTCTTTTTATAATGGGAGAGTGTGTGTTGGTATGTTATTCTTAAGAGTTAATATCTTAATTAAGAAATTGTTTCCAGACTATTTACCCTTTCTATATCTATTAATATTTATATTAGAATTGTAAGAACTGTAATTATCACTCTATTAAGATTAACTGTTATTGATTGGGGGAGCTTGATTGATTAAAGGAAGAAAGCAAAGGAGTTTTTTTGAGGTAAATAGATCAGATATGGTAGTAGTACTTATAACTCCATATGTTTAAAGGAAATATCTTTATTAAATCTTAATTGGAATAGATTTTTTTCCTATAAATAATATCGATATATAATTTATTTAAAAAGGTATTATAGTTATAAAATATTATTTGAATAGCCACTAGATAGCTGTGTGATTGTATAGTAAGTTGTAGATAATGTAATGCTTTGTTTTAAAAGAATTGCAAGAATAGAGTATAAATTATTCTTAGAATCTATAATTATAGAATCGAAAGCAAAGCGCTTGTCGAATACACCTATATACCAACTATATATACGTGATCGTACACGTGCGCGCATACACACGTAAACGATCGCAACTGCGATTGGGTGCCGATCCGTGACAGATTTATAATTTAAAATAATATTATCAATTTTTTTATAAATAATTATAAAAATCTTATAATTCTTGCTTCTTTTATAGGTAAATTGGAATTGAGTTAGTTTGAATATATATATATTATATATATTAGAAATGTATAATAAAAGAGATTTATAAACAAATTGAATATAAACTTAATCAAAAGTAGATTTCTTTTTCAGATTGAATAAAATTGAGAGTTTGATTATATCAGGAATTATTATATTAGGCTTTTGGGGAAATAATAAGTATTGTGAGATATGATTAATACTATTTTCTATTATCTATTATTAATATAATAATATATCTTTTTTAATCAAATATTTTAATTATTAGTGTTTTTTTATTTTAAATAATTGATTTTAGATTATTATAAACTGTTTTTAATTAAAACTATATTACTTAATAAAGAAATAATAGGAGAATATTCAAAAAACTATTTGAAATATTATTTGAAATAATCAATTTTGATTTAAATCTTTATTAATTATTTATAATCTAGGATTACACTATATAAATTCAAATCGATAATAAGAAATAGTAAATAGAATTGTTATTGAATATTAATTATAAAATTAAGAAAGATTAAATAAATAATAGTTTTATCTTTTATATTATTATAGCTTTTGATTTTAATTAGTAATTTGAATAGTGTAAAACAGAATTTAAATATAGGAAATAATAATAAAAGAAATGCTTTATTAATAAAAATATAACTATTTGTTTCGGAATCTATAAGTATTTGAATATAATATAAATATCTATTCCTTAAAAGTATATATGATAGGTTTATAAAATCACTTTTTATTAGTTTTATTAAATTAAGAAATCTTATATCTCGAATTATATTTAAAAGAGAACTTTTATTTAAATATTTTGATTTAAATATTGGTTTTCAATAATATAAATGGATTTAATAGTTTCTATTTGTATATTTAGATTGATATTCTTTTCGATATTCTTTTTTATATTATAAAACTCTTTATTTTCTTTGATTTTTTAAATTTTGATTATAATATTTATATTATTTATATAAGAAGTGAAACTGTAATTTGCTTTTAATATGAAAATAGTAATATTATAATTGAAGTTGTTTTCTAGAGATAAGGTATTATTTGGCTTAAAGATTTCTATATAGCTAATAGAAGTATAAAGGGAATATAAAGTCTGAATAAATAGATTTGGATTATCCAATAAACAAAAAGCAATTTTGGAAGGAATTGATAAGGGAATTTTGTTAAATAATTTTCTAAAAGAAAGCTTTTTAATTGTTTTATTATAATTGTATTTTCAAAGTATAATTTCGAGTTTATTAATTTCAATAAGTTTATTAATTAAATCTTTTATAGTATAATATTATTAAATGTAGAAATTGATAATTTATTAAAGGAAATTGGAAATCTTTTTTTTCAGATTGTAAAAGAGAGTTATCGAATTAATGATTTCTGTTTGTATAGCTAATAGTCTAAATTTGCAATATTATATTAGGAAATTTCCATATTATATATTATTTAGTATAATTCAGTATTTATATTCAGTATAGGTGTAATCGATTTTAATTGGGTTCTTATAAATAATTATAAATTGGTTGATTAATTATTGATTTATTAAATAAGGGATTTGTATATATAATAAGAATATATATTCTTATACTTTTTTTTAATTTATTCTATTATATAAAATCATTATTACAATTTCAAGGTAAATAAGTTTTTATAAAATTCAAATTGTTTTATAACTAATAGCTGTTAGAGATTTATTTTCGATTTTATATTATTTTTGAATTTAGATAAGAGATTAATAAGCTTTGGAATATATAAATATTCTATTATAATAATAGAAAAGCAAGAAAGAGATATTCATTGAATTTATAGATTATTCGATAAACAATTAGAATTAAAGAAAATCTATTATCAATATTCGAAAGAAATTATTATAAAAACTAATTTTATAAGTAGGGTTTTTTTATTTTTCTTTTTCTAATAATAAAAGATATCCCCTCAATAAAGATAATTGGAATATTAAAAATCCAGATTTTACAATCCTTTAAAAAATCTATATAATATTACTATCGAAATTAAAAAGATTGAAGTAAACAAATAATATTAGAATTATATTATAATATTTCTTTTTTAAACTTTATCATTTTATTTTATAAGGTTTTATAATTTATAAAAATCGATATTCATTTTTCCTAAAATAAATAAATATATATCGATATATTATCCTTAAAAGTTAATTTCTTGATTGAAAAATTATTTCCCAACTATTTGCCCTTTTTATATTTACTAATATTTATATTCGAATTATAAGATTTATTGTTATTATTTTATTAAGATTAATTATTATTAATTAAAAAAGTTTAATTAATTATAAAAGGAGAGTAATAAAGTTTTCTTGAAATAAATGGATTGAATATAATAGCAGTATTTATAATTCGATATATTTAGAAAAAATATTTTTATTAAATCTTAATTGAAATAAATCTTTTTTCTATAAATAATATTGATATACGATTTATTTAAAAAGGTATTATAATTATAAGATATTATTTAAACGGCTATTAAATAGTTGTACAATTATATAGAAATTGTAGATAATATAACACTTTGCTTTAAAAGAATTATAAAAATAGAATATAATTTATTCTTAGAATTTATAATTATAAAATCAAAAGCAAAGCGTTCGTTAAGTGTATCTATATATCAACTATATATATATGATCGCATATGTATATATATGTGCACGTGAGCGATCGCAATTGCGATTGGATGCCGATCCGTGACATTCTAGAGATTTATTAACAATTCCCTATATAGATATCTGAATATATTCTATATTATATATCTAAACAATATATTCATTATATTCAGAAAGTTCTATAAATATTAAAAGAAGTAAAAATAATTTAAATTCGAAAAATAGGGATTCCTAAAATAATATCCGATCTTTTTTAATTTGATTATAGGGAAAAATAATATCCGAATAGATTTAAAGAAAATAAAAACTATTATAAATTAGAAACTGTTTGATACTGTAATCAATATACAAGTATTTATTAGATTTATAAACTTTTATTAATAATTTATTAAGGATTTCTCAAAGATAATTAGTCTGATAATAAATCTAATTAAGAAAAATATTCTGTTTTTATAAAATATTATTTATTGAAATATTTTCAATTAATTAAAAAAAGTATTCATTAAAGCTTTTATTCTAATCTTTTTCAATTAAAAAAAGAAAGTAATTCTAAAAACCGATATATCAGATTATATTTCTGTTAAAATCCTTTTCTAATATAATAAGAAAGGAATCCTTAGACTTATAGTATTTTTCTCAAAAAAGCATTTTATTATTAAATATAATTATAAAATTTATAATAAAGAATTCCTAATCATTATTTATTACTTTAAAAAACAGTATTCCAAATTGAAAGGTATATTATTTCTAATTTAAGTAATTATGGATTATAAGAATTTAGAAAATTTTATAATAATAAAACTATTAAATCATTATTAAACCCATTAATCTAAATTCCTATTCTAATTCAATTTCTGAATTATCTATCGTTTTAAAAAACTAGGTATTAAATCTAATACTTTAATTAAAAGATTAAAAGATTTCTTTAAAAAAAAGAATAAATACTTTTTATATTAAAATTGAATTATTCTGAAAAAAGAAAACTTGAACCCTAATTTATTCTCAATTATTAATATTTCGAAAAAAGTTAAGATTATTAAAAAAGTATAATTTACTATTATTATATGAAGCTAAAAAAATTCCAATCCTATCAATCCTTTCAATTTTATTATATCTAAATCTAAACTCTTACCTACTATATTAAAATCTAATTCTATAATATTCTTAAAAAACCAAAAAACCTTTTTAAATCTACTTAACAATCTATTATTCTGTTATAGCGCCAATTATATGATCTATAGTTGCCTTCATACCTCAAGTATAGACTATTAGTATACCCTATTTCCTATAAATAGGGTTTTATTCTTTTATAGTTTTTCTATCCTTATAATATAATATAAATCTTTACCCATATCTTAATAATTTATATTATTATTAAATAAATTATTATAACTTTATTTCTTATTTTATTTTCAAAGTTTTATTAATACCTTATCTCGATTGTATTAATCATATCTATTATTAATCTATTATATATCTTATCGCTGATATTTTAAGCTTCAAAAAATATTGAAGATAGATAAACAAGCACCTATATCAAAAATACCTACATCTAGCCTATTTCTATAATTCCTTTTTTGAATTATATTCTCAACTCTACTAAAACTAATATCTCTTTCTTTATAGATTTATTTAATAATTCGAATATTATATATTTCATTATTATATAAACTATATTTAAATCAATTAAATTAATTATAGACTTATTATAAGCTGAAGCTATCATTGCTCAAATCCAAATTATTAATATTTAATCAAAGATTATTGAATTAAAAGATATAATTAATATATTAAAGATTACTATTTGTAATAATTTACAAGCTTTATATTATTATAAATATCTAACTACTCCCAAAAAATTTAATAATAATAAAAAGAATATTATAAAATATTAGAATTAATATATAATTTTTTATAATATAATCAATTATTATTTAATAATAAATTATAAAAACAAACTAAAGTTTTAAAAGATTATATTTCTTATTAATCTATTTTTCAGTATTATTTATATAAATAATTAAATCTATTTCAATATAATCACTAAAAATCTATATAATTTCGATCTCTAACTATTAGAATAGCATATGATAAAAAGCATTTAGTAAAAGCTAAACAAGCAATACTAGATACTAAATCTCTTTCGAAAAGTCTTTATAATTATTATATTTTATAAAAAGAATCTTATTTAATAACTTTATTATTAAATTCAAATAGCTTGTTATTAAATGTAAGAAGATTACTGAATAACAGGTTGCTGATTTTAAGATTAAAATCTTATAAGAATTAATCGATATCTTAATCAATTGTATCAATAAGCCTTTTATTATTAATATCAATATATAAATAGTTTGGTGGTAAGATATCTATAATAATTTGGAAGAAAAAGCTTATTTTAATAATTAATATAAAAACTAGAATTTCAATATCAACTGTAATCAGTTAAAGCCTAATAAGAGAAGATTTGTTAATACAACTCTTATACCTAACCTTTTTGAAGATTCTATATAATTAGACGCTACTTACTAAAACTAATAAGTTTTATTATACTATATACAAAATCAATACTTTAAGCTTGGTTTTTGTTTATATCATAAAAAGCCTAGTTATATTAAAACTAATTATGAAGAAAAGTAATTCAATAATGCTAAATATAATACTATTTCAGGAGGTATAATTTATTCTAATCGCAATTCTACTATCAATCAATATGCTCAAAACATCTATTATTTTCTAATTATCAATCAATATACTGATCCTTATTATAATACTTATAGCTCCGTTTATTAAATCATCTTTTCACTTATAAATCACTTTTCAACTACTATTGCATCTTTTTAATACACTTTATTAATTTTAATAAATAATATAGATTTTAATAAATATATTGAAGGCTTGATATATTCGAATAATAATAGAAATTCAATTTTTTAATTTGATATATTAAAAGATTAATCTCGATTTATAATTGTGAATCGAGGTTTTTTATAAAAGATTTATTTTTATAAATTAGAAGATTAGTTATATTTGAAGATTCTTTATATTTTAAAATAATAAATAGCAAATCTTTTAAAATATCTATAAAAATTCTCCTTGTATTGAATATGATTATTCTATTTGTTAGTTTTATTGATAGTGGAATTGTAGGATATAGGTTTATAGATAGAATCTTAGTCTTCAAATTTTATATTCCTACCCGTTCCCTTTTTAAGATATATAATCTGCTATTAGTGGATGGTAGAATATTTAATATCCTATTTCAATATATTTTATTAGATTTATGAATTAATGATTATAAAGAAATCTGTTTATTTTATATAATTAATCTTTTCAAAACGAATTTTATGATTTTTGATCTTTTCTAATTCTAATAGTATAATTTTATTATTAATTGAATTATAATAACTCTAAAATTTGCTTTTATATATTATTCTAAATATTACTATCAATAAAAAGACCATTGTTCTTTGCAAGGAGTGGCTAGCTCAGTGGTAAAGTGATTTGTGTTTACTTTTATTTAAAACTATATCTCGATTGATATTTGTCTTTTCGAAGTCTAGTTATCTACGAATCTATAGCTTATCATCTGTATACGATTGAAGAAGGATGTTGTATATCCTTTCCAATCTTCTAGTTTCGATATAGTGGAGTTTTTATTTTATTATTATTCTATCTTTTCATTTCTATAAAAATGATTCTATTTGTATTTAAGCAGTTATAATATACTTTTGTTTCTTTTAATAATACTGATTACCTACTTGTGACAGTCTACAATCACTTTAGTTTTTAATAGCCTGATTATCTTAGTCTTTATTAGTCTATAATCTTTTCTGATTTTTATTAATCTATAATCTATGTTTTTCTCTATAAAGATTTCGAACAAAACTCTGGATTATTCAATATGAAGTAAATTGGATAGTATCGAATTTATAAGTAGAAGTAGAATGGCAAGAGTGTATATAATGTGGCTGTCTGCTTATTATTAGTATTATAGTTGTAGAAGAATGGAATGCTTGGTTATATTAGCAATTATATATAAATAGAATTGGTAGTATAGTTTATCTCTAGTACCCCTTGGGAGGTCGTGGTAGACCTTAAGCCTACCCCCTGGATGTAAAGTAATAAAATAAATAAAATAAATAAATAAATAAATATTACTATCTACTCAGCTCCCCTATATCAATTATTCCTAATTAAAATAATATTCCAATACCTAAAAACGCTACATTTAGCCCAATATTATAAATATTAGTTTGGAAGTTTATTCTAAAGAAAACCACTTGTGCCTTATACCAAGCTTTTATTAAAAAGATTATTAATAAAAGTCTCAAAGCACTTTTATTCTTTTTTAGGAATCAATTAATACTTCTTGAATCCATTAAAACTATTAATACACTAATTCCAAAAAACGTTTTGTTGATATTAATATTTTTGGAAAAGCTTTTTGATATAATATACAATATTTGATAAGAATTGAATAATATTAAATATCTGATTATTATTGGTTTCAATTAGTTTTGTAAAGAATAGGGAATATACATTATAAAGTTAATCTAGAATAAACTGAATATAGTTTATAAACTATAATAAATAATAAAAGATAGCTTAATTCAGCTATACTATGATATTATAGAAAACAATATCAAGAAGTTTATAGAAAAAACCAATTGTCTGATACTATTTATCACTGAGATTCAGAACAAGTTATTGCCCTGATTAAAAGATTTATATATAAGGTTTTTACTTTTACTTATTAATAAACTTTCCTTTTAATACTCCTAGGATTATAAAATTGAACTCATATCTAGTAAAGAATTATTATATAACAAAGAATAATTAATGTTTCTAATTAAACTTTAAATTATTTGTAAATAATTCAATAATAACTTAAATAAAAAATTTATTCGCGAGTTTCGTTTTCAATTGGTTGTTTTGCTTCTATTAGCCATAAAACCTAGAGAAAGTATTTGGATCTATTAGAATTATTATAAATTGAACAATATTACTATTAAGAATCAATACCCTCTATTATTAATTAAAGAAATCTTCAATATTTTGTATTATATAAAAGTCTATATTAAATTGAATATTATTATTATATTTAATAAATTAAGGATTATAGAAAACTATAAGTGAAAAACAGTTTTTATAATTTGTTTTAATCTTTTTGAATTCTTAATAATATCTTTTAATCTTTATAACGCTTCTATATTATTTCAGAATTATATTAATTATATTTTCTTCAATTTTTTAAATAAGAATTGTATAATATATCTAGATAATATTTTGATTTACTTTATTAATACTATAAATTATCAAAAACAAATCTATAAGATTATATAAAAACTAATTGATATTAGATTATAAATTAATATTAAAAAATACGAATTCGAAATTATATAAATTAAATATCTTGAATTAATTATTATATTAAATAGGATCGAAATAGATTCAAATAAAATTAAAATAATTCTTGAATAAAAGTTATTAATAAAATTAAAAAACCTTTAATAATTTCTAGAATTTACTAATTTTTATTAATATTTTATTTATAACTTTTCTAAAATTATAAAATTTTTAAACTACTTATTGAAAAAAAAATATATAGAATTAAATTATTAATCAAAAGAATACTTTTAAAATATTAAAAAATATCTTTATTTTTATTCTAATTCTTGTAATATTCGATTATTATTATTATATAATTATTAAAATAAATACCTTAAATTAAGCTGCAGGCAATATATTTTTATAATATAATAATAAGAACTGCCTATACCCAATAGCCTATTTTTCCTTAAAATATAATATTATTTATTAAAAGATCATGGAGGTTGGTGGAAAAGCCTTGATATTATTAAGTTCTATATATAATACGATATATATATATATATGCTCAATAGAGTTATATACAGGCTAATCCTAATATAGTATAATGTGATATACAATATAAGTATCTTTTCTAATACTTCTTTATATTAATATTGTATATCTAAAGTTATATAACCTATCAAAAACTATAAAGAGTTATATCGTAAGTCGGGGTTATAGTTGGTTTCAACCAAGTTAAACGGTATAATTTGTATTGTAAAGATATATATGTAATGTTTAATTACTTTCATTCAATAAATTTCGAGAATTGTTAATTAGGAGGTGTTCTCGAATCAGTAAGTGAATTGATAATAAAAATATTAATCGCTGATAATATCTTTTCCAGGAATCAATGTTTTAATTAATTTTTTAAAGAAAATCGTTTTTTTTAGGATTATTTAATATTTAGTATAGATGCTTCTCTAAGGGTATAAGGATTGTATTAATAGTACGATATCTATTAATCTATAGAGTCTGTATTTCTACAGCTTTTCCCTTTTAGAGGAGTTGGGATACAGTTTCCTATATAATCACTCTGATTATATAGAATCCCTTAATCCTTGCTCTCCTCTATAAGGGTATAGGAGATATCGTATACCTCTCCTATATAATAAAATGCCAGGGCACTCCCCTATAAAGTATATCCTACAATTCTTCTTCTCTCTCTTAGATATATCCAAGAGGGGACACAAGACTGACAATAATACCCTTGATTATCTTGATCTTACTAGTTTTTATTATAAAAAGTATAGGAGATAGTCCCATTATTTTCTATATAATGGAATATTAGAGTGTTTCCCCAAGTATAGTAATATGTGTTCTTTTATTACCATGGTTATTCGCTTTTCTTTTATATATAGTTTCGGATCGCCTCCGGTTCCCTATACTCAATGTCTTCGGGTCCCTACGGACCCTCCGGCTTTCTATATACTCTCCCTCCCCCTCGATTGCTAGCACAGCTATTGTCGATATTAAAGATTGAAGTTGAAATTGTATAAAAATAGTAATCAAAAAAGAAAACAAAGATTTCCTTTATAGGGAATCAGAAGAGAACCAAAAATAATTGTATACAAATAGAATACAAGTAAAATTCGATTGCTTATTGGAAGGTAATGAGATTAAAAGCTGAGATATCGTAAAATAATAGAACTAGTAAATAAAACAAATTAAATATTATAAAAACTAATATTAAATAAAATAATAATCTAATAATCATTATATTTATCAAATTGTAGATGTGAATAATCAGAAAACTATTAAAGAAATGGGATAGGGGGGTAACAGGAAAATTTCTGAGATAAAGAAAATCTGTATTAAATCAGATGGGTTTTGTAGCTTCTCTATAAACTATATCCAAAGTATTCTCAACTTTAAGGTTTTCTATAGGTAACCCTCAACTATATAAAGTTTAATCGATTTGTAAAGTATTATCAATTATTTATATCATATCATTATCATCGATATAGAACTTACAGAGATCGAAACAAAGAAAAGAATTGAAAAATGAGAAATCGAGGGAATCGTATTGTAGCTGGGATTCTCGAGTTGTTGAAAGAAGATAAGAGTAGGTGGTAGTTATTTACTAAAGCTTTGTTGTTTTTTTAGTAATTTATAGTTTTCTTATTTAAAAAAAGAATACGATATAAAAAATTACTTTGTTATTGTGTTTGAGAAAGAGATGCAATATAAATGGTTATTTAACTATTGCTGCTTAGTAATCTATTTGCTATATATACCTCGTATTTAATGTTGCATTGTGTAAAAGCTGAATATTTGTTACAATCTCTACCATCTTCAACTCTGTAGATTGAATCGCTTTGGTATCGTGTATCTAAGTATTTTGTATGGCTTTCACCGTTTTCAACCCTGTAAGTTGGATTGCTTTGGTACTGTGTATCTGAGTATTTCATACAGTTTCCACTGTTTTCAATTCTGTAGGTTGGATTGTACTATATGCTTTACAATATTATACAGAATACCGGAATCTTATAACAATATTGAAGCCAGATTTATTCGCTAAGCAAAACTGTGCTCCCCCAATCGATTAGTTGGATTAAACCAAATACTATCTGATCGTTTTTAGGATTTAATTTTATTTATAAAAACGATGGTTTCTAGATTTAACAAAATCGCTACTATTTATCGTAACATTAATTAAGTGATTCTAGAAAATTAATTCTAATACCATACAAATCTGGATTTATAACCTGTTAAAAGATTATAAAGGTTGATGGAAAAACCTTGATATTATTAAGTTCTATATACGATACAATATATATATGTGTGTGCTCGATAAAGTCACATACAGGCTAATCCCGATATAGCATAGTGTGATATGCGGTATGAGCATCTTTTCTAACATTATTAAATATAATTATAAAATCTATAATAAGAAATTGTTTACTATTATTAAATTATTAGAGAAATAAAGATCTGAATTATATAATATTTAAAAATTATTCGAAATTATTATTAATTACAAAAATCTAGAATATTTTATATTAATAAAAATACTGAATTAAAGATAAGCGAGATGGGTAGAATTCCTATTTAATTTTAATTTCCGAATTATTTATCAATCTGGTTATAAAATAATTTATTTTAATATATTAAATTGGAAAACAAAAGATTACCCTACTTATATCAATTCTAATAATAATCGGATCAAGAATCGCCTATAAATAATATTTCTGAAAGAAGTATTCAATATTATTATATTTAAAGATCTTATTAAATAGGTAAACAATAATATCAATTTTATTATAGTTTCTATGGATATAATTATTTTTGATATTAAGAAATCAATTAATAATTTTATTAATAAAGTATATGAATTATTTAAGTTGATTATTATTATATGTAATACACTTTAAAATCCAATTATCTATTATTAGCTATTATCGATTCAAAAAGATCTCTAAATTATCCTTTAGAATTACAAATTAATTAATAAAAAAATCTTTTATTATAATTATTTCTTTATTTTTTTCTTTATTAAGTTTTATATACAGATTATATACTAAACTTATTTCATCAGCCCTATTAAACATTCTGATTAAATTAAAATTATTGATTTTATTTTCTATATATATTGATGGCTTAATATATCAAAAGAAATCGAAACCTTTATATAAGCCTATTAACTCTATTTTCGAATTAAAGCCTTTTATTTCATTATATTCGAATTCTTTAAATCTTTACTAGTATTATTTTGTCTTTAATTTAATATTTCTATTAATTATATTATATTATTATTAATCAGCAAATATTATAAAAAAAAATATTAATATATTGTTATAGTCGTTTATTATCTAATAAAAATATATTATTTCATATTAATTATAAGACTTTTTATAAAAGAACTTACTAATCGATTTATTAAAAAAATCTATTATCTATATGAAATATTTGATAATATTATATTTGATAAAGATTTATAATTTGTTTTGAAATTCTGGAGATATTTATTTAAACACTTATCGATTACTCTAAAATGATTCTCCTTGTTTTATTCTAAATCCAATAGCTAAATAAAAGGATTAATGTTATAATAGAATAATATCTTAGAATTTTTATAAATTTTTATTAAAATGATTAATATGATTAGTTTCCATTTGTAGAGTTTATTTTTAATAATATTATTTTCGAAATTATTAGTATATTCTTATTCTTTATTAATTATAGTTTTTATTTATATCTTAGTATTGAATCCTTCTCATTTATATCATCTAACTTATTATATTAAAAAAAATATAAATTTCTAAAAACTAATAAAATTATAAATTGATTCGATTTTATTTTAACAAAATTGAAGGCTCTTATTATTTAGTTTATTCAAAAATATAAGAATTATATTAATCAAACTTATATTAATATTTCTTTATATAAAGAAGATAATAAAATATAAGTTAGTATCAAAAATATAAAGATTAATTATTTAATAAAAAAGGGTAACAATAAATGGAATAGTTTTTATAAAATCCTAAAAATTTATAAACAAATCTATTTACTTGAATCTTTTACTAATTTCAAGATTTTTCTAGTATTCTAAAAATTTTTATTTTAATTATTTTATTGTTTATTTAAATTAATGGATTAAAAAGCAATCAAAAAAACCAAATCTCACCAAAATCAAAACTATATTTTAAAAAAAGATAATAAAATAAATAAAGAAACCAAACAATAGAAATTCAATAAATTATTTAATTATTATAATAAAAACAGATTTTATTATTAAATTAAATGGAAATATTACCCAGTATTTTGACAATCTATTGAAAACCTTTGTGATTAGGAAGATATAATAATTACTTTTCATTTAACAAATCTAAATAAACTAGATTTATTTATCTAAATAGATTTCAAAAGATCTATTACTTCTAATCCCTTATTAGTATTTACATCAAATATACTTCCGAATTAAGATTGGAGTAGATCTAAAAAACTCTATCAACTAATTATTATTTTTAAAAAGATTTATTTTAATCTAATAATAGAAATTAGAATATTCTAGTTTTATTTTGTTTTCTAAAAAGATTGATTTATATTTCGATTATAGATCAATTATTTTAAACTAAAAATACTATCATAATGCTAATTATATAATCTATAATTGCCTTTGTATTTCAGATATGGACTACTAGTTTATCCTATTTCCTATAAGTAGAACTTTACTCTTCTATAGCTCTTCTACCCTTATGGTACAATATAAGTCTTTACCCGTACCTTGACATATTCCTATTCCAAAAAACTATTAAATTAATTCTATTTCTAAATCTATTCTGAAATTTTTATAAAAGAGATTCCTGAAATATTCGAAAATTACTTTTCTTGAATATTTCGAAAATAATAGTTTATTATATTATTAAGGGAAACTATATATTCCCAATTATAATTCTTTAAAAGTTTATTTATTTTATTCATATTACAAATCCTCTACTACTAATTACCTATACTATATCCAAATCTTTAAATTATTATTTTGAGATTATTATTGATTTAATTATTATAATTACATTACATAATAAATTTATAACTATTATAATTATTATTATATTATTCTAAATCATAAAGATTAAAAAAGAGTTTTCTATTTATTTCTAATTCTATAAAAAATCTGATAAAATATTTTGATAGATTTTATTATACATTTATTTGAAAGTATTGATTTCGATATTATTATAATGATAATTGATTGCCTAATTAAAATGAAATACTTTCTGTTCTATTATAATATCTATAATTCTTAACAAATCACTTATTTGTTTTAAAAGAATATTTAAAAGTTTTATGACTTATCTCTAATAATTATTTTCAATTATAGAATTCAATTTATATTCAAATTCTGAAAACATATCTATAAATGTTTGGAAATATTTATTAGATTCTCTACTACTTATCATTTTAAAATTAATAGATAAATCGAAAAAATCAATACAATACTAAAGTAATACCTTAAATTATATATTTATTTATTTATTTATTTATTTATTTTATTACTTTACATCCAGGGGGTAGGCTTAAGGCCTACTACAATCTCCTAGAGGATATTAGAAATGGACTATACTACCAATTCTATTTATATATAATTATTAATATAGTTAAGTATTCTGTTTTTTTATAATTATAATATTGATAATAAACAAGCAGCTGCATTATATATACTTTTACCATTCCACTCCCATTTACAAGTTCGATATTATTCAATTCACTTTATATTAAATAATCCAGAATTTTATTTAAGGTTTTTATAAAAAAAGGTATAGATTATAAGTTAATAAAAACTAGGGGAAATTATAGGCTGATAAAGGTCAAGGTGATTGGGCTATTGAAAACCAAAGTGATTGTAGATTGCCACAAGCAAATAATCAGTATTATTAAGAGAAACAAAGATATATTGTAATTACTCGAATATAGATAGAATTACTTTTATAGAAGTAGGGAAGTAAAATAATAATAAAATAGAGACTCTATTATATTAGAATTAAAGGATTGGAAAGGATATATAATATCCTTCTTTGATTATATATAGATAATAAACTGTGGATTTGTAAATAATTAGATTTCGAAAAGATAGATATCGATTGGGATATAGTTTTAGATAAAAGTGAATATAAATCACTTTACCACTAAGCCAGCCACTCCTTGCGGAGAATAATGGTCTTTTTGTTCCTTAAATTATATATAATTTACTTATAAAACAACTAAATAAAATAACTTTCATTTACTAAATTTTTTATTAATAATATCTGATTTGAGAATATCTGAATAATTCTGTTTTTCTTTAATTACAGATTTTATCTCTATTTAAATTTTAAACCAACCTTATTTAAAAGTAATTATTTTATTATAAAGAATATTAACGAATTTGTTTTTAAAATAAAAACAATTTTTTTATATTTGAAAATAGAATTGATTATTAATTAAATTCAATATTTGAAAAATACTGATTCCTGCTATTCCCTTATTTATTGATATATCCTTGATAATCTAGTTTAATTAAATACCCGAAATATTAAAACTTTATATTTGTAGAAAAAGTTTAATTGGAAAAACCTTGAGTTATTCAAGATCTTAAGTTTGATAGATTTCTATACCTATAAACTGGAATTGCTTATTTCTATAAAGATTCACTTTATTTTTTATATCAATTTGCTATACTCTATATATAATAATTCTATCTCTGGATAATATAATCCATTACTATTATTTATAGAAATTAATAGCTTAAAGTATTTCAAAATCATTGAGATTCTGAATTTCTATTAAAAAAAAAGGTTATAAAGAATCTCGTCTGAAATATACTATCTATTAGATTAATTATAATAAACTAATTGAAGAATTTATTAATTACTTAGAAAATACATAAAAATTGATCTATAACTTCTATTATAAATATTCTAATAAATCTAAACCTATCTGATTCGAATTGCCTGCCCATAAGATTATAAACTATAACTTACTATTTTATTAAAGCTTAATCTAAAAAAAAAGGAATAATATTACAATATAAATATATATAACTAATAAATAATAAGCTAGACCCTATTAAACTAACTTATAAATAAAAACTCTATATATCTTCATATTAGAAAATCCTATATCATAACTCTTTAAGCTATATCTTAATCTACACCCTGTACCTATTGTTATTAGCATTATCGAATATAGATTCCTAATCCCGCCTGTCTGCCCCGTAACAATACAGTTTTTTTAAAAAATCTAATATACTTTTCATTTTTACAATTATTAAAACAAAAAAAATTGTTTAGAATAACTAAAAAAGGAAATAATCTATTTTAAAAAATACTTAAAAAGATTAAATCTAATATTACTAATTGATTACTTAAAATTCAAACTAATATTATTTTTTTCAATATATAAAAGATATCTCATTTAGATTATTCTTTTTATAAGATTATATTCGGCTTTTAATTAATTAGCCCTTTAGAAATCGAATACTTTTTTTATAAACAAAAAAAATATAAAGTTATTTTTTTATTATTGAGAATATTAATAAAGAGTTTTCTCCTAAAATATATTATATTAAAATCTTCGAGTTTATATATAATTAGAAGTTAATTAAACAAAACTATTAATAAAAAAAATATAATATAAATATATAAAGTAATTTTATATATTAATTAGAAGATATAGTAATATTATATAACAATATTTTAATTAAAAAGAAATTATATTCTTTCTATTGTAATCCCTTTATTATTATTAGTTTTATAAAAAATTATTAGAAATCCTATAGATTGTAATAAATCAACAAAAAAGCTATTTGCAAATTATTTTATATCAACTATTTAAAGCCTTTTAAATCTTGAATCGAATATCTATATATATTATTTGAAAACGATATATTAGAATATCAGAATCTATAAGCTGATATTTATAAATCCATTTTTTTATTTAATTTATAAAAAGGAATTGGTATATAGTAAGTTATACCATCTGTCTTATAAAATCAATCTTTTCCCCAAATCTATATTCTAACTTTGCTTATAATAAGCAAAGTTATATCAGGATAATAAACTATAAATACTCTAGCTATTAATTCAGCGAATTCTATTATCTATTTAATTTAAATATAATAATAAACTAGTATATAGATAGATATCTATAATAATTATTAATTAATCAATAAAATAAAAGGATTAAATATATTATATAATCATTATAGTATATATAAAAGAAATATGAAAATAGGATTTATTTTCGCTTAATTAGAGTATATATATAAGGATATATATCTTGTAGGATCGGTTTAGAAAGCAGGCTAAGTGTATTAGGCATATTATATAATCATTTTGATTAATATAGTCAATTGGATTGTATATAGCTTTCAATATATATACGTATTACACTTAATACTAAAACCTTATCTACGATATACGTCTTTTCTAGAAGTCAAACTCGTTTATACGAACCTTGAAAGTTTGATAACTAATAATTACTTAACTTTATTTAGTAAGTACTGATATACGCTGTTAGAGTCATGCGTAGTAATGAATCAACTAGTATAATATAGAATCAAGACGTTTCAGTATTCTTCTTACGAGTTGGGAAACTATTCTTTTAGCTATACAAGAGGTCTATTTCAATGTATCTCGTAATTACGGTATATACTCAGGTTGACCCGCAATTCTTTAGGGAGTTCTGGATTCCCTAGCCGTCTTCGCCTTGTCGTTATAACAACTACGGATAATAGAGAAGGATAAATAATCGAGTATGAATCTTGTTTGCTTTTAAGAAACTATAATAATCATTTGAAAACTATCTGTAGAGTAGATAGGCTTAGGTTTTGATCGTCTTAAAGCGATTTTAGTGATTAGAGAGGCATCTATAGTAAATCCCTTTATTTTATAAACCAGTCAGACTTGAATCTACTATAATATAGTCTTCTTAGAATTTGTTAGTCATATAGAATTTTATTGACATACTGATTTTATTGGTACACTGATTTTATTGGAAATTAGACAGTATGCAAGGGGAGTCAGCTTCGTGAAAAAGACACGTCAGCATTTAAATTGTATACAAACTTTGAAATACGCTTTACGATTTTATACCTGAAAGATTTTATCTGCTAAGATGAGCGAATTAATAGTATCGCGGCGTGATGCATTGCCCTGCTTTACATCAGTCCCAACCCCTGTAGTAACAGAATCCATAGTTAACAAATAAATCATTTCATCAATTATATTAAAAATTTCAATAATTAATATTATATTAGAAAAATCGGTTATACAATATTAATATAATTGATTTTTTTATATATATAATTAGAAAAATTTATTTTAAAAGGACTTAGAAAATTTTTCGAAATTTATTGATTTTTCGAAATTTCTTGGATTTTGAAAGTTTTAGTTTAAGACTATTTGTAAATAAAAAAATTTATTTATATTGAATTCGATTATTAATTAAATTCAATATAAAACTATATATATATTAAAGTTAAATAATATTCCTATTTAAATAATATATTCTATATTATATAATACAATAATAAAGCTTTTAATTAAAAAATAAATCGAAAATGAAATAAATAATCTATAAACAAACCCCCCTTTAAACTTTCAACTAACACCCTCCACCTACCCTTTAACTCCCCTATTCACTCCTCTTCCTTTAACTCCTACACTTATTCTTCTCCTCCTCCTAACTTCTACACTCGCTTCTCCACTCACTTCCCTTCCATTCACCTTTCCTAAAATCTTAAAGATTCTTTAACTGAAAGACCTCTATTTTCTTTATATTTATTAAAATTCAATAATAAACAGTTCTCATTTTAAACTAAAAAGATTCATAACTAATGAAGTATATATTTCGTTAGAAACAAAAAAAGTTTGAATTCTATAATATATATATTAAATATTAATATAGAGATTTATACTAATATTTTTTTGTATATAGGTATTAACTTTGCCATTACAGGGAACCCATGATTCAGTATGTCAAGCTTGCGAAATTCTTCAATTAATTGCTCCGTATGGCGATCTATCTTTGGAGCTCCTATGCACGTCGGCTACCGGCAGCTGTCAGACCTGTCGACTTCTATACCTTGCTCTGCTTCAGATATTTGGACCATCTATTTTCACTAAAGAGTATTGCGTTTATAAAGACGGAAATAATCTACGCTTGTCCTACAAGAGAAATGATGAATCTGGCCTTTTTCTTTATACATTGTCTGGCCATACGCAGTCTTCATCGCCTCTGGTATACATTGGCCGCGATGTACGCCCACGAAGGACCAGCTATGCAGCGATCATTCAAGATTGGATTGGAACTTGTCGCGATACGCATACCGAGTGTATTCCTACAGGTATCGGCGTGGCTTTGCCGAAACGCCTCTTGGACGTTGGTCACGCTGGCTCAGATCAGATTCGACTTGAAACCAAACTGCCTAAGAGTGGACAATATCTTGCTCTCAGTCATTGTTGGGGAGGCAGAGTGCCGATAAAAACCTTACGCGAAAACCTTCATGCTATGGAGGAAGTAATACGTTTCCTTGATCTACCTAAGACTTTCCAGGATGCTGTGACCGTCACGAAGGACCTTGGTCAAAGGTTTCTTTGGATCGATGCATTGTTTATCATCTAAAACTACCCAGAGGATTGGGAGAAGGAGTCGGGAAATATGGCGGCAATCTATCAGAATGCATACCTGGTCATAGGCGCTGATATGGCGGCCAACTCTGAAGCCGGATTCCTCGACCCTTTACAAGGCGGCTGGCACAAAGATGGAAAGCCTATAGCTTTTGTTGAAAGCGAGTCAACTACCATTTATGCGCGGTACTATGATGATCACTCTCAACTTTGCGCAATGTTCCCTACGATATATGGATATGAGGATTCACCGCTTTCAAAAAGAGCTTGGACATTGCAGGAGCAGATTTTAGCCCCTCGTATGGTACACTTTGGGAAAAGAGAAATCATGTGGGAATGCAACTCAGGGATGTTCTGCGAATGTATGCAGATGGACAGCAATATGAAGTTACAAACCGAGAGAGTCGCATATCTTGCTAGCTTGAACTCATATCCACCTGATAAATACAAGACTTGGTATAAGGTCGTCAACCAAATCATGACTCGGACTATAACTAAGCGTGATGATATATTTCCTGCACTCTCCAATCTAGCTCAGCAATTTACGGATCATGGAGCTGGTCGCTATCTAGCTGGTTTGTAGTTGATAGATCTCCCGCAAGATCTTTTGTGGTGGAGGGAGTATGAGGGAGAAAGATGTGCTAGCTCTGATAGGGCGCCATCGTGGTCTTGGGCATCTATAGAGGATAATGAGCAGGTCTACCACTACACTGATGGGCAACTTGATTATACATAAAGGCTTGATCCCGTCTATACCAGAGTTCTTAAAGCAGAAATAGAGTTTAAGGGGAACAACCTATTCGACACTATTGTAAGCGGGCATTTAACAATTTATGCGCCTTTAATGGAGGTTACCTGGAAACGTTGGTTTATATTAGAACCGGTTCGTCAGTTCAGCAAAGCCCCGAAACTATCTAGACTGCGCAAAAATTACCTGCACCCGTGGGTCACCTGTAGGTAATCCACTCTGCGGGTTACCCGTTAGAGGTCTTATCCACTTCATAGATTATCTACAAAAGCAAATAATTATCCATTCTGTACAGATAATCCACAAATTATCTGCAAATAATCTGCAGGTATATAAATAAACAGATTATTTGTAAGTATTCGGATAATTTATAAATCATTTGTAGATAACCCATCTACCTATATACCCGCAGATTATTTATAGATAATCCGCAGGTTATTTGTGTATAATATTTATGATTAGTATAAATATTAGTATAAAAATGTGAAATATATAAAGTATATTAATCGTTTATAAATTATTTAAAGCAAAATAATAAAATAAATATCAAGCTTTTATAGAAATCATTATATAAAAACTGTATATGAATTGAATCTATTAGCCTGCTGGGCTGAGGAAATAATAAAATTAGTATAAAGATTAATATAAAGATCGATATATATCACAATATGAATTCGTATATATATAGGCTAGATCTGGATCTTATCTTATCTTATTATACAGATTATCTACAGATTATCTACAAATTATCTACAGATTATCTATATATCTACAGATTATCCATATATCTATAAATAATCTATAGATTATTTGTAAATTATTTATAGATTATCTGCTTTGTAGATTATCTATAAATATATAGATATTTATAAATAATCTATAAATAATCCGCAAATTACCCGTTCAGATTTTTAGACTATCCGCTCCACAGCAGATAACCTGCAGATTATCCGCAGAGGCCATTATCCGCTCCGCGGGTACCCGTTGCGCAGCCTAAAACTATCTCCCTATTTCGACTACAAGCATAACCTTGATGTCAGCGTTAAACTGCATTGCCTTTTCATTGGTGAGATGTCACTTGGGGGCTCTAGAACTCGTGGTCTTATTCTTCACAAGCTCGAGGATTCATTAGAATTTACATTTAAAAGAATAGGATTGTTCCAGTGCGACAGTGGAGCAAAAGAGCAATTCAGCCCAGCTCTCACCAAAGAGACCGTAATTATTGTTTAATCAATCAGATCTTGCTCTCAATGCTTCCACGCCTAACCGATATCACTTGCCTAATCCTTACCTATGACATGGCGCTAAGTATTACAACGGTAACAAGACATGAGCAATCGCCTTAGGCTTAATGATTACTCCTCATAATAGACCACGGGATTCGAACCATAGGTATTATCAGTATTAGTAATGACTATAATAATGGATTATTACGCCCGCTTTCTCGGCAATCTAATTCATATTCCCCATGGCATCCTAATTTCATGATATATTTAGCTTTGGGTTTCTTTCATTATATCCACTATATTCCACACTCAATCATACCCTCTAAGTGTTAGCCGTCTAACATCAGCAATTCTGAATTAATAATCAAAATATTTCGATTTTTTATGTAACAAGTGTTAATGATTATACTTGAGCAATTTGTACAATAGATCTGAAGGGTCTAGAAGAAGAGTCTCAGAGAGTAAGCTTTTTTTGGAAGGGAGTGGATTGGATGTAAGTGTCATGATACTTCTGGGTAAATATTCCTTGAGTGGCTGACATTGTATTGAAGATAAGGATAACAGAGGCAGAATTGATGCCAATTTCTATTATAAAGGGGAGGGTAGAGTCTGTGGTGGGTTGGATTAGGGATTTCTAATGGCAGTAAAATGTGTGATTTTGTGAATTAGATGAAGATCTATATCATTGCAGGACTCATATATCAGAAATTGCTTGTAATCATTTGTGCATCAAAATGTCGAATTCTCAATACACATAGAAAATTAAGAACCTAGAAAGAATGTAATTCATAGAATATTTATCAAGATCAAACCAGGATAACTATGTGACTTTGCAATCCTATCGCCAATACACTAAATTTCCATCGATTCTTTGTAGCAGATTACTATTTCCCAAAGCTACAGAGATTAGAAAAGACCTTTCTGGCCATACGTTTCCGCCTGAAGCTGTAGTGGCGCCCCACCACCACATACGGTACCCGAGAAGATGGCTTGTGTGACCGTTTGCATAGGGTTGGCAGCATTGCCGGCGGCAAAAACACCCTTGACACTAGTCTGATTGAAGGGTGGATTGACCTTGATGGTATTCTGTGGAGTCAAGTCAAGATCAAGCTACTATGTAAGATTATTCTTAAGTATAGTTTTAGGTTTATGTACCAAATATCCTTTGATCTTTATAATGCCATCCTCAAAGTGGATAATAATCTCTGCTCATTCGGAGTTCTTGATCAACTTCTTAATTGGTCTAGAATCAACTTTTATTATTGGTACAGTAGTAGTAGTAGTAGTGATATTAATAGCGAGTTTTTCGTTGTTAAGGGTGTAGATGGTGATTTCTTTCGAGAGTCGAAGTGCTTGTCGTGCTACATGTAGTGATACAACGACATTGGCAATCTCTTCTTCGGCAAGAATACCCGATGATGGTACATCTCTCTCTTCCCATCCGTGATAGTAGAGACAGTGAAAGCTATATAAAAATGATTTAGTATGAAATCAGATGGTAGATTTATATTGAAGGGAGAAAGTGAGGGGCTATTTACATGCCAGTAGCCCAACACTCGGCGTAACCCTCAATCTTGGGCAAAACATCGACAACACTCGTGGCCAATACAAGTTTGTGGGCTTCAAAAACCTTTCCGTTTGTGCAGGTAGCCTGGAAAAGTCCAGCTTCAGTTTTATTGACTGTGGAAACCTCGCCGTCCTCGATTTGAACAGTATTGTAGCGCTCGAAATCTTTTCTGGCGGCTGCACGAAAGTCACCAGCCTTGGCGTGGTCCCAAGTTGGTACGGTATGCATATAACTATCTTTGTTACGATATTTGCCAGAATCGATGATAAGGGTGGGATGGCTCTGGCGAACGATGGATGCTGCCGTGCTAAGACCAGCAGGTCCACCGCCAATAATCAAAATATCGAATGTAGTTGTCATTTTCGATTTTTGGGATGAGCTTGGGATTTAGTGCACAAGATGATAAAACGAGGAATGGAGAAATAGTGTGAAGTTAAAATTTATAAGATATTAAAAGTTCTGTGGAATAAAGAGTGATGTTGGTGTCTATGTTTTGTTGGCTAGGGCAAGAGTTTGTTCTTTTAAGTTGTGGCTATGAATGCGAGAGCAAAAAGTCACGGACAAAGTGGAGCAATTACAAGCTACTTGCTGGCAAGACTGTGCCTCAATAGATCAGAGTCACATGCAGGTAAGCATGCAGGTAAGACTGTGCCTCAATAGGTTAGAGTCATATGCAGGTGAGCATGCAGGTAAGACTGTGCCTCACTAGAGCAATTGGAAGCCCTCGAAATACAAAAGAGGAAACCGTGTCGCTATATGTTTAGTTGAATAAACTACAAGGGCGTGTTTTAATTGGATGCCGGGTCCGTGCAAAAAGCACTTTTCCATGCCTTTTTATATGAAAATTAATTTATTTTAGAATTCAATATTATATCAATTTATAATATTATATATTTGAAGTTCCATATCATGATATATTTTTAAAGAAATTCAATAATTTGATTTTAGTTTTCTTATTAAAACTTTCAATTAAGTCAAAATCTATATCGAACTTTTGATATCTAAAATTTCTACAAAAAACAATCTTTATTTTAAGAATTAAATTCCTATATAGAACTTTTGTTGAAAGTTGTAGCACGTGCGCTAAGCTACTATATATATATCACTTCTACTTCGTAGTTAGATTTTACCTTAAAACAATTAATCTATATAGTCAATATTATATATATTCTACTGGCCTGCTCCTTTATTATAAACAACTTTATTATTAATTTAATTCAAAAATTATCAATTCTAATATTAAATGATTATGAATTAAAACTCTATATATATATACTATAAGTTTCAAAACTTTATAATAAGTATTTAATTGATAATATATATATATATATATATATATATATTTGAATTAAATATAAATATATAATATATATAATATGAAGTATAGTTTTAATGAGGAAATTTGTTTAATTTTCAGTTCGACATTTATTAAAAACACGCCCTCGTACTATAATTCAGACTTTAATCTAGTCTATATAACGTAGTTTATATGCGAATAGAGTATATTATTAAATAGATTAGTTTATTTCAGAGTTGAGCACTCGCATTAGACTCGGGGTTTCTATCCTAGAGATATATAGTAGGACGAATATCTAGGAAAACAGATAAAAATCTAGAATATCCTAAATATAGATTATACAATTATTCTAAAATAATTGAAGAATAAGATTACTCTCAACTGGTTTAGTATATAATATAATATGTCTATATATATTTCAATTTTGTATTTTTAAGAGTTATAAAGAAATTAAATATTATAAAATGAGAATATATATTTTATAATTAATTGATTACTATAAAATTTAACAAGATTTTCATATAATATTAATTTTTTTTAAATAACTTTAAAACTTTTCAGAACGAAAGTCTAAACGTAATATTTCGATTATAGATATTAATAATCAAATTAATATTCGACTTATTATTATCTTTCTACTAAGAAATTTTAAAATATATATAGATTTAGAAAAAGACTATAAAGGAATAAAAGTCGCTTATTCAATTATACTCTTATTTTAAATTCTTCAATATCAAATTCTTCAATTTCTATTAAGAGTTAAATCTATATTTTAAGTATTATCCTTTTAATACATATATTATTATGATGGGTTCATATAAGAATTAGATTATTAGAACGAATTTTATAATGATTAGACTAAGAGTCATTATCTATCATCCTATTCCATTTCATCAAGTAGCTGCGCGCAAAGGCAACTCTTCAAACTTGTTCGCAACCTTCTAGAAATGTCGAGCTTCTCGCGCAATACCTAGAAATGAAGATTCTCCCAATGACAACTTCGATAAAGAGATTTCTATCCTTCAACTTCACAGATCCGTTCACCTTCTTTCCAAATATCTCCAACTTGCCATTCATTACTTTCTCTCATCCTCATCATCGTCTCCTCTACAGGCATTTACTTATAACCAGAACCCAGCTCCGACCGACTAGTATTTGTGTTTCCGAAAATCGTTGTCCGGGAAGGAACCGGTTCAATAATTAGATTGTTAATATAGAATTATCCAAGTTCATATGAAACGGATTTGCTTATAGTCTTAAGCTCGGTTTTGGATAATGCATCCATACTGATTATTGCTGGGGCTTTTATTACATAAACATAGAATAATAAGTAGAAAGGTGCCTACACAAGAGTCTTTGTTCCTAGAATTGATTCAAGAAAATATGAAGCTAATCAGTTAAAGAGAGTTGTATTTTTGAAGTCTAACTAATTAAGAGAGCTAAGAGGAAAAAGAAGTTATAAACATGTAAGAAGCTTGGATTAATGGCATAGTGTTGGGCGGGCATCCGGAGACGTAACCTCGGTATACCAATAGAAGCAATGTGTGCAAGATACAAATGAGAACCCCAAAAACTACTCACAAACCCATGTGTCAGCGAAGTTCATGATATCACTATTCTTCAAGCTCGCACGTGTGGGATATGGGCAGAGTGGACGCTGGCGTAGAACATCCGACGTCGAATCGGTAACATTGATCCATGTGGTGGCCACAATAGTCTCAACAGTCCTGCCATTCTCTACCCACTCCATGAGAGCCATCAAAGCGTCATGTTTCGAATCTGCAAATCCTGGCACCGAGAGGATGGAGGTTCCAAGAGTACCAGCTTGATTGGCGCCCGCGAAATACCAAGGTGCGTCAACTGAAGTACCAACACAATGATGGAGGCCCGGTACTAGGAATAATCGGAACGAATCAGAGATATTCCTGTGTTCTGAAATTTCATGGGCGACTAACTTGTAAAAGTGTATCAAACTATCAGTTAAAATCAACCCATCAGCCATTCCGTGGTATATGAGCACTTTATCCCCATTTGACAAATACTGGGATATAGCAGCGAAGTTATCAGCAGTAATATCTCCAGGGTTCTCGTTATTGGCCAAGGCAATAAAGGAGTTTATATAGTTCTACTACGGCCACTAGGAATCATCAAGTAATATGTTCTGGATGTACTGAATACCTAGTGGTGCGGGCTTCGGATTAGATAACAATATATTCCATTCGCTTTTAAATCCAATTTCTAAGCCTGGAAACGTAAATTGACCGTTTATGGTGTAGTTCGAGTGTATGTTCAGTACAGTCTGTGTCTATTCTGGGCTAATACAAGTGTTGGTAGTGTTGCAAAGCAAACGATCCAAATCGAGCCTACACTCGTGGGGAGCGCTAATGATACCATCAGTGACACCATCTGATGCATCGCACTGAGCAACAATATCCGCAGCTATGGAGGGATATAGAGAGGCATCAATGTGGTTGGAAGCCTCTTGAGGCAAATTGTACAATCCCACTTTGGCGGTCCACGTCTGAAGGTGTGTCGTCCACCATGCCGCAGCTCCGATGAGCAGGCCGTCAAAATCATCCGGGAAGAGCTGCGCATCTTTGAGGCCCTGGCGTCCACCTGTCGAACAACCGGAGTAGTAAGAATACTTGATCTTGGATGCATAAAAAGTCTCAGTAAGTTGCTTGGAAATGACAGTGGTGCCATGGGTCGCACGGAAGCCAAAGTCGAGCTGTTTCTCAGGCTGTCTCAGCCCTCAGGCAATTTCAGTCATGGTTGAGTTGTGTCCCATATCAGTGGATGCGACTGCGAAGCCGTAGCGCACGCCAGCACCCATGTCAAGCCAGTTGATGCCGCCCGAAAATCCGCCGTTACCGACTGTTAGATAGCGTTCATTCCAGGTGGTAATGAGTAAGAACAGTCCGAATCGATAGGAGGACGTCTCGGAGGTGGTCACATTTACCAGTACAGCACAGGTGGCTGGCAGATCAGTAGGGTTGGTTGGAAATGCAGGATTAGCCGCGCCCTCGCCGTGTGATTGCCCGGGTGAGATGAAGTCGGTGGACAAAATAGTTGCATTCTCAGGAAGCGCTTTGGAGAGCACGGTAATCGAGCATAACTTGGAATTTGATGCCGCTGCAGGAGATCCAGAGAAGGCGACGAGGGCTAACATAAAGAAAAGATATAGATTTGGCGCCATGGTGTTGGTCGTTTACTCTAAGTAACCACGGTGGTTGATTGCTTGACACTGGTCGCGTAATGCTTTTATAAGACTCGATTTTGGTCTGCCTCATTGTGTGGCTACTCAATTACCGATATCTTGTTGGATACTGTCACACCGCCCGCGCATTCCCAACCCCAAATTAAGATTACTGTGGATTACTGTGAAAAGTTTAAAAGTGCATCAACGTTGTTTTCAGGGTTATAACAAATTACAACAATGTTAACAAAACCCTTAAGAAAACAAAGACCTGACTATAGCCAGTACGATCACTTAACCAAGGATTTTGGCCAGGCGAAGTAGTAGGCGGCAGGATTTGGCCCGCAGTCAATTAATTACAGACGTAGAGGGCTTGGAAAATGAGTCCGCATTAATTTCGCGATCAAACTCAGCCATTAAAGAAATGTTGTCAATCTAGAAAATCAGTGATTTTCATTAATTGCGGTAGTTGTATGTGTTATTTGAAGCTTGGTAATTAAGAATCTAGGATTTGATAATCGAGGACCACTGTATGTTATATGGGTGCAATAAGCGATACAAGCTATGCCAAACTCAGATCAGGCAAGTGGAGGGTGTAAGCAGACTGTATATCATATGAGTGCAATAAGCAATATAAGCTATATCAAGCCAGGAGCCTGATAGTAATCCAGATCTTATCTTCAATAAAGTACCCCGTAGTTTATTTATATTCATATTCTATTCTGAACTCATATCCTGTAAACTGAGTCTTATTAACACTCTCACACTTTTAAATCAGGGAATTCAATTCAGATTTCTGGGTGGAACTGATAATACTAAGTATATCTTTTTAAACTAAATTGATTAATTATATTTAAAATTAATTATTTAAGCTCTGAGTACTATATCTAAAGACTATTCAAGATCTCCGATAGGCTCAATTATTCAATACTATTGTGAATTATAATTAGTTAATTGAATTTTTGAAATTAGGCCTATAAAGCCTATAACTTTAGTAATTTAAAGATTAAATTATTACTTATAGATACTATAATAGAAAAAAGCATAAGAAGTTCTAAATCCTCGAATCTGATATGGGTATATTGAGACTTACTTGATTGAGTAAATGCCTTGGCGTTCTACTGCCATTTCAGACGCTCTTCTTATTTACTAAATCCTGATTGTATTCTTGAATCATATTCTTGTCTTTTATATACAAATGTAAGATTACAGCTGTTTGTAGGGATTAGCTTTAGCTTTTTGAACTCGGCGAACCTGTAAGTAAAAGCGGGAACGGACACTAATCACGTTAAGCTCAAGTGGTTATGGATATATGTTCCTAGGGTTTCCATTCATCGTTATACAATCACGAAAACGTTGTTTAAGGATCGAGGGAAATTCGCTAGGCTAACAAGTGCGTAAGGAACGTAAACTTAATAATCAGCTAGCTACCTTGCCCTTGGCCTCCAAGGGTAACTTAGCCAAGCGGTCATTACCAAATTTACTACTGACATCGGATTTTTGTATTCAGACTTCATTAACTCAATTAATGCTGCGACTAAATATTCCATGTATATCCCGTCTCGAATGACGATGCCATTAGCCAAAAATGACTTTTGTTATACCTGACATCTCTTCGAGACTTTTTGAGAAGGACTGCTTTCGACATATGTAGAATGCCCTTACGTAACTTTATATTTATCGGAAATAGACAGCAAGTTGTATATAGTATATAGTATATTAATTGTATATAATATCTATATTAATAGCATTGAAGAAATCTTTCATAGTAATATCATAGATACGAGCCACATTATATGTTTTACAACAATATTATACCATAGTACATCCGATCAGAACATTTCCACACTTGCTGATACAAAGTCCATGGCTGGAGCTTGCCGAATTGTCGCTATGTCGGCCCTATTATAAGGTTCCATAATGACGCGTATTCCATCAGAAATTTATGCTCAAGGACCAGAAAAACAAGGCTATACAAGCAATATCGGGACTTGATAACGGCAGAAAGATTTAAGGAGAATTTCGATATGACGTTGTGAGGTATAAAGGAGATGACAAGTCTTCAGAATTATTTACTGCCATCAGTCACAATAGTCTTCTGACGTTCCTTTTGCCCATCACAATCACCAATCTTTGCTTATCAAAATGGCACTCAACGCGACTATGCGTGCTGTCCTTTGGGCAGGGATTCCCTTCCAGATGAACGTCACGAGTATTCCTTTGCCAACCATCCAAAGCCCCACCGACACAATCGTCAAAATCACCACGGCAGGCATTTGCGGCACCGATCTCCATGTGTATCATGGCGTTTATGGTAGCGCCGATGTACCATATACCATCGGCCACGAAGGCGTTGGGGTGGTTGTTGAAGTTGGCAGTGCTGTCTCCAATTTCCAAGTGGGTGACAGAGTGATCATTCCAGACAGTGTGGACGATAAGGGTCTTTTGGAAGTAAACCGAGTATCATACGGCCTGGGTAGTGAGTACGGTGATGCGGGCGGTCTTCAAGGTAAAATTTCCTGGTCCAAATGGCCGATGTTGTCACGTTTTCTGACATAGACCTACAGCGGAGTACGCCCGTGTTCCATATTCGGACGCCAACCTCATGGCTATTCCATCAACCAATGGTACCAACACCGCTGAATATGACAATGATTATCTCCTTGTGGGAGATATCTGGGGCACCGCTTGGGGTGCAATTGACTATTCTGGTTTCCAGCCAGGCGACTCTGTAGCAGTATTTGGCGCTGGGCCTGTGGGACTTCTCGCTGCATACTCCGCCATCCTCCGCGGTGCATCCCGAGTTTACTCCGTAGATCACGTTCCAGAGCGACTTGCTATTGCGGAATCCATTGGAGCAGTTCCGATCAACTTCAACAATTCCGATCCCGTTCAGCAGATTTTAGCGCAAGAGCCAGGAGGTGTGATGCGCAGTCTCGACTGCGTTGGTTACGAGGCAGTCGATATTCAAGGGCAGCCACGTGAGAATGAAGTCATTCGAAACATGATCGCTGTCACAGCTGCGGGCGGTGGTCTGGGACAAATTGGAATATTCGGATCGGCGACAAACTCAACTGGAACACCTCTCGCAGACACTTTGTCACACACTATCGATTTCCCTATGGCAGACTTCTTCGGCAAGTCTCTCACTATGAGAAGTGGGCCAGTTGCACTTGAGGCACTTGCCCCTGGCCTTATTCAGCTGATATCGAGTGGTCGTGCACGCCCAAGCTTCATCGTCAGCTCTACGATCGGTATCGAAGAGGCGCCCGAATACTTCGCTCGGTTTAACGATCATCTGGAGACTAAGGTAGTGATCAGATTTCCAGATCCTTGAGTAAGCCACTGAGGCTATCGAATTCTTCTAGGGATACGATGACTCTCACCTGTACGTGGTGTATCCTATGAATCTTTGGTCGTGCAATCAGAAAGCTAAATAGAATCAGTTAGAATCGGATAATGGTTATACACTAATCGAAAGCTATACTGGGAGTAAAGGTATGTACAGCTGATCATTAGAGAATAATTGCAAAGATATTCGGAATAGAGAACTACTAACAAAACAGAAATGAAAACCATTTAACAATAAAAGGAAGATAGAAATAGGATTGATATAAAACTATACTTTTATGAATCTATATAGAAAGCAGAATCAAAGCATATCACAATAAAGTATTTGTAAAATAGAATTAGTCCTTGAAACAATAGATAATGAAGCTTTTATAACATAACTGAATCTAAATGAAGCCTATATTAAAAGTAGGGCTGATATCCTTAACTTGATAAATAAAAATCGATAGAATACTTTTGGGGTACTAATATACAAAGTTTTTATAATCCAATAATATATACGATCTATAGATATACTGGATTAGAAATTTACAAATAACAAAGAAAATAATAGAAAATATACAAAAATTAGAATAATATCTACTAAAGCCAATAAGAGTATATGTTGGAAGTTGTAGTACGTACGCTACGCTACTGTATATATATCACTTCCACTTTATAGTTAGATTTTACCTTAATATAATTAATCTATATAGTCAATATTATATACATTCCATTAGCCTGCTCCTTTATTATAAATAGATTATAAGCCCCAATAGCTCTACAGTAAAACTAAAACCAAAAGCTCTTTAAATAACTTACATTGTTAAAGTAAAGATTGATAATAAGAAGTTCCTATACAACACAACATCAATATATAAGGTATACACAATAAACAAATTGCTAAGCAACAACAACAAAGTAATCATTTACATCGCACTCCTTCCTCAAATATAATAACAAAGTAATCTTTTATATTACATTCTTTTTTTAATTAAGAAAACTACAAATTATTATTGAAAGAATTATTTATTCCAGCTTAATATTGAAAAGTATTATCAACTACATAATATTCAATATCATTCTAAAAATCATTATTTACAAATCAAAATTCATTATTTCCAATTACTCTATCTTAAAAAGAATTTCTCCTTGTAGTATTAGTATATCCAAAATTAAGGAAATTCAATCAAAACAGTTCCTTTTTCTCTTCTATTCTTTTATTTTATTATTAAAATATATACAGATTATTGATATAAGTTTTCTATTTATAGAATCTTAAAATAAACAAAGATACTAAATCTAAGGATTATTCTAAGTATATCCCTTTCTTTATTCAAAAGAATTATAAATGTTGAACTTATCAAATAAGAATTCAATTTTAAGGAAAAAACTGATTCTATACATATAAGAAAATATTATAGGAATATATACAGATTGTAGATATTGATAGATTAATTAAGGATTTTAAAGAATTCTAAGTCTTCAATAGTAATAGTAGTACTACAATAAAGATTTAATTTAATATTAACAAAAAGATCACCTTTCTTAAAAACAATGTTAGTATATTATCTTATATCTATTGTTTATTATTTAATAATAATAAGGTTTTAATAAATAAATACAATACAATAAAGAAATTTTAGAATTATCTAGTTATTAAATATTCTAGAATCGATAATATAACAGCAAATAAGTATCTCCTTAAAATCAAGATCTTCTTTTTTGATAATATCCTTAATATAACTATTATAAGTATATAGAATAAACTTAAGGATCTTTGAAAAAAGCTTTTATCTATAGATACTTCAGTTAAAACTTTATATACAAATAAATCACTTTTTCAAAACTTGATCTTATCTCTCCCTAATAAATATAAAGTTATTATTAATATAATTTATATTATCGATTTTACTTTAAGCATTAATAATAAAATCAAATATTTGCAGATTAAAGAAATCGAGATATAGAATTCTAGAAATATAGTATATCTTATAAAGAAAAAGAAATATATTCTATTTCATTATTAGTACAAAACTAGTACAAATTCGGAGTTCAATATACTCATTATTACTTGTAAATTTTGTAATAGATTTAATTACTCAATTCTAAAATACTTCCAACTTCAACACACCAAACATTTTTTGAAATTCGATTCAAAATATAAATAAAAAAGAAAACAATTCATTTTTTTATTATAAAGAAATAAAAAGTATAGAAAGCATAAGATTTATATCGTTAAATCAAGCTCTAATATTATTAAAAGTATTATTAATAACAAATCTGATTTTAAGTATTATTATTTTATTAAGGAAAGTATTAGTAAGGTATTCTTATTATAATAGTATATTGATATCAATGTTATTTTATATATATCTAACTAATATTCTCTTTTCAAAAATCTAATCTATATTTTGCGATAAAGGATAACAGTTGATAGGGGAGCTATATACTCGAATAAATAAGAAATAATAGATATAATATATAAGGATAGAATAAGAATATTGTTAGTTGGAATATTATATATATCAGGATTAAGGATTAACCTGCTCTTAGTTAAGAGAATTTATAAAATAAAACTTAAGGATACATTTAGTTTTAAGGAGATATATTTCATATCAGAAAACAATAAAAATAATAAAATTATCAAAATCAAAATGAAAGATAGAATATATATTATTTTGTATATAAAATTAGGATATAAGGATTCTATATTCTTTATATTCTCTATAAAGATAATTAATAGAATAAAAAGAGAAGTTAAAGAATTGATTATAATAAAAAAGGAAAAATATCTTTTTTAATATAAATAATTCAATTATCTTAACCCTAATAAGATTAGGAATCTATACAAAATCATTATATTCTAGAGACTAATCAAGGTTCCTTCAACTCTGAATATTTGTAAAATATATACTTTCACAAAAATAACCAATAAAATCCCAAGCCAACTAAATATATAAAAGTCTAAAAAGCTAGAGTTGATTTACTTTGATATTACTAACCCTTTTCCAAAGATTATTCGAGGGTATAAATATTTTCTCCTTATTATTGATAGCACTACAAAAGTAAATTGAGTTATCTTATTAAAATAAAAAAGTAATACAATATTTTTATTAAAAGTCTAAAAGCAAGAAATTGAACTTGTTATAGAAATAACTATAATTGCTATTAAAACCAATAATATACCAAAGTTTTTTCAAACTATCCAGAAATAGAAGATTGATATATAATCAAAGGTTATAGTGATTGTATTATTTTATTAAAACAATTTAGCTGAATATAATATACATATTACAGAAACTAATATAAAAACAATATTAAAGAAAGCTCATTTATCATTAGAGTTTTAAAACAAAGCTATTAAATACAATATATATATTCGAAATCGCACTAGTATTAATTCAGATACAAATGGAATTGATTAAAGCCCGCTTAAAGCATTTACAAGCACATTACCAGATATTGATATATACAAGATTTGGGGAAATTAATATTATATTTATATTAATCCTAAAACTATTTTAATAAAATAAAGATATAATAAACTTTGTAATATAATAATGATTAAAATATTCTTAGAATATTCAAAAGATACTATCAAGCATATAAAGATTTATTCACCAAAATTGAATTATACTTATCACTTTTATTATATTACAATTAATAAAAACTATAAAAAAAAGATATAGATTTGAAACTTAGAAATTGTATAATCAAATCACAAAGTACCAAGAATATAAAACTTAATCACAAGTCTTATAATAGATCTAAGAATATCCCTGAATTATTATTTATTCCAATCAATTTATTAATATTATTAAATGAAATAATTATAAATTCAATAGAAATATACTTGTTAATATTAAAACAAATAAAGATTGGAATATTACACTTTAATGAAAATAAATATAAAAATATTCGATAAATAATAAACAATTTATTAAAATCAAAAAAGAGTAATAAAGGAATAGAGATTATCTTATCTGAGATTATTTCAATTTCTGATTCTATATTATTGAATTCAATTACAACTTTATTACCCATAATATCTATATTTACACCTATTTTTATATTATTAAATTCAAGATATAATTTTAGAAAAAGAAAGAGAGATAATAATAACAATATAGAAGGATATACTTCTAAGATTATCCAGTTTCTATTTACCTTTTTGAATAAATCAGTATTAAAATTAATTGAGTATATTATAATTATAATTCTAAATATTCATTAATTTAAGAAGAAAACAAATAATAGAATTGCTTTTAAGATCTTGATTCTTTTGGATAATATATTAATAAAAATTGAAATTGTTTTATTAGTAATAAAAATATTCGGGATTAAGATATTAAATATATATAAGGATGTAATAGTAAATAAAAAGTATATAAAAGATTAACAAACTACAATTCAAGAAGAAGTAAACTTATTGATCAAAAATGATACTTGGAAAGAATTTATTTTATTATAAAAAAGTAATCTAATTTCAACAAAATGGGTATTTATTATCAAAACAAAAGATAATAAGGTAGAGCGATTTAAGACTAGATTGGTGGCTAGAGGATTTAGTTAAGTTTTAGGTAAAGATTATAACAAAATCTTTGCTTCTACAATTCACCTCAATACTCTTTACTTTTTTCTTACAATCATTACAAAAAAAGATCTTGAATGTTCTCATTTCAATATTAAAAATATATTTATTAAATCACATTTAAAAAAAGAAATCTATTTAGCGTTCTTTCAAAATATCCAAGTTCATTAAAATTATATTCTATATACACTTCAAAACCTTTATAAATTAAAGTAAGTTGATAAAGATTGAAGTTTTTTTTAAAGAAAAAATTAATTAAGATGGATTTCGTATAAAGTTTTGTAGATTTATATTTATATATTAATTATTTGTAATAATTACTTCTCCTAGTTTATATAAATAATATTGTTATTGTTACTATACAAAAATAAAATATTAAATAGTTTTATAATAATCTTTCAGCTCGATTCAATATCAAAAACCTAAAAAAGATTAATAAAATTTTAGGAGTGCATATTATTTATAACAGATCTAAAAGAATATTAATTATAAATCAAAAAGAATATCTGAATATAATATTTATCCATTTTGGGATTTTCTATGGTCAATATATTTTAAGAAAGATATCAATCTCGGATTATAATTAATTATGATTAATACTTCTAGATAATGAGTTTACTAATATAAATAAATACCAATAAACAATTGATAATACAATTTATTTTATAGTTTATATTAAACCAAATATTACATTTAGTTTTGGAAAATTAGCATAAGCCATATCGAATCCTACCAAATATTATAATATTATATTTAAAAACCTTATAAGATATTTGAGATCAATTATCAATTAGAAATTATATTTTGGGTTTGGAGAAGTTCAATCAGATATTTGTAAAGAATATAATCTTCTATAACGGATCATCAAAGTATATACTAATACAGATTGAGCAAATAATAAAACCAATTGAAAAAGCATTTTTGATAGAGTAATAATATTTTATAATAGATCAATCTTATGAATAAGCAAGAAATAGATATTTGTAGCTATATCTAGTATAGAAGCTGAGTATATTTCTATAGCAATATTTATTAAATAAGAGCAATAGATAGCTCAACTTTTAAGAGACTTAAAGCAATTATAGTATATCGGAAGCAATAATGAAGTTCAAATGTTAGGAAATAATTAAGGAGTATTAGTATTAATTAAGAATCCTTATTTATATAAACAATCAAAGTATATTGATATATATCATTATTTCATTTAGGATTTTATAAAAAAATGTTTAATTAATACTAGTTATATCAATACAAGTGATATGGCTATAGATGGATTGATATAATTATATGTAAGGGTAATATTTGAGAGATTCAAGAATATGCTAGGGTTTCAAAACTAACTATAAAAGCTAAGAGAGTAAGCTCTTTAGAAGAGTGTTGGAAGTTGTAGCACATATGCTATACTACTATGCATATATCACTTCCACTTTATAGTTAGATTTTACCTTAGTACAATTAATCTATATAGTCAATATTACATGCATTCCACTGGCCTGCTCCTTCATTGTAAACAGTATATATAAAATAAAAAAAAAGATATTTTTAACATTTTATTTATAAGTATATAAAAGTAATATAATAACGGAGAAGCTTTAATATAGGAAAAATACTTTTAGCAAGCTATATTCAATTATAATATTCGATAGATATTACAATAACAAAGAATCTCAAATAAAGATTAATTCTATAATATATATATATATATAACACACTTCTAATCCTTTATTTTTAGTTATAAACTATATATTAAAGGAATAGATTCTATAGATAGTATTTTGATTAGTAGATTGGAAATACTATAAAAAGATTATTTAACTAAGGGTCTGATATAACAAGCCTGTGAAATATAATCGGTCCTATTATACAGAAAAAATCTGATAGGGTAATACAAAACGATTATTAGTTGTAGGGTGTAGTATATAATAATAGTAATAGTAATACTATTTATATAGCTCGAAAGGATAGATGTATATACCGATTTATAATAAAATATTATAAAGTAAAGGGTATAATAGAGGTATTAGATAAACTTAAAAAGCAAATAGAAATAGAGATATAAAACGATAGTTTTGGTTCTAACCGGAATTTCTAAAGATAAACATACTAGAAATAATTTAATATAGTTAAAGGATTCTATAGGAGCTTAGTACTAATGGCTTTATCATAGTGTACCGAAAAAGTATTTGTAGGCATAGCGAGTCTACTTTGTATTATAAGATATTCTAAAAAGTAGCTGTAATATAATCTATTTCTGCTTCGCAAGATATTAGGAGTATTCAAAACAGCTCCAATCATTTCAATGGAAGTAGAAGCCGATCTAAAACCTCCTAAAATCCGACTAGATTCAAATATCAGACAATATGCATTCCGATTAGCCAAGTTATTACCAAAGTATTCAATCAATACCGAAAAAGAAATCTTAGCTTAATATTAAGCCGATTTAGAAATAATCCCTATACCTCGAAGAAAACGATATAAATCTATTCAACTGGATAGAATTAGAAAATCGATAAATCAGAACTTTAATCTTTCTTTATTCGAAAAGATCATTCACTTTAATTTTCTTTTATAGAAAAGAGATATTTCTTTCAAAATCAATATTAGTAATTTGTTAAAAGAAGATATTACTATTTTTCATAATATTGTTTTCAAATACAGGGATAAGGATATCATTTATATTTATATTAATACCTCTTTTATCGAAAAGGGAATTGGTATTGGGGTAAGCATAATAATTATACAATCAAATAATCAAATTCTATATCAAGAGTGAAGTAATATTAATACTAATCAATTAGTATACAATGGAGAGCTTTTTGGAGTTATAAAAGCTATCGAATATACTAATTCGAATACATATAATAAATTTCGAAAGAAATTTTTCTTCGGAATACAACCCTTTTCATAATCGTTTTAGATTATAATTATCAATACAATTCTATTCTAATTCTTCTTAAATAATTCTGATTAGTAATTGTTGTAATACTATTGTTGGTGTTTTAAATACAAAACTCATATGAAAATTCGTATAAAATTTCCATTCCAAATCTTCAAAATAAGAATACAACTTTTAATATAGATTGTTTCAATAATCTATCAATATTTCGGGATATAGTTATAATGGAGGCTTTTTCTAAAGCCTTTATTATATTAAATATTTATTCTATTGTTGTTCTAAATACTCCAATACCTTCAAGCCCTTTCCTATCTTCTGAAAACCTTCAATTCGAAATCTCTAGTTCCATTCTATCAATCAATCAGCCAACTAGTTTTGAAAAAAGAGTTAAAGATTTCAATCTATTTAATAACTCTTTTATTATTTAAAATATAATCAATACTATTTATATATTCAATTAGAATAAGAAATATAGCTTTATAATATCCCTTAGTAATCAGAATAAACAATCCAAAATATAAAACAAACTAATTATATTAAAAAAAGCAATTCTAAAAGTAAAAGATCTTATATTACTAATATCTATTTTTATTTAATTATATAACAAATAATCTAAGTTTCTAGATTTCCTTGAAATTTTTAAAGAATATATCGAAAAGGAAAAGCTTACTACAGCCTCCAATATTATCGTATCTCAAATTATTCATTTCGAATTAGTTATACAGAAGATCGAATCACAAGCTAAAATACTAGCCAAAAATCCAATCCTAACCACTATAATATCAATTAAACCTAATTATACAACTATAGTAAAAGAAAAAGAATAGAATCTAGTTAATAAAGAAAAAGCTATTAAACCTATTCCAATAAACAAGAAGATTGAAATTACTCAAAAACGCTTAATCCTAATTAAATCAGAGATTACAAATATTACCTTCTTTTCGCCTATATCAATATAAAACCAAATAAATAAAGTATTTCAGAAAATTGAAATCAAAGATTCAATCATAACAATAGTAACCCTATTACTAAATAATAATATAATAATTACTACAAATACTCCTTTTATATTATAATTTCTATTAAAAAAAAACAATTTAAAGTAACCTTATTAAATTCAAAAGGATTCAAAAAGATTAAGAATAATATAAGATTATTATTTATAAAATATTTATAAAAGAATTTTCAGGATTAAAAGGAATGAATCTTATTCTTAAAGAAATTAAAACCTTTAACCCGGATTTCAAGTTTATAGGAATATTCTTTTAACTTACATTAATATCAAAAAGAATTTATCAATAGGAAAAAATAATAGTAATTATTTTTATAACAAAATCAAAAGTAAAACTAATTATTCGAAAACGATTATATATTGCTGATATTAATATAAAAATAAAAAAGTTCTATAAATCTAAATCAATTATATAATACTAAAAATACTAAGACTTTGATTACTAGAATACTCACTATAAAAGAGATTTTTTGTATAGATTATATAAAGACAAACATATTATATTAATACACTTATATATAATATACAATATTAGAAAAAGTTTTATTTATATCTTGCTTCAAAATACTCCAATTATTAAGGAAATTATACAGCAAATTTAAAAATTTATAAAATCTATTAAATAATTCAATATAAAACCTTTAATTAATAAATTACACCAATATACAAATCCTTTAATTAAATCTCAACAAAAACTTTTAAGCTACAGAAAATACATTACAACTTACAATTGAACTTAATATCGATTTTATTTTAATTCAGGAATTTTAGATTATTAAAAGTGGAATCGATTATTTAATATCGAGATTTATTATTTACCCTAACTATATTCAAATACTACCCAAATTCAATTCGAAATATTGTTTATATACTCTATTATATACATTAAAAACCTTTTAACCTATAATAAACCTTGCCTCCAAATCCCCTATAGATCCAGATATACAAATCTTCAATATTCAAAATGAAAATAAAGTATTTCAAATTATTAATATTTATAATGAAATAGATCAAAAAAAGAAAAAAGGGCTAATAATTAAAAGATATTTATATAATATATTTATTATACAAAAAACAATTCTTTTAGGCGATTTCAATGCCTACCATTTTTGATAAAATTTTTATTCAAAACAAAAATAGAAATACTGATCAATTAACTGAATAGTTTAAAGATTATGATTTCATATTTCTAAATAAACCAAAAAATCGATATATTCTATTATAATAATCAAATCAATTTAAGTATTTTAGATTTTATTTTAATTATTAAAAGAATCTCAATTTAAATTTCCAATTAGCAAATACTTGAAGAGATAGAATCGAATCATTTAGATATTCTATTCGATTTGAAAGGAAAAAAAAAAAAACAAAATACTTCTAATATATCAATTCGAACTAAATATAATACTAAATTAATTAATTAGAAAAAGTTTGAATTAATATTCAAATCAAAATCCTCAAATTCTTTTATTCTTTTTAGTTTAGATTCAATAACTTTAATCGAAATAGACTTTCTGAACTCTTTGAAAAAAACAAACAACTTTTTTGTAATTCTAAACCAAATAGTAAATAAGCTTATTAGAATCATTCAAAAAATAATAGAAATAGATATATTCAAAATTATATTCAATAAAAAGCCAGCCAAATCTTGATGATCATCAGAATTGAAAGATCTTCGAAAAAAGCTAGGAAAATCAAAACAGGTAATTGAATTAAATTCAGAAAACCCGATCTTTAAGGAAGAATATCGAATTATTAGAAACAAGTATCTTTAAGTTATTAAAGCTACAAAGAAGAATTACTGAAACGAATTTCTAGAAAAGGAAGATATACAAATTATATTCAAAGCAATAGTCTATACTAAAGGATTTTCAAAATCAATGAATTCCAGATATTCAATTAGAAAGCTTTTCAAAAAAAAATATCACACTTTCAGATTAATTTTATTTCTATTTCCTTTTATTATTCTAGAATTATAATGGAACGAATATAAACAAAATAAAAAATAAAAATAATCTAATTTTTCCTAAATCGAGTTGAGAAATACTTATTCAATCAAAATATAGAGAAAATCTCTTGATCTAAATAATATTACGTAAAAGATTATTATAAAAGTATATAAAACAATCCTACAAATCTTTTTCGTTTTATTCAATAAACTTCTAAATCTCGAATATTATTCTTAATACTAGAAGGAAACTACTAATACCATTTTGAAAAAAACCTTAAAAATCCGATTATTCGTTTCTAAAGGTATATAGGATTATTATATTATTAAATTGTTTTGAAAAAATAAGTGAAAGGATTCTAGCCTAATGATTAGATTTTTTAATAGAAACTATTCATCTCCTATACAAAAGCTAAATAGGAGGTTAATAAAAGAAATCAGTAATTGATATTACATTTTTATTAATTATAGAAATCAAAAGAAATAAACAAACCAATAAAAAGACTTCAATACTATTTATAAATATAAAAGGAATATTTGATTATATTTCAAAAAATCGATTATTAAATATTTACAAAAAGTTAAGATTATCAATAAATCTCATCTCCTGGATAGTTTTATTTTTTTAATAAAAACAACTAAAATTATCTTTCAATAATCAAATCGAATTTTTCAAATCAATTTCAATTGGAATATTATAAGGCAGTCCAATTTCTTCAATTCTTTTCCTTATATATATTAAAAATCTTTTTTTATTTAATTCAATTAAATTCCTTTTTTATATTAATAATATCATTTTAATTATCAATTCTTCGATATAGAAAAAAAATATCAAAACTTTAGAAAAAGTTATAAAACAAATTTACGAATTTAGTTTAAAGAATACTATTCAATTTAATCTAATAAAAATAGAGTTAATATATTTTTCATTATCCAAATTAACAAAAAAGCTATTCAGTTATATTATCCGATTCGGGAAGAATTGTTTTTCAAATTTTAATTAGATAGTTAGGAATATGATTTAATCCGAATCTCAAATTTAATTAATATGTTAATATTCGAATTATATAAGTAAAAGGAGCTTTTTATTGAATAATCTGATTAGTTAATATTGAAAAGGGTTTTAGCTTTAAAGTTTTCAGATAGTTATATATAGTATATGTAATTAGTATAGCTGATTATGATTTAGTGATTTAGTGGAAAGGTTAAATTCATTTCAAGAATATAATATAATTATTTTAAAATCTAGTTTTTGCAAGATATTAGGAATATTCAAAACAGTTCTAATTATTTCAATAGAGAAGTAGAAGCCGATTTAAAACCTTTTAAAATCCGATTAGATTCAAATATTAGATAATATGTGTTCTGATTAGTCAAGTTATTATTAAAGTATTCAATTAATATCGAAAAAGAAATCTCAGTTCAATATCAAGCCGATTTAGAAGCGATTTCTATATTTCGAAAAAAAACGATATAAATCTATTCAATTAGATAAAATTAGAGAATCGATAAATTAGAATTTCAATCTTTTTTTATTTGAAAAGATCATTTATTTTAATTTCCTTTTATAAAAAAGAAATATTCCTTTTAAAATCAATATTAATAATTTATCAAAAAAAGATATTATTATTCTTTACAATATTGTTTTCAAATATAGGGATAAGGATATTATCTATATTTACATTAATGCTTTTTTTATCGAAAAGTGAATTAATATTGAAGTAGATATAATAGCTATATAATTAAATAATCGAATTCTATATCAAGAGTAAAGTAATATTAATATTAATTAATTTATTTATTTATTTATTTATTTATTTTAATTTACATCCAAGAGGCAAGCCACAGGGGCTCGCCACAACTTTCCGAGGGGTACTAGGGATGGACTATACTAGCAAGAATACCAGCATAGCCACACGTTCCATTCTTCTACAACTGTAATACAGGCCGGGAAAAAAGCGGCCAGGAATATTGTACGCACTCCTACCGCTTATCTTCTGCTTGCAATATCAATACTATTCAATCCACTTCATACTAAATAACCCAAGCTTGCGGCTGGCTCTAGGGCCTTATATTGTCAGTTTTTGTATGATACAGTTTGTACACAGCGATAAAGGGAGAAGAGCGGCTCCAGAGAGGGGTACAGCCCTGATTGGCAATATAAAAGTAGAAGATCAAAGAATCTCCGGAGAAACTGAGTGTAATCGCTCGAAGTGATTAATAATCGCTAGGAAGTTTGTGAAGTTTATTAGGGTTTTTAGGAGAAGAAAGAAATAATTGATTGTATTCTTTATGTTTTGCAGGATTGAGCCGGGTTTGTTCAACCAATTTTCAAATTGGGTGTGAGAGTGTTGGCAGAGTACTAAGTGCTCAGGCTCTTTGCTATATCCGCAGGAGCATTCTGAGGTGGCGTTTTCGAATATTAATTAATTGGTATATAACAAAGAGCTTTTTGGAGTTATAAAAGCTATTGAATATATTAGTTTTATTATTTATAATAATTAAAAGTTTAAGATTTATTTAAATAATCAAATTAATCTATATTGCTTAAAAACTTTATTAAATCATTTAGGATAGGTTTATTAAATAAGAGTAATTAAAGTAGTAAAGATTATCAAAGCAAAAAAAGTCGAAATATCTTTAAATTGAATTTCTGATTATATTTCAATTGAAGGAAATAAACTAGCAGATAAGCTAGTCAAGAAAGCAATTATAATACAATCTATCTCAAACAAAACAAGCTTTGGACTATTAGGTATGATTGTTAAAGAATATACTTCAGATTAATAACTTAATATTCTCAATTAATATAAACTTAAATTAAATTAATCCCTATCAATTTACTTGAAGCTTTTTTTATAGAAAATAGATTCCAAAATCAAACTATTAAGCGGAATTATTTAAAATATTATTAATATATTCTTTCAATTCAAATTAGGATATGGATATATCAAATCCTATTTATATCATTTCAAACTTTTTTAATAACAAATGTATATATAATAATATCGAGGCATTACAATATCTTCTTATTAGCTGCCCTATATATAAAGCTAAAAGAAAAGAAATCTTTAAAAAAATATCTTTATTCAAAATCATTATATAATTTCGATTTTATATTAAAATTGATATCAAATTAGCTATCAAATTTATCAATATTATTAAAATAGCTATAAGAATATAATATCTGATTAAAACTCTGATATAAAATGAAATAGAAAAAAAAAAGAGATAGTAGAAAAAAAAATGTAATAATAAAAAAGAGAAAAAGTTATTACAAAAATGGAAGAAATAATAGTTAAAAAAAAAGAAGAATAAAAAGAAGAAAAAGGAATGAGTTCCTTTTTAATTTCTTGAATATTATATTTCCCTTTTCCTTATTATATATAATGTATATAATAAGTAAATACTAATCCCTAATATTTGTTTTTACTTTTTTTTAAATTGAATATATCTATGTTTATAGAATAAAAAGTTATTTGTTAAAGCCTTTAAAGGTTTAGCTGTTCTATATAGTCTTAGACTGAAGGTGGACGTAAATGAAATCAATCAATCAATCGAATATACTAATTCTATTACTTACAATAATCAAAAGTTTAAGATCTATTTAAATAATCAAGCTAGTCTATATTGCCTAAAAACTTTATTAGATTATTTAGAATAGGCCTATTAAATAAGAGCAATCAAAGTAGTAGAGATTATTAAAGTAAAAGGAGCTGAAATATCTTTAAATTGGGTTTCTAGTCATATTTTAATTAAAGGAAATAAACTAATAAATAAGCTAGTTAAGAAAGCAATTATAATACGATCTATTTTGAATAATTGATTAATTGATTGATTTAATTAACGTCCCTCTTCAGTCCATAACTATATAGAACGGTTAAACCAAAGGGGTCTAGCAGATAAATTTTACAGTACAATAATAGAAATGATATATTTAAAAAAATAAAAACAAAAATTAGGATTTAAAATCTATTATTATATATAGTCCGTATAATAGTTTTCGGAAAAAGGCTAGCCCTTTCATTCTCTTCTCTTCTCTCTTTCTTTCTTCTCCTTTTCCTCTAATTCACAAAGTACTCTTTTTCTTTTATTAATTATCCCCTTCTCTTCTATTATTTCGTTTTGAATATTGACTCTAATTAGATATTAGGATCGAATTGCGATTTTGATTATATTAATGAAATTAATTACTAGCTTAATGTTTATTGTTATATATAATAGAAACTGATGGTTTTACTTATTAATAGAAAGATTTTCAAAGATCTCTTTTCTTTCTTTTGAATATATTAAGCATTTAAAGATTAGATATGGGATTGTTTCAATAATATTATATATACACTTATTGTTAGAAAGCTTAAATCAGTATAGATATAACTTGATGTATCCATAGCCTAATTTGAATTGAAAGAAGGCACTAGCGATATTGCTAATTATACCTTCCAAAAGCTTAATCTTATTCCCTAATTTCTATGGGTATAATTTGAAGTTGATTGATTAATTGATTGATTGATTGAGTTTAACGTCCCGCTTCAGTCTATGACTATATAAAACAACTAGGCTCTAAAAGCTTAGCAATACTAGTGAATATCTATAATAAATATAATCAATTTTGAAAAAATAAAAATAAATATTGAAATACTTTATCCAATCTCTATTCAAAATACAAATAAAAATATAATATCTTTATTCACTAAGATCTTTCCCTTTTCCTTCTTCCTCTATCCCTAATCCTATTAAAGTATTCCGATATCCAATTCTCTTTCAAACTTAAAATCCAATTTGCTATCCCTTCCTTTTATAAGGAATAAGAATTATCCCTTTCCCGAATTATCTTCAATATAGCAAAAGGTTCTCTTATTAATAAAATGAAAATAAAAAATATCACTCTTCTTTTAACTCTATCTCTTTTAAATTAGCCTTTTGTATATCTTTATAAGCTTGATATCCTCCAACCCTTATTAAATATATATAATCGAAATTATTGAAAATGATAGGATATAATCGAACTCTAAGCCCTACCACCTATATATAAATCAATTCGAAAAATTCGAAAATTCGAAAATCGAAGGAAAAACGTTGTATTGTATTGATGCTTAGAGTATAGAATTAATTAAAAGGCGATGGCATTTTCTGTATCATAAAGTTGTATTCGAGTAGCTGAAAGCTAAAGAGAAAGAAAGGGTTGTAATTCGAAGAGAGTGGTGATAAGCTTTATATTGAAAAGACTTTTCTAAAAGAGAGAAGAGATTAACTTTCTGTATTGTATTTGTAGAGGTAGTAATAAAAGGCAAATATTGAATCTAACTAGGGCTTCTATAACCTTTGTATCTATATCGCTTTACTAATATTCATCTTTTCGTTTTTTTTGTAGAGATTGCTATTGCAAAATTGTAATATAATCCTTCCTTCCCTATATTTTTCAAAACCCCTTTTCTTTCAATTCTTTCGATTCCATTTGCGATTCAATTTTAGCTTTGCAGACTCTTGAAAAAGAGCTGAAGATTTGTAGGATGCACTGTGTACAGGTGTTGAGTCTTCGTATCCCTATAATTTGGAGTAAGTATTATTGAATTGATCTAATCGATAATTGTATTAATCGAGAGCTTTTTTTTTATTGGTCTATATTGTATTTTTTGACAATTATATTAAGTAAGCCGAAATTAGTTTTGTTTGAGGAGGATTGTATTAGTATAGCTTCTTTAACTAGTTTATCCATTAGCTTATTTCCCTATACAATTGTATAGCCTAGAATCTAATTTAATAAGACTTCCGTTCCCATAGCCCTAATTGCTTCAATAGCTCTTATAGCTTATATCTAAAGAACCTATCCAAAATGATCCGAAGATATCTTTAAACGATATAATCCAATCTAATTATCGGAGTATATTTTGTATTTCTAGCCTTTATATATTAATATACTAGTATATTCAATTACCTTTACTATTCTATATAGTTCTCCATTGTATACTAACTGATTGAGGCCGATATTGATACACTCGGAATACAGAATCCGATTATCTAAAAGGATTACAACAAAACCTATTCCTATACCTTTACCTTTCTCAATAAAAAAGATATCTGTATATATATAAATCGTATCTTTATCCCTATATTTGAAGACAATATTATATAGTATAACTATATCCTCTTTCAAGACCTTACTGATATTAACTCTATATGGGATATCCTTCTTCTATAATAAGAAATGAAAATAGAAGATTTCTTTGAGTAAAAGGTGATTCAGATTTTGTTATATTGATTTTCTGATTCTATCTAATTGGATAGGCTTATATTGCTTCTGTTTTAGGGTTTGTATAACTTCATAGTTATAGTGATATTGAGCTAGAGCCTCCTTTTTCTTGTTGACTGGATGATTAGGCGAGATCTTGGCTAATCGAAAAGTGTAATTTCTGATATTTGAGTCTAGCCGGATAGTACCATTTTGAATAAAATAAGCTTTAAACTACTAAATATAATTATTAAAGAATATACCTCAAATCAATAACTTGATATTTTCAATTAATATAAATTCAAATCAAATCAATTTTTATTAATTTACTTGAAGCTTTTTTTATAGAAAATAGATTCCAAAATCAAGTTACCAAATGGAATTATTCGAAATACTGCTAGTATATTCTTTCAATTCAAATTAGGATATAGATATATCAAATCCTACTTATATTGTTTCAAACTTTTCAATAATAAATATATATATAGTAATATTAAGGCATTATAATACCTTCTTATTAGCTGCCCTATATATAAAGCTGAAAGAAAAGAAATCTTTAAGAAAATATTTTTATTCAAAATTATTATATAATTTCTACTTTATATTAAAATTAGTATCAAACTAGTTATCAAATTTATCAATATTATTAAAATAGCTACAAGAATATAGTATTTGGCTAAAGCTCTAATATAAAACGAAATAGAAGAAAGAGAGGTAGTAGAAGAAGAAGAAGATATAATAATAAAGGGAAAAAGAATTATTACAGAAATGGAAGGAATAGTAGTTGAAGAAAAAGAAGAATAAGAAGAAAAAAAGAAGGAATAAATCTCTTTCTAATCTCTTAAATACTATATTTCCCTTTTCCTTATTATATAAAATACGTATAATAAGCAAACACTGGTCCCCAACATTTGTTTTCATTTCCCTAATTTGAATATATCCATATTTGTAGAATAAAAAGTTATCTAGAGTCTCTAGAGGCCTAGCCATCCTATATAGTCTTAGACTGAAGGTGGACGTAAATGAAATCAATCAATCAATCAAAGAAAGGTAGCAAAAGAAAAAGAAGATGTAATAATAAAGGGAGAAAGAGTTATTGCAGAAATGAAAGGAATAGTAGTTGAAGAAAAAGAAGAACAAAAAAAAAAAAAAAAAAAAAAAAAAAAGAAGAAGGAATAAGTCCCTTTCTAACCTTTTGAGTGCTATATTTCCCTTTTCCTTATTATATACAATACATATAATAAGCAAACACTAATCCCCAACATTTGTTTTCACTTCTCTAATTTGAATATATTCATAATTTCAGATCACTCAGGGCAAGCATATCAAATTCAAGCAATCAAGGCAGCCGAAGCTATTATAGCTAAAGGAATTGAAATATCCTTGAATTGAATATCAGAATACACTTCAGTAAAGGGAAATAAGTTAGTAGATAAATTAATAAAGAAAGTAATTATAATATAATCTATCTCAAATGAAATCAATTTTGAATTATTAGAAATAATAATTAAAAAATCCTTTTTGATTAATAAAGCTTAATTTCTCAATTAATATAAATTCAGATCAAATCAATCAATATTAATCTATTCAAAGCTATTCTTATAGAAAATCAGATCGAAAATCAAGCTACCAATTGAAACCCAATCGAAATACTATTAATATATTTTTTAATTGAAATTAGGTTATGGTTATATTAAATTATATTTATATCAATTTAATCTTTTTAATAATAGATGTATATATAATAATATTGAGATATTATAATATTTATTAATTAATTGTTTGATATATAAAGTAGAAAGAAAAGAGATATTCCAGAATATATTATTATCGAAAATTATTTTACAATTCCTATTTTATATTAAAATAGAAATCAAATTAATTATCAAATTTATTAATATTATAAAAATTGCTATAAAAGCCTGGCATTTATTAAGAGTTTAAAGAGAAAAGAAAAAAAGGAAAATAAAAAATTAAAAAAAGAGAAGGAAAGGAAAAATAGAGAATTAAAAGAAAGAAAAGGAGAGAAGAATACTTTATTGAATAGATTTCTATATTTTCTTATTATATATTATATGTATAATAAGTGGGCTTAGATTCTCAATATTTGTTTATATCCCCTAAATTATTTATTTCTATTATTATAAAAATTAAAAAGTTATTTATTAGATTCCTAAGGTCTAATTGTTTTATATAATCTTAGACTAAAGGTGAATATAAATTCAATTAATTAATCAATTAATCAATCAAGAAGAATACTATTTACTTGGGTCGAGAAGAGATTAATTACTAATGATATGTAAGTAGATAGCCAAATAATATGTTGATTGATATGTTCCTGGTCTGTATTTAATTGAGATAAGTACATTAAACAAATAACAAAGAGATATTCGATAGAAGAGGGTTATTTTGGTCTGAGTAGTATTTATTCAATTAATTGATTAATTGATTGATTGAATTTATGTTCATCTTTAGTCTAAGATTATATAGAATAATTAGACCTTAGGGGTTTAGTAAATAATTTTTTAATTTTTATAATAATAGAAATAAATAATTTGAAAATACAAACAAATATTAGAGATTTAAGCTTATTTACTATACATATAATATATAATAAGAAAATATGGAAATCTACTCAATAGAATATTCTTTTTTTTTTTTTTTTTTTTCTAATTCTCTATTTTTTCTTTTCTTTTTTCTTTTTTAATTTTTTATCTTTCTTTTTTTTCTTTTTTTCCCTTAAGCTTTTAATAAATACCAGGCTTTCATAATAATTTTTATAATATTAATGAATTTGATAGTTAATTCGATTCTTATTTTAATATGAAATAGGAATTGTAAAGGTAATTTTTGATAATAATATATTCTGAAATATTTTTTTTTTTTATTTTATATATCGAACAGCTAATTAATAGATATTATGATACCTCGATATTATTATATATATATTTATTATTAGAAAGATTAAATTGATATAAATATAATTTAATATAATCATAATCTAGTTTTAATTGAAAAAATATATTAATAGTATTTCAACTAATTTTAATTAATAGTTTGATTTTCAATTTAATTTTTATAAGAATAGTTTCGAATAAATTAATACTAATTAATTTAATTTAAATTTATATTAATTGAAAATTAAGCTTTATTAATCAAAAAGGATTCTTTGATTATTATTTCTAATAATCCAAAATTAATTTTATTTAAAATAAATCATATTATAATTGCTTCCTTTATTAGCTTATCTACTAACTCGTTTCCCTTTACTAAAATATATTTTAATATTCAATTCAAGGATATTTCAGCTCCTTTAATTATAATAACTTTGATTATTTTGATTACTCGAATTTGATAAACTTACTCTAAATAATCTGAAAGTATTTTTAATTGTAATAAATCTACTTGATTATCTAAATAAATCTTAAATCTCTTTTTACTATTAGTAATTGTATTAATATATTCAATAACTCAAATAACTTTATATAATTCTTTATTATAAACTAATTGATTACTTTCAAATATTGATTTATTCCCTAATATGAAATCTAATTATTTGATTATATTAATACTATTTCTATATTAATATCTATTTCTTTTTTAATAGAAAAAGTATCTATATAAATATAAGTAGTATCTTGATTTCTATATTTTAAAATAATATTATAAAGTATTGCTATATTTTCTTTTGAAGTATTATTAATATTGACTTTGAAAGGGATTTCCTTTTTCTAAGAGGGAAAGTAGAAATGAATAATCTTTTTAAAAGAAAGTAGATTGAATTCTTTATCAATTAATTCTTTAATTCTATCAAATTGAATTAGCTTATATAGCTTTCTTTAAGGAGTATTGATTGCTTCCTGATTAATATATTGATATGCTAGAATAGCTTTTTCAATATTAATTAGATATTTAGATAAGAGTTTTATTAATCGAAAAGTATATTGTTTGATATTTGAATTTAATCGAATATTTATTAACTTTAATCCCACTTCGATTTTTATTAAAAGAATTGAAACAGTTTTAAAAACTCCTAATATCTTTTAAAAAACTAGATTTTAAAGAGCTTGCATTTTATTCTTAAAATAGATTTATTCTTTCCATCAAATCACTAAACCGTAATCAGTTATATTAATCACACAAACTATATATAACTATCGAAAAGCTTTAAGATTTAAATCTTTTTCAATATTAACTAATCAAATTATTCAATAAAAAAACTTCTTTTGTTTATATAATTCGAATATTAATATATTAATTGAATTTGAGATTTAAATTGAATTATATATCTAATTATTTAATTAAAGATTGAGATTTAATAATATCCGAATTGAATAATATAATTAGAAAGTTTTTGATTAGTTTGAATACTGAAAAGTATATTAATTTCATTTTTACTAAATCAAATTGAATCACACTTTTTAAGTTGAATTTGTAGATTTGCTTTATAGCTTTTTCAAAAAATCTAATATTCTTTTTCCATAAAAATGAATTTGTAATTAAAGCAATATTATTAATATAAAAAAGAAATTTAATTGATTTTGAAAGGAATAATTCTTTAATATATATTAGGAAATGGATTAAAGAAATTAGATTGTTTTTATAATATTCCAATTAAAATAAGCTTAAAGAATTTGATTTGATTATTGAAAAAGAGTTTTAATTATTTTGTTATAGAAAAAGAGGCTATTCAGGAGATAAGATTTGTTAGTAGTTTCAATTTTTTATAAATATTTAATAATCGGTTTCTTAAAATATAATCAAAAACTTCCTTTATATCCATAAATAGAATTGAGGTCTTTTTGTGGATTTACTTGTTTCTTTCGATTTCGATAGTTAGAAGAAAGACTATATCAATTGCTGATTTCTTTTATCAGCTTCCAATTTGATTTTTTGTATAATAGATTAGTAGTTTTTGCTAAATAGTCTAATCTTTGAGCTAATATCCTTTCGCTAATTTTTTCAAGGCAGTTTAGAAGTATAATGATTCTATATGCTTTTGGGGCTGAGTAATCAGGTTTTGAAGGTTTTTTTAGAATCATTCTAATAGTTTGTTTTTAGTATTATGGGTGGTATTCTATATTGATTAGGTTGTTGAATAGATTAAAAAAGATTTGTGGAATTATTTTGTATGTTTTTATAATAATTTCTTGAATGATTTTATTTGGACTAGGGGTTTTTCCTTAGATTTTGATTAAGCAAGTATTATTTAATTCGATTTGTGAAAGATTAGATTATTTCCATTTCTTGGATTGCTTGTATCCTTCTTATTGTGGTTTTGGAGTGGTAGGAGGAGATGGGAATAGAGTTGATTTAAAAGTAGAGTATTTTCCTTCAAAAAAGCTTTTTATTGAAATATCCGGTATCCTTTAATCTTGATAATCCTTTATATAAGTTATTGCTTTGAATATTGTTTGTGTATCCTCTTTTTCTAGGAATTTATTCCAATAATTCTTTTTAATTATTTTGATAGCCTGAAAATACTTGTTTCTAGTAATTCGATATTTTTCTTTAAAGCTTGAATTCTTCAAATCCAATTCGACTGATTTTTTTACTTTTTTTAATTCTTTTCGAAAATCTATTAATTCAGGGATCCATTATAGTTTTACTTTTCTAATCAATGAAGCTTTAGGTATAAAATTTTCAATAGCTTTTTAAATAATCCTTGTAAGTTCGCTTATTGCTTGATCTAGATTAGAATAATTATTTCTTTCTTTCAAATTATTTAGTAAATTCTTTTTAGATAGGACTGTTAATATTAAAGTAAAGAAAATAAGGGAATATAATAATTCTGATTTCAATATCGATTCGAATTTATCCCCCAATTAACTAGCTTTATATTATATTTAGCTAGCAATATTGTATTAAGGAAGCTTAATTCTTCTTTTCCCTTTAGTTCGAATAATATTCCTATATAATTGAATTCTGTATCTGAAAATATTTGTTAGTTTTGGATTTGAGAAATGATTTCTTTTGAAACTAATATAAGGTCAATGATACTTGGATTGAGAAGATTAATACGATAAAAAGTATTGAAACCAGATTTGTTAAAAAGAATAAGGTTCTAATCTTCAAATTATTCGATTAATTGATTAGTATTTCTATTCTTTTCTGAAAAAGGATTCCATTATAAGTAATGAGAATTAAAGTTATTTAGAAGAATGGTTTTTTATATAATTATTAAATTGTATAAGTATTTTTCAATTATAAAGCCCTTTTTTTAGCTTAATCAACTTCATTGTATCTATATATTAATAATTTT